>CM042017.1:17154149-17754149 GCA_023525715.1 Cichorium intybus | reverse complement strand
GAACAGAAAACCACTGTTCCCTTTTTACAGCTTTCTTTAAAGGCTCATGAATAGCAAATATTTCTGAAAACCGTAAGATTACATTTCCATCTTCTACACAAAGAACAGGCAATGGTGTTGAACTTTTAGCTTCAGGTGATTCTTCTAACATATTTGTATCCTCCTGAAAACACAAAAGTTAATTAAATATCAAATATATGTTTATATAAAGAGAGCTTAAAAGACGTCTTTATACAATAAAATGTGCATATAATAATAACCTTTTGAAGCTCCATTACATCAGGATCTGAGTTTTCTAATTCAACTGCAGCATTACCATCATCTGGTTCTTGAGAAACCAGTGGTAAAGACGTGGTTTGACCTTGGTCAACTTGCTCAATGTTATCCACACGATCAAGTTCTTTCTGTAACTCTTCCTCTTCTTCATCTTCATCATAATTTTCATCATCAAACAATGAAGATGGTGCAACAACTGGTTGTATTGTTGTAGAAACATAATCAGATTTTGGTAACAAATAGTCTTCTTCGGTCAATGCTTGGACTTCTGGACCCTCGTATTGTTCATCAATGTCTTCATAATCAACTGCATTTTCATCCTTCAGATCGTAATCTGCTTGAAGGTAGCAAAAAAGAGGTGGGATTACAAGATTATTAGCTATAATCTCACATAAAACTCATAAATTCGTTAATAAGAATGATGTTACCTTGTTCAGCATCAGCAGATGTTTGTGAGGTTTTTACTGACAACTGAGTATTGAGACAGAAAAAATATATAGAGTTAAAGCAAGACACCAAAATAATGGAAGTTCTTATCATATTGTTATAAAAAAAATTGTAAATAATGTGTACATGGATATCTGTTAGTGATGAACCAAGTTTGTCAGCTAGTGCAGCAAGATGCTCCTTTGCATCCTAAGAAACAAAACCATGGTTTTAGTATCTAAACTATTGATATAAATATATAGGAAGATATAAATAATATAAAAAATATAAAAGAAAGAAAAGATACCTCGTCAAGATAATCAATATCAAGATCACCAGAACCATCGATATTTCCAAACATGAATTCCAAAAGACGATTTCCATCACGGGCATCTTCATATTCATCATCATCATCTGCCAGTTTAATTTTATATTGTAAAAAAAAACTATTGCTTTTACTGCACTTGTTAAGATAGGCTTACAATTGAACTCGTATGATGTTGCTAAACAGTGAAACAATTAACCTTATCAACTAACTAAAATGTCATGCTTATGATTGTCTCTTTTAATGTTTATTGTCATGTGTTACAATATTATTCACAACTGTTGATTGTAATCAATTGTAATAAGTTATGCTTAGTATGTTTTTCAAAAAGCTTGTAGATAACATGAAATAACTAACATGTGATAAGACATGTTCTTTCCAAAATTGTTTGAATATTTTTGTGATAGGCATTGGTGCTGAAGAGTTAAGTTTCAATGTTAAATACCTTCATCACGGTCATCAGTACCCCTACCATCTTGAGACGTATTACCAGCATCAGAATCCATTATCTATAATGAAATCTGCAACATGAGAATTATGTATTTAGCACCAATAACAAGCATACAAAATTGGTTTTGCCTCAGAAGAAATGATAGAAAATTGATCCCCAACTGTAATTTATATTACATATCATTGGTACGAATTTAGTTGAAGCATCAATCAGAAGCAACCCAAGTATACTAATCGAAAAGTATTACAGTCAAACATGTCATTTTTATCTTCATGTACAAATGGATTTTCTATATTTTCAGGCAAAAGTGTAGGAAATATGTTCAGCTTCTTAACATAATAGGTTTGGTGGTACATGTGATATGCAACCCCCAAAAAGAAAAGACGCATCAATTTAGCATTAGGAAACTATCTGAATTGAATTCAAAGATAAATGTGAGCTCATTTTTTATGATCAGGGGGAGTAGCAGCTACAACTAAAAGTTATATTCTATTTACCCTAGTACTGGAAGCACTCACCATTCATAGTCCATGACAAATCGACTAAAACCCTAACTTAACAGCGAAAATACGTTAAAGGAATAAAAAAGACCCAGAAACATCGAAGAGGTGGAAAATGAAGCAAAGTGAAACCCTAATTCGCATATATGCCAAGAAATTGTCCAACAACAAGTACAATTATTGGGTAAAACGAATAGGAATCGATACAAATACCTAATCCTCAGACAAACAATCACAGCAATACTTGATTGATAGTAGAAAATTGCAAGGTACCTGCGCCACCAAACTGGGTGTCGAATAGATCGATGAAAATCTTGGTTCGATTAATGATTGTGTGATTCTGATGCTGAATTTAGCACACTCGTACTCTGAAACGCATTATCTAATTCAAGTACGTCGGCAGGATAATCGAACACAAGAGCAGTGAGAAGCAGGAGGAGGATCGAAGGCAGGGAAGGAAGAAACACCAACAGAGTCTCTGTAAAAAGGCGAGAAATTATAATATTATGCCAGGGGTAATTTCGTCAAATCAAACACTAGCCGACTTACATGCAATTTTAGTTGAACACAAAAAGGGTTAATTGTGGGTAAAACGACGGGTTTCGCCGTGGAGGGCCAGAAAAGGCGATGGTGAAGGGAGGCGAGAGGGGGATGACGGCGGTGGAAAGGAAGGGAGACAACGGGGTGAACGGCGAGTATGGAAACACCGACGCCGCAGGGGAACTGGCCCGGCGGGGAAGGGGTTTAATAGTTTTTTTTAAATTGTAGGGAAAATGATTTATAAAGGTAATTATGTTTCAAAAATGTTCAAAAAACACCATCCAAGTTTGGTTTGTTCAAAAAACACCATCCAAGTAAAGCCTTTGTATAAAAAACACTATTCAAGTAAGACCTTTGTACAAAAAACACCAACGAACTACATGTTTTGTTTAAATTTTACCCGATGGTAACCGGCTTTTGAAGGTTAAACTGTTCATCTGTTATTATGTCATGTCACTAAATATTAGGCCAAGTCATCCTTTAACCTGCAAGAACCGGTTACCATCGGGTAAAATTTGAACAAAATATGTAGTTCGTAGGTGTTTTTTATACAAAAGTCTTACTTGGATGGTGTTTTTTGTACAAATGTCTTACTTGGATGGTGTTTTTTGAACAGACCAAACTTGGATGGTGTTTTTTGAACAGTTTTGAAACATAATTACCCTTATAAAACATTTTCCCTTAATTGTATTCAAAACAAATATTAACTGATGACATCATGGTCAGTTTATAATTTTGTAAATAATATTGTAACACCTATTTATAGTTTTTGTATGAGGTATGATAAAAAATCCTATTATTGGAATATATGTGTGTAAGATTACGTTAAAAACACAAAAGTTATTATATATTGTCTTGAAAAGATTGTCATGATTCAATAATTGTAAATGTTTTGGTAACTAAAAATAAATGCAGTGATTTTTGTTAAGAATACAACAGCTTATGAAGGTCACATTTAAAGATAATATTGTTTTTTTTTTCTTGAGTAAATTACACAAATCGTCTATGTGGTTTGGAGTAATTTATGTGTTTAGTTTCTATGTTTTTTTAATCGAATTGCTCATATAGTTTGGTTTTGTTTCGTATATCCCTGAGCTGAGCTAAAAGAACTATTGAGCCCTTAAAATTTTATTTTTGGTATTTTCTTTCTAATAATTATTATAATCATATTAAAATTGAACAGGCCTACCCCTACAACTCTTCCGCCAACCCCTTTTGTCATGTGATAGCTTTCTTTCTCTTATCCGTTTTAAACCCCAGTTATAGCCAATTAACCACCATGTCGTCGTCCTGCCTTCCTGCTTGAACCAATCCGGATCATCTTTGTCGGGATTTTGCATCATCTTTCTCTAGACCCGCTCGCGTGGAGAAGATAATGGTGATGTCATTTCCATCTACGGTGTTTCACATTCCCTACGAGTTTCGACGGGAAAATCGAACCCACCGTGTCATCCTCATGCATAAGCCCCATCTACAACACCACTTCTACATTGTCGTCGTCTACTTACAATTAATGAACCCTAAACCATACTTAGCCAGAGAACCCACTTCTCGCTTTTATAAACTCCATTTAGCCACCACACATTCATGTTTGTCTCTGTTTGCATCCTCTCTCTTTCTCGATCAAGGTTATGAATTTATGATTAAATTAGTTTAAACGTTTTGTTTTTAATAATGGTTTTGAGATTTTGAGAGTTTTGGTTATAGAGTTTGATTTTCATATTTGAGTTTGAGGTTTGATTTCAGATTTATTTTATCATTTGGTTGTAGGGTTTGATTTTTAGGTTTGATTTTGGTTCGGTTTTGATTCTATGCTTCAGGTTGGATTTTGGTTTTAGTTTCATTTGAATTTGGTGTCGGTGGTGAGCCATAGTGGTTGTGGGAAAAGGAATTTGGTGCTGGTGGTGAGTTCTTTATGTCCCCCATCTACATATCTTTATTTCCCTCCTCCACATCTCGCATATAGAAAACAAAGGATGTAGTGGTGGTTTGACGAATAAAACGAACGAGGAGGTAATGGTTTACTAGAGGTGAAAGACTCGACGAAGAGGGTGATAAGCAAGGGTTGGGTTGGATGGGGTGGAGAAACCCAAGGTTGTATTTATTATTTAAATATTTATTTAACTAATTAACTATATAAAAATCTGGTACATATAGCTATTTTAGGTATGATAGGGACGAAAGGCGCGACAAAAGGAAACTATAAAGATAGTCCAAGGTTAACAAAAAAAAAAGTTAAAAACCGAACACACAAACGACCCCAAACCATAAGGATCATTCGTATAATCTATAATTTTTTTCTTTTCTTTATAAGTAATAATTTGTTTCTAGCATTAAATCCAAGTGGCGTAAATAAGTTGTAGCGGAGATCTTTCTGCCTTTATTAAGGGGTCGTTTATGTGAAATAGGCATAGAGCTAGGTTCATATATATGTAAATACCCATATATTATGTCAATGTCTAATACCCTAAATAGAAAAAGTATTAATCGAATTTTTATTAATTACTTTCCTTAAATATGGTTATTTTCCATTAATTCAAATTTGATTTTTTCCATAAATTCATGTTAATATTTTCTACATTTAATGGATAATCTGATTACTTTCTATGAATTCGTTTATTTTCCATAAATTCATGTTAATACTTTCTACATTTAACTTGTTACACGTTGACACAATATATCTCATTTACATTTAAACCTAGTCTAATAAGAATATATATACACAATATATTTTATTCAAAAATAAAAGAAAAACTCACCTAGTCCAATGAGAATATATATACACAGTATATTTTATTCAAAAATAAAAGAAAAACTCACATAGTACTTGAAAGTTGAAATGGACTTTCCTATCGACGCAAATTCTTCCACTTATATTGAATGGAAAAAACCTATATAATACGAAGATAAGCCTACATTACCAAACACGAATGTGATTTCTTTGTGTTGTAAAATACGACGGATCCGAATTGACTTTAGACAATATTAGCTCAATGCGTAATGGGATCAAAATTATCAAACGATAATGATCACAACAAAAAATACGAATAAAGTAAATAGAATAGAGACACGAGGATTTACGTGGAAAACTCAAATCGGGAAAAACCACGGGCGGAGGAAGCCGAGAACCAATTCACTATATTTTGTGGTGTTTACAAAATGTTTGGAGAAATATAAAAATATCGGTGTTGTAAAAGTCGGCCTAGGCGGCGCCTAGGCGCTAGGCGGGCGGGTTCTGCCTACGATTAGTGGTAGGCGGTCAACTTAGGCGGATTCGGTCAACGGCGGTCAAAATCGGGTTTAGGCTGGCCTAGGCGGCAAAATTTTCAATTTTTCAAATTTCAAAATTTCAAAATTTTCAAAAATTTTCAAATTTTAAAAATTTTCAAAAATTATCAAATTCTCAAAAAAATCAAATTTTTAAATTTTTAAAATTTAAATTTATAAAATATCATTAATTATGATAATCGGTGGCTAAGTTACAATTATCGATGATTAAAATTATCAAAAATGTCATTAATGAGTCTAAACATTCTGATATTTGATGACTTACATATTTAAACAATTTGATTTGTCAAAATTTTATACTTATTTATTCATTTTATAGGGATATAGGTAATATCTAAATTTTAAAAAATAAATTTTGTTACAATTAATACTCCCCGCCTAGGCGCCGACTAGTCCTCGCCTAGACCGACTAGTCTTAGGCCCCAGTCGACCGCCCGCCTACCGCCTAGCGACTTCTACAACCTTGAAAAATACAAAGAGTTTATAACTCTTATGTATTTACAAGAGAAGATATGATTTTTGGTGTGTTGAGTTGTGTGTTAAAATGTTTGATGTGGGATCCTTTTATAGATGGATTCTATATGCCATCTTTCAAAAACTTAGCATAAGAAATGAATAAAAATACTTAGCAGCCATGCCAATTTTGAACAAAACACTTTGGCTGCAAAAACTCTTCCTTTTCTTATTCTTTCTTCACGTGGGCTTTCAAAGAATAATAAGCAACCAAATATGTTGATCAATATTGAAGGCATATTCCACACTTTGAGTGTTTTCCATGATTAACACAATTGAATAAATTTTCTAATTTATTTTCTTAAATACATATTAAAACCCTTCAAGTATGGCTTGTTTTACTATAGCAACCTTTTTGTCTTAGTTTGGTTTGTTCCAAAAGGCCTTTTAACTTTTTTGTTTTGGTTTGTTTTACTATTAACTCTATTTTGTGACACCCCTAAAAAACATGTATCTTGAGCGTGTGTTCACAGATAGTTTATTGTGATGAGGTCATGGTTGAAACAAGTATTTTTTTTTAAGTTATATAAAAAATATAGCTTAAATAAAACGTAAGTTATTTTAGTTGAAAATGATATATTACATAAGTCGTATTAGAGTATTCAGTATTGCCTAAAAATAGCATACAACATGATTGAAAAAAAGAAAAAGAAAATTGTTTACAAGAAAATCAAACAAAGAGTCGCTTCTTGATTTTCGTAATATAACATTTCTTTCTAGTCGTTAAATTTTAATGAAACACATTATTTAGATGTATTTGCATACGTGCAATGTCACAACACATAAGCAAGAAAAAAACAAACAATTTAAAAAATAAAAAAAAAATTATCTGAAATAAGTTTATTTTAAGATTAACTAGAACCAACAAGAGCCAGAAGCATATCCTCGTAATCTCCTCTAGTATCTTTAGCAATAGCTTGATCTAAAGAAACACTGCTTCTCTTTTTATATTCTTCTTTGATGCATTTCATGTCAAACTCGGCTCGTGTAGCAACAATCCTTGACACGGCAGTCTCGTCTGTCCCTGTTTTCTCGATTGCCAGTCTTAACCTTTTTTCAAAGTACTTCACGGGATCCGTCAAGCCCTTTATTGTCGCCCTTAATATCATTAAGAATTCATCTTTTAGATCGGCTTTTAAATCCTATAGAAATCAAGAACAAAAAGAGGTTGATACCTTAATAGAAAAAAATTGGACAAAATATAACAAAAAAATTAATAAGTAAAATGACCAAAATAGATGTTCATTTTAAAGTTACTCTATTTAGTAGTTTGTGTCGAAAATAAATCATTCTTAAAAATTGAAATGTTGATCATTCCAAAAATTCAATTTGATCATTCCAAACCCCCCAAGGCTTTCCTACCATTACTAACTAAAAGATTTCAACATATAATAACACTATAAAATCAAAACTTGTTCCCGTATGCAATTTATAACAAAACACATCAATTTTAATTAAAAAGAACACCATTTAAACATAAATAAATAAATAAATAAAATCAAAGTTAATATATTCAATTCAAAAGTTGATGTCGATACCTTGTTAATTTCTTGGCCAAACTCATTCTTGTAATGATTCAAAGTTGCATTGATTTGTGCTTTACTTCTCGTGGTTATAATTCTTATAAAATCATCGTCGTTATATAATTTCTCTGTAATTTTATCGTGAAGTAACTTGGCTTCTGTTTTTGCAAGTGCCATATC
Organism: Cichorium intybus; assembly: GCA_023525715.1. NCBI lineage: Eukaryota > Viridiplantae > Streptophyta > Magnoliopsida > Asterales > Asteraceae > Cichorium > Cichorium intybus. Next base: position 17,746,127 of record CM042017.1, on the reverse strand, counting down.
CACTTCTTCCCCTTCGTATCTATAACTCGTCACTAATGGCCACAACAACTACAACCAGAGAATCAGCAGTGAAAACAAATTACCAAAAAGCCCCTGAAAACATCTATACATGCAACGAGTTTGTACCTTTCGGAAGTCCCCAGTTGTGCTAGATGCAACATCTTCTTCCATGGATTTCTGATAACGAATATGGTAAGCTTTTTTTGCAAGAAGCAGTTCTTGTGAAGATCTCGTACAAGCTATTTCAGCAAGAACTTGATTACTTTTAGCTCCTTGTTTCGTTGCTTCGTTTGCCAAAAACGCATCTCTTTCAGGCGGATCGAGTGTCCAAATGAGAACAATCCTCTAAATTAATCAACAAAATTGATTCAAAACCTAGTTTTGAAGATAGTTTTTCGGTTCATTAATGGAAAAGGAAATCAGTTTGAAACCTCGAAGTCGCTTGTGAGTTCCTTTTCGAGTGCTTTGAGGAGATCTTCTTTGTAAGTTTCGGCGTAAGTATGGCGAATGAGCTTACGTTGGTCCGCGTTTCTGTGAGCTAAAATCTCGATGATCAAACCCTCGTTTGTTCCCCATCCTTCAACAGAAGCAAAATTGGAAATTCATCAGGAAAAGATATGAGAATCGATTCAAAAGAGGAATAGGTAAATAGGGCACCAATAATCTTCTTCACAAATCCAAAGCGATTTACAACATTCATGCATGATCTTCTTCGTTTTCCTAGCAGTTCTTTTGATTAAAACATCACAATCGAGATCGTAGAGATTAATTGACTTGAAAATCATATCATATAATTGATTAATTCTCGAAAAATAACTCAGAACAGGCAGAGAGAAGGCTCCGTTCGACAATTTTACCATTACAGAAATAAAGTGAATTTGAAATCATCAGATTCGTGAAATCATTAATATCTTGTTACAGATCATTGCATGTAAGTTATAAAGAACAGGTTACATAATAATCAATTTATATAGGCAAATTACGAGATCAGAAGATAAACAAACAAGGGTAAACAATTCAGAAACGCACACGAAAACAGAAACCAGAGAAATCAATTGAGATTCATTCATGCATCGAAATGAAGTTCAAAGCATTGACAATCCGATGAAAATAATAATTTTAAAAACTATTCAAATTTGAGAGAAACTTGAGAATAGCTTTATACATCAGAAGATGAAAAAAGCAACGCTAACCAATTCACAAACACAGACGAACACAGAAACGAAAGAAACCAGTCGAGATTCCTATATCAATATTTAGTGTACAGCATTGACAATCTAATGAAACTATGAAAGTAATGATTATAAAAATGGATGAAATCAAAGAAAAACCTTCAAAAGCTTTATGGAGCTGCTCAACGTCGTCGGAGACGGGAGGAACCTCTGCCGGAACGGTAATCGTCGACATTTTCTGTGCAACAATGTCAGGCGTTCGTTCTTTTCTAACTTTGCTTTATAGACGTAGAGATTACTATAATTGCTAATCTTTAATTTTTACAATTAAATTGATCTAAAAATAGAATTTAGAAGGTTGAGTTCCTTTATAAGGTTGAGTTCCTACGGTTAAAGTGTAAAAACTAAAACATAGAAATATAATGAACTCGTGTTTACCATAATTACAACTTACAACACATTTATATCTATCAAAGGCCAATGAGTTGTTGCACGTATTATAAGTTAAAATATTAATAAATATATTTTATTAAGAATATATTAAGTTGATATAATAAATAAAATATTATAGTTATTTTGAATTATATAATAAATAGATATATACTAAAATCATACAATCTCGATATCACTATTTATGAGTTACATGAGAAAAAATTAAAAATAATTTTCGATTGATTGTTATTTATAACTATTGATATGGTCGTTTAATCTAGAAAGATATATATTAGAACTATATCATCGTAATAATTTTTATCCGTGTGCTGTGTGTAAACAAAATTCATATAGTATTTGATTTAGTATTATTTTAACAATTTTATGGTTAATTAATTTAAAAATAACTTATATGTCCAACATTTTGATTAGATCATCATGATTATTTTACATATCAAACATTGTTTTTGTTTAACAATATAACTTTTGATCCATTGTTACATTTAACTACTAGGATGGGCGGAACCGAGTTCGGGTTCGCAAAAGATTGAGGGAGGGGACAGTGGGGCCGACGCGGGTTCGCGATAGCTAGGTCAGATGCGAGTTTGGGAGGGTTGAGAGAGATAGACTCCTCCCACCCTTATAGTGATTAGGTATTTTCATAACTTTTTTTTAATTTCATGGTTATAAAAAATACTTTTAGAACATACTTTTGATTTTCTTTTAAATTTAGTTGACATTTTAATTTTACTACTTATTTTAACACTATATTTAAATTAACAAATTATGTATATATATATATATATATATATATATATATATATATATATATATATATATATATATATATATATATATATATATATATATATATATATATATATATATATTTCAAAAATTTTGATAATAACCGAGGAGGTTTCTAGACTAAAGAAGTGTGATGATGTAAGAACTTCATCTCGGACCAAAGAGCAACTTTAGAAGAGGCAGCGATCAGTATTTTATATGGACCGCAGTTCACAGTGATAGTAGTAGCTTGAGCTACTGTCGCAGGATTGAATGAATCAACAGTAGAAGAAGAAGAGATCGTGGTATCCTCAGACAGATGTTCAGTCCGAAACGGAGAGTTTCATCAGGCGAAGGTTTTGCCTCTGACTAAAGTGTAGTCCGATAGAAGTCAGAGTCAGACAGTTACACAGTTTCGTCCGGAGGCATGCTACTTAACTGAAATCCAAGGAAGGGTCATCCAACCGAAGAAGAAGTCTTCGGTTGTACACTGTATTGGTGTTGTCACATAAGCTGTCAAAACTATCTTAGGAATATGCAAGAACACGGGTCTTAATAAGTCAGGGTAGGATGGGGAACAAGTAATGGTCACTTTACAGGCTATAAAGTTGACTAGATGGCTTAGGCCTAAGGAAGGCGTTCCCGCCCAAAGACCTTGCATATTCAACCATCCATATTGTGCTATAAATACATCTCATTTTCCTTCATAATGTCTATGTCCAATGTTTAGATTGAAAACATTATGGTAGTGGTAGCCATAATTTCTCTCTTGTAATATATATTGATATTTATCAATAGATAGTCTCTCAGTTCTCATAGTGGATGTAACTCAACTAGTTGTTGAGTGAACCACCTTATATTCTTATGTTTCTCAACTTTGTCTTCGCAATTCTCTCTAGTCTAGACAGTTGTGTATTGATCATTTATAGAAGTGCTTAGTTGTGTTTGTTGGTGCCTTTCTGGAAGTGGGTAGAGTCTCGATCCCAACGCGAGCCTGCCTCCACCTCCGGCCACCCTGTGGCTACCCCACCGCTGATAGCGCCTCACCTCCGACCACCCCGTCGTCGTCGCGTCTACCTCCGGCCACCCCACTGCTATCGCCACTGTCTTGATCTCTGACCACCCTCCTGCGACGTCGCTTCCATCTCCAGTCGCCTCATCGCCCACGCTACCTCTACCTCCAACCACCCTTATCAACGCCGACTTGTCCACCACCGGCCAACCTATCATCGTCGCCTCCTCCATCTCTGGCCACCATATCATCGACGTCACCTTCACCTCCGACCACCCTACCATCGTCAGCTCCATCTTCGACGACCGAACCGTCGATGCCCTACCTCCAACCACCCCACCGCCGATGTTATCGCCTTCGCCTCCGACAACCCCACCATCGACGCTGCCTCTATTTTTGGCCACCCTACTGCTAATGTCACCTCCACCTCCAGCCACCCCATCTTCGCCTCCGTCTCCACCTTCAGCCTCCCCACCACTGACGTCGCCTTCACCTCCAACCATCCTACCGATGACGTTGGCTCTACCATAGATTTCGTGTCAACTGTTCTGTCTTCGATTCTCCATCATTGGTTCTAATGTTTTTTTTTTCAGACAAAACTTTATAAATGGTCTTTGTGGTTTCACACAATGTCAACTTTCGTCTCTAACTTTTTTTATCTCAAGGAAGATCCTTATTGTTTCATTTTATATCATTGTTGGTCTCTTACCCATATAAAATGACATTTATGCCCTTTTTATTTTATTTTACCTTTTCTTTAAACTAATTTTATATTAAACATGAATAAAAAATTAATAACCCACCCCACCCCGGAATCCCACCCATCTCTCACTCACTCACTCACTCACTCACTCTCTCTCTCTCTTTCTTTCTCTCTTCCTTTTCCTTTTCTCGATTCATCTCTTTCTTCTTTCCACCCATTTCTTTCTCTAAAAAACCTGCAACTCGATTCACCAAAGAAATAATTCGATTGTTTCAAGAACTCACAAGATCGGTCATAGTAGTGGTGGTCAGAAGCACCGTCTGCAATTGCCGGCGACTCAGCCAAGCAGAGTGACCCGGCACACCAAACTTTGAGGTTACATTCTCGGTTCAGATGGTCTATGAACAGTGGCTCTAGCTCGTAGAAGTTGTTCATAATCAGTCCATGGCTATTAGTTAGTAATACAACAATCTCCATTAGCGTATCCAGTTGAGGACTCATCGGATCTAGCTGATTAAGAGGTTCGTCAAAGTCATTCCTGGTGACTTTGATCCATAGAACCAGGTCACGGTGACTAACTCATCATCGAACTCAGATCCTGACAACAATCGGGTTGCACCTACTTTTAGAGCCACGGCAGTTGAGTAGCCGCTCATGCCAAAAAATGAGACGCGATGGATCCCTAATTTATTTGCAGATGCGAGTGTCCAGCTCAGAAACCTATCGGAAACAATGCAGGTAACTTCGGCGAGATTGTTGAGTGCTTGTTCAAAGTGCAGCTGCATGAGCTTGGTTGCTATGACAAATCGCCATAATAGAGACATACATGGTAGCTTATCGGTGCTCTCTATACCTTAAGCTATTCCTTCAACATCATTAGGAAATGGCAGGTTTATGAAAGAAATTGAATCTACATGACGGTGGAGAAACTGGGCGATGAAGGGTCGGTTGGCTTTTGTGGTTAAAAGGGTGAGTCTAACGTCATGGCATTGGAGAAACTAGGCTAAGTGGAGCAGTGGGATGGTGTGTCCTTTTGACATGAAGGGAAACAATACAAAATGTGGGTGATGTGTTAAACCCATTGAAATTTGTTGTGATGGTAAAAAGGAGCATATTGGTCCAATAAAAATCATAGAGACACCAGGTCCTATCTCTTTTTTTCTCGTTTTCTATGTCTCACTATCTCTCTCGCTTCTACTTCCAAATCATGAGTACACCAGCACCAACTTTTCTTCTTTCTCATCTTGAATTGCATCTCTCCTGGTTCACATCACACACAAAATGTGTGTGTGTGTGTTCTGTTCTTGGTTAATGTATCCCACCACCAAAAAAGAAAGAAGAAGCTTTACTATAATTCTTTTTCTAGCTAATCGATGCCAACAATAAGCGAACGAATGGAGAGAGAAATAGAGAGAGGTAGGACTTGGGGTCGGGGTGATGGTGGACAGTGGTGGTGGTGGTGGTTGTATGGTAAGAAATGAGTGGAGAGGGACGATGAGGATGAGGGTGTGTTTTATTTTCTTTTTCTTTTTTACTCTTAAAAATAAATTTTAGTTAAAGAAGATGTAAAAGAAATTAAAAAGGGTAAATTAACCATTTTATATGGGACGATCTATAAAAAGTTTTCAAACCACAGGAATTATCCTTGAGATAAAAAAAATCTAGGGAAGAAACTTGATATTCCGTGAAACCATATGGACCATTTATGAAATTTTGTCTTTTTTTCAAAGTTATAAATATTTTGATATCCAACCAAACGAGTCATGAGATTTTAAATCCTAAAGGCTGTTTGACACTTGTTGATTAAGTAAAAGTTCAATGCCTGACCTAGTCAGACTTATCCTGAAACTAACTGGTAAAAGGTAAATTTTAGGACCTAAGACCGAGTCAAAGGTAAATTTTAGGGTTATCAAACGGGCCAATTCAGATCGAGGCAAACGTAACATCTTATTGGACCAATAAAAGGCAAATCAAACAGCCCGTAAAATTTCATATCCTGAAAGATTTGAAATTCCATTAAATTTAATATCGTAGGGTTTGAAATCCACAAACGAAACTCCCCCTAAATTTAACAAATTTCATCAAGATTTAAACGCTACCAAAAAAAGTTGGGCTAAGGTAAAAAACGTAAAACTCGAGACCCTTCCCAATTTCTCATAGCCTGCCTTGAATTATAACTATAAGTTGTATTTTTCATTTTTAAATACAAAAAATTTAATTACTTAATAGAAATATTTCAATTTTAAAAGCAAAACTCCCAACACTTTGTTATAAAAAAGAAAGGTACGATTTTTAATATAATACCTCATATTAATTTCAGAACGATAATATTATACAAATTTAATCAAGAACATATGTACAAAACAATTCCACTAACAAAATAAATAAGATAACATACAAAAATGCATATAACTACATCAATAATCCAATATTACATGAAAAGCAATTGCCAGTTTTCCTAAATTAAATCAAATGAACAAAAGTTCTAGAAGCTCAAAGATAGGTCAAAACAAGTCACCTATGCTGTAATTAAATGCTTATAAAATCCAAAATCATTTTGTTTAAGTGAGTTACATTACATCACTATTAAACAATATAACTTTATAACTATATTTAATACACTAGTTAAACGCAATAAAAATACCAACTTGTGTTGAATCGGGCACAATAATTACTCGTTTTGACATTGTATCCATCACTCGTTTTACCACATCTACATCAGGTTTCCTTATCGGCAAACTTTAGCTAGCCTTTTAAAGTTTTCATGTGAAGGTTATTAAGAAAATAAATACATTCAAATCCTCATATAATATATTCAACAATAAAAGCGTTAGCAAATAAGAACCTACTGTTCCAAATATATGTTGTTACAACAAAAAGTTATAAAAACATGAATCTTTTTCTTTATTTAAACTAGAAATTTTTTTTCAGATACACATACGACTAATCAGTTTCCCATGTCTTTAGGTACCAAAGATGAAGAATTAGAAGCAACTACCAGAACAAAAATGTTCACACGTCTCAATCTTTTGACCCATTATAAATCATTAAGATGGCATGGCATTATTAACGTAATTATGTTTTTTTAAAAATGACGTAATTATGGTTTTTTAAAAATGGCATGAAATTATTTTCCAAATGTTGAAGATGATGAATATAACCATAATACTAAATTCTCAAATGTTTGAATGATTTAACATCCATAATTCTATAACTTTTTAAATTGCATCAAATGATTAAATGACACTTATAGTCTCTGTAGTCGTAATTTTCCAAAATTATGTTTTTGGTCTATGTAGTTTTTAATTCGTAAGAAATGAATAATTTACACTTTTGGTTCGTATAGTTTACAATTTTTTGCACATTAGCCCCATGTTTTGATATTTTTAACAAGAATGCTGACACGTCATCAAATGCTAAAATTTCATCCTGGGTCCCTGTAGTGTCTAATTACATATTATTTGTTTTAGTAAACAGCGGCAGAACAGCATGTAATGTAAGTCAAGAGGGGTCTTTCATACCAAAAAAATTTAACAAAAATAATACATTAAAAATTTTCTGAAAATTTAAGGGCTTTTTTGAGCTTTTTAAGCAAAAAAGAGAATAAAATAATAGAATTTCAACAAATTGGGTGTCAAGAAGGGATAGTTTCATCAAAATAGAAATTCTTAAAGGTTTTCTAAGTAAAATATAGGATGAGATCCACTTTTAAGTAGAGCCATACACCCCACTTCTTCTATAATAGCTCAGCCAATGTTAGTAAATATCTCTCTTAAATTACACTAGAGATGACTATAAGTCGGTTTAAATCGGTTTTTAAAATTCATATGGATTGGTTTTTTCTGTTTTTCGGTTTGGGTTTGCGAGTTTTCGATTTGAACTCATGGGTTTACGCTTTTCTGGTTTTTCAGGTTTAAAACCATGGCTTTGTGGGTTTTTCGGTTCGGTTTCGGTTTTTCAAGTTTAAAACCACTCCATCAATTTTTGTCGGTTTTTCGGTTTCGGTTTTGTCGGTTTGGTTTTGCTCATCCCTGAATAACACAAGTAATCTTATATACCAACATTTTATATTTTATATTCTTTTATTCAATGAAAAATATATAAGATTAATAAACTCACCGCATGGGATCCATCAAACCTAGTTCATATGAATGCTTGGGCGTTGGACACTACTACTTGTACATTATCTTTTTGTAAAATGATAAATGGAAAGTTTTGCTAAAAAATATGTGCATATGCAAAATGACGAATTTGATGGCATTATGATAGAGAAAAAAAAATTGCAAAAATAATTGAAGTGGTAGAAAGTTATAGATAAGAAAAGAATATCAGATCGTAAACTTCTAACCTTGAAGAATTACGATATTTGATAATTAGCCCTTGCTGCAACACAGCTACCAAACCATCAGATTTTAATAGCTATAAACATTCGCCTATCACTTCACAGCTACAGCTACAGCAACATCATCAATTTTCAACTCATTCTCCTTTTACCACCCAAAACATCAAGTCAGTAAATAATAAATATCCCTTTTATAATTCGGATTCTTACTTGACTTCAATATAATTTTTTATTTTTCTCTTACCAATCTCAAAAGGTGAAATCATGTAACAAAAACACATCAACGGCTGCTACAAAATCTCCCCCTCAGCAACATCAACACTTCCAGACATAATCCACATAAAAAAAAAAAACATAATAAAATACACCCATAGATTTCTAAATAGTCGTATGATATTTTGAAACCAAGCAAGACAATCCAAAGTACAAAATATTGTAAAAAGATTTGACCTTAACAATATGCACCAGCAAACGAGTTGAAGAATCCATCCAATTGAGATCTCAAAACCCTGTAAACAAAAGATAATAAGTAATAAGTAAAAATTAGTAAACAATCAATCAATTTATTTTACAAGAAACTTACATCAGATCGGGCTTCTAGAATCACGTCTGCCACGTGGCGAAACACTCTTTGGTGTGGGAGATGATGTTTCTTGGACTTTGTGTCCAACCGGGCTTGGGCTTCTAGAAGGTGTCCTACGTGGAGGAGTGCTTCTAGAATAATAGAACTTATCAGATTTTTCACAAAAGATAAACATTAAACAGAGTACAGATGCGTTTGTAATTGCCATCTCATCATTCCTCTAACACACATCATATTTTAATACGAAATATTTTAAACAAATATTATCACTCTGTGTCTAATAAGGAGGAACTAGTCTTCTGCATATAACACAAGATCAAGAACCAAAAAAGAACTTTCTACAGCTAATTTCAACGTCGAGTATGAGAAGGGCATTTGCGTCATTTTGCAAAAGCAAAAAGATTTCATACCTTACAGGAGACCTACTTGGACTCCTTTCATCATCATCATCATATCTACCCCTCCTGTGTTTTTTATGATAATCAGGGCTTCTACTGCGGGTCCTACTTCTGTACCTCCTTCCATGATACCTGTCCCTACTTCTGCTTCGACTTCTCCTCCTGTAACCCCTGTATTCATCTCTATACCTGGAACTACATTCCCAAAATAACCCCCAACTTATTCCAATACAAGGGTAGAATGGTCAAAACACATTGTCATCACTCATCATACCTTGGTCTGGGACTTCGGCTCCTTGACCCTCCTTTCAGCTTTTCTACTGGTTCAAGTATCCTTCCCTTATGACTAACAAACAACAACCACCAAATTGAACAAAAGAATTATAAACTTTTATAGGTTAATTTATGACATAAGCATCTTGGAGTTATATATGTGACTCACATTCTTTCAGCATTAGGCCCGTATTTGGCAAATTGAACCATCATTTCTCTCCCATCAACAACTCTTCCTGAAACAATTTGCATAAAGTCCATGAAAAGATTTAAATCAAAACTAGATTGAAAAAGTGAAAGATCCATTACTCACCATCAAGCTTTTCAACTGCTTTTTGTGCCTCATCTGCATACTTGTATCGAACAAAGGCAAATCCACGAGAGTCCCCAGTCCTTTAATCACCACAACAATTACACGTTCAAATCAAGCCCAATATATTCTTCAGGTTAAAACAAGTTTTTAGCTGCTTGTGATTCATGCAGGTTGTTGACGTGAAGAATTCATGTTTTCTGGTGTTGAAAGGAATTAGATTTCTTGAAGCTTCCAGAATTTTGATGTGAGAATTGAGAACTCTATTTTTTTTTTTTTTTTTTATGAAGGTGGGACTACAATTCGTAAAAGAAACAAATTTTCTATCCATGATCGGGGTATTAAATTTCTACACAGCGGAATCATTAGACAATGACATAATTATAACCATTCTATTACTGCATAAACGCCAACGACTTTAAGTGCCTTGAACCTAACGTCAACTCGTGAAATGTTAGATTAATTTGAGGCGGGGATCGTACCTGCGATCTCTAGGGATGAAAACGTCAACCACTTTCCCATACTTATCAAAAAGGGGGAACAAATCATCTGCAGTAGTACCTGAAGACAAATTTAGGAAGATGATAAAATGTTACAGAAATTGCGGATTTTTATTAATCAGAAAACAAAATTCGCATGAACTCACGGAAAGTGATGTTAAGTACGAGAAGCGAATAGGTATCGGTGATGTCTGGAGGGCCTGCTCTTCCAAAGTGCGACATTTTTGTTTCACCTACCCGGACGATTTAGGGTTTCCTGTTCTAGGGTTTGTGGGTGCAATCTGCTACCTCGGGAGCCTGAACCAATTCTACCAGCAGGAATCGACAAAAAAAGAATGTTCGAGAGAGAATGTGTTTTGGTATATTTCCACAAAATATCCTTTATCTTTTCGCATATTACATGTTAGACACAAGGTTGAAAAATGTGACAACTTTAAACAATTGGCTTTCAGCGTTAAGATATCTTTGAGAGTGTCTGACAACATCTGAATGATTTAGAATATTAGAATTATTTAAAGACATGAACGATGCAATGTATTTGAATTATTATGTTTATGAATAAACATATTTTATTTGATTAGGTGTTTGAACGACTGTTTACCTACTACTTTGCAATTGTTTTTTTGTTTAAAATGATTGCATAATAGTGTATACATTTCATGTGAAAGACGTTTCAATTCATGACATTGTGTAGAAGATTCATGTAATAATCTTGCGTACATGGATGACCGTTCATATCAAATCATTATCAATCACTCTTTCAACTTTTCTCAATTATATCATCAGCCAATACCAAGAAAATAAAATTAAAATTAAAATTTCAACATCTGAATCCATAAACGACCTGGCAAGCTTAAAATACATAACATATAAAATCCAACACATAAAATTCATAACATATAAAATCTGACACATAAAATTTATAACATATAAAATCCAACATATAAATCCCAAAACATTAAATCCATAACATAAAATTCATAACATAAAATCCAACACATGAAAGTTCTTTACAAAACATCCTCAAAATCAAATACCATATAAAATAGAATATTAGTTGATCTTATACTTGATTAATATTTCTCATTCAAACATTTTTTAATGTTCACCTCTCGATGTCCTTTCTATTGCTTATTCTACTCTCGTTGTTCACTAACTTTAGTATATATGCGTGTTTGTGATATTCGCAAATTATGACATTGTGGAATCATATTGGCATATCAAACTTATATGTAAACATTGACATTTGAATTTATCATTTATGTGGATTGTTGGCAAGTGATCATTGCTTTGACATGTTTTGATCAATGTTAAACCCCTTAGAGAGTTTTTTTTTTCAATGTTACATATGGACATGGATGGGATACAAGGTGATGATGTGCTAGCCCCACTGAGTCATAATTATTATCGGAAAAATGGGCAACCAAGATTATCATACTCTTAGATACATGTTTAGAGCTCATGTTGTGTGCGTGCATATGAATCATATGATGAGCGATCCTAATGACTCGCGGGAAGCCAAGTCACATGTGTCATGATTGTCAAATCACCGTGAGGATTATGTTTTACAATTGTAACGAGTTAGGTTACGTCAAAAGTTAGTGCCTGAAATTGAAAAGCATCGAGATTATGGAGGCTATGTGATCTTTTTTACATTATGTTGAAGGGTGAAATCGGCAATTGATATACTTACATTTATTTTCTTCCTAAATTCTTCCACTTTGGAAAGAAAGTTAGGAGGGAAGATTATTAAAATTCTTCCATTCTCTTCCTTCAACTTCCTTTCATGAAAAAACCCGAGAGCATGAGTTTTTTTTCATTTTATTGTCACTTCCTTTCACTTCACTCTTTAAAAACGACCTGGGAACACATCGTAAGAGATACATGCAGTAGGTCATTGGCAATTCAAGTTTTCACTATTCACCTAATGCCTTCGCCTTCTATAGTCTCTACACCCTCGACAGTTCAGCATTTCAACGACCCCGCTTTAGCTTCTCTATCAGCCATCGATAGCTAACGGCAACAACATCATTTGTGAATGACTTACTTCATGAGAATCTAAACAAATGACAAATGATATGAATATCCATCTAAAAACTGGTAAGTTCTTTGAATTGATTTATGATTCTGATTCTGCACCTCATGTTTTAGACTAGATGTTCTTGATGTTGATTTCTGATTCTACACCTCATGTTTAAGACTCGATGTTGATTTAAGTTTCCGCGCTTTATGTTTAAAACTCGATGTTTATTTTTGATTTTGCATCTCATGTTTAAGACTCGATGTTGATTTAAGAGTCAGTGTTTATTTCTAATCATGCACCTCCTATTTGTAATAAAAAAAATCAATCTTTAAGACATTCCTGCACTCGAATTCTACACATGATGTTTGAATTTTTATTCACTTAATGTGTACTCAAATTTTTTTTACTGATATATGGATTCTGTTTAAGACTCAATTTACATCTTCGTATGTTTGAATGTGTCTGAATGCCTTGATGTTTGAATTCTGATTGCCTTAATGTATACTCGAGTTTTTGGCTGATGTCTAGATGTCTAAACAACAAAAGCCTGGTATAACCTTCATGTCTTAATGTTGACATAACATTCACTTCTGATATAACATTATAACTTTTTTGTCTGTCTTATTTATTTATTTATTGCTAGCTACACGGACAAAGTGTAGTACAAAGTTTGAAGTTATAAGACATGATGAAGCAGATCCAATGTTTATGGATTTTGATAATTAGTTATTAACAAGAACAAGAAAAGTAAAATTTATAATCGTCATTTTTATCTTAATTTCTTAACAAACATGATAATGTCGTGATCATTTTTTTTACTTTGTCGTCTATGAGAATCAAGTATGAACAACTGAATATTTTAATTGTGGTGATTATTGTTTATGTATTTTTATATTTTAGTTTTACAAAAAATTTGAACTATTTTTATATTTGTTAGTTTTACAAAAAAAAAACAAAAAAACTTTGAACTTGTTTTATTAAACAGATATGTAGTAGCAATGGGGTTGGTCCAGCCAGACCATTAATAAGGGGCAGGGAATAGAGAGAAGGCGGAATCGACTCAAAAGGGTGGAGGCTTTTATTTTTTTCATGTACTTTTGACAGTCGAAAGCAGTGGAGAATCTAGAATCGAAATTTACGTGGTTCCCTATTTAAATAAACCAAAAAAATGAAAGAGTAAAAAATACTAGTAGCAGGTCGGGTCGGGTCATGTACTCATGTCTTAATCAAACATAACTTCAATAGTTATATTAAAGTTCTTACAACTGTATCTGACAAAGTCTTATATATTGAATTATTATCATAATTTATCATTATTGATACTTTCTAGAACGTTTTTTCAACATACGATACTAAACTATCACTCAAAATTGATCGCCCGTTTTGTTGCGTGTATCAGTCTTTATCAACATCATTGCTGAAAATGCACGTTCCACACTTGTTGTTGCAACAGGTAAGAAAAACAATTGAAACAAACCTATGAGTTGTGAATGTGAGGCGTAGAAGGGTTAGGGGACGGTGGCTGGCGACAAAATTGTGGTAATCGCCGATCAGGCGACAACATGAGGAAGCAGCAGGCGACCGCGAAGACGACATGTTCTGGTTGGCGTTTCCCCCCCCCCCCCCTCCTTTTTGTTGTTGTATTTTAGTGTATTGGCTATCTTATTTGATTGGGCTCCTTATAATTTAACAAGATGAACTTGGTTCTTTTAAATTGATTGATATTTATTGGGTCAAGGTAGATCCTTAATTATTTTTAAGGTTTCTAATTTTTTTATAAATAATTAGCAATACAGATTAAAAAAAAAGGCTTGGATTAATAATTATATATATATATATATATATATATATATATATATATATATATATATATATATATATATATATATATATATACAATTGTTGCCTTGAATGAACAGTACCACTTTAGTTTATTACAATTTATATCCCTGTAGTTTTAATTTGTATAATTATAGTTTTAATCCCTATAGTTTTAATTTTTATTAATTACAATTTTGGTCCGTATAGTTTTGTTTGCCAGTTTAACATTATTACAGTTTTGATCCCTATAGTTTTAATTTGTTGACTTCCTTAACCGCAGCAACGCGCGGCTCCCTTCCGCTCGTTTAATATACATTCGCCCCTAGTGGGAAGTGACTAGGGGATGCACCGGGTGAGTTCGCGGTTCAATATTTCAAGCTAAAATAATCAAAATTCAGAGGTGGATAGTAATTTTAAATTTAGATGGTTTAAATGGATACCACTAAAAGTTAATTGTTTTTTATGAAAGATGCCAAGTGATAGAATTCCCACTGGTATGAATGTTGTGAATAGGGGAATTTCATTACCATCAGTGATATGTATAATAATGGTAGATGAATTGAGTGATCACAATTTCCTTGGTTGTGGTTTTGCCAAACAAACATAGCAGTGGTTTTCATCCTGGTCAAAATTGGTGTCTACGCCCCCATCTTGCTTGAATGATTTCAAATATTTAATATACTGCTCAACAAATCGAGATGTAAACATAACGCTTCTAGGCTCGCTTTTTATATTTCTATTTGGGCCAGCTACCTCTTGGCTTTTGTGTTTTAATAAAAGTTGCTGCTGTTAAATAAAATATATTTTCTTAACTAAAATATTTTTAATATTATTTTAAGGGTTAATAAGATAAAAACCACTATAGTTTGACTAAAATTTTGGTTTAACAACTATATTTCTTTTTGTTTTATAAAAACCATTCATACTTTCAAAAAAATTCATATTGACCGTTGTTCATTTTATTTTATAACTTTTAACGATTTTTTTCATCGAAAGGTTAGGTGAAAAGTTTCATATCGACATTTTAAGCAAATATTGGAACTTCATTGCAGTAAAAATGATACATAATGTTGTCTACGTGTAATTTTAGTTTTCGTAAGTACAACTATTCGGCCACGCTATGAATGCATAGATTGTCCAAGTGAATCCACTAAATTTTGAATGTGACGGAGGTAAGAAGTGTTCCGATTTTGCAACATACAATCATGACTTTAATTTGTTATAGTGGTCGCAATGTATCTTTTTGAAAATATGAGTGGTTTTTACAAATTTTTTTGAAAGTATGAGTGGTTTTTTTAAAACAAAAAAAATATAATGCTTAAACCGAATTTTAGCCAAACTGTAATGGTTTTTATGTTATTAACCCTTATTTTAACTACATAAGTTTATTTCTATATAATATGCGAGGATTCGTATGGTACTCGCATAATATTAGTATGCACACTCAATAATAACGTCATTGAAAATTGAGCATGGCATAACAAATTTTATTAATATTAATACATATTATTTAAAGAACGTCCTGATTTGGGGTTTTGAACTCAAATCCAATTTCCCTTTGCTAGTTTAGCATAAAGTTCTGTCCACAAATCTTTACTACAAGTTTGTGACAGAGAAATTTTAAAAAATGTTAATTTCCTATAATTTAAGGCACTAACTTGCCATGAATCATGATTACAAGACCCAACGGTGGTATGAATTTGTGTTTTTTTTTTCTGTTGGCATTGCAATCAATTATCGGTTTGGTTGAAATTAGACTAGATGTGATCCGGTTGAAACTAGATCAACACTTAACAATATAAAATAATAAAACTAGAAATCAAATCTTTAGGCCCTTAGATATGCATTCTCTCCTCCTCTCACTTTTTGTCTGTCAACTCAGCATCCAGTCAGCATTTTTCTCTCCTCGCTTTACCATCGGAAATGTTCACCTCTCACTACCTCTCACTTTTTAATTTAAAAAACAAATTAAAAATAGAATTAAAACACAATAAATAAATTCACAAACTAAATTAAAATTAAACTTAAATTTAAAATTACAACTAAAAATAAAAAACAACAACTTACGTTAAACTAAAAATAAAAAACGACAAACATTACGTCTCGGATGTTTTTGAACGTTTTGACCCATGTGTCGGTGCCGGATTGGTGCCGACCCCCTTCCACCTC
The DNA here is from genome assembly GCA_023525715.1 of Cichorium intybus. NCBI lineage: Eukaryota > Viridiplantae > Streptophyta > Magnoliopsida > Asterales > Asteraceae > Cichorium > Cichorium intybus. The sequence continues at coordinate 17,729,603 of CM042017.1, read as the reverse complement.
GGGTATTGACGGACCACCTCCCAAAAAGCCATATGGCGAAACGGTTTACCCTTGTTGTCGTATTGGTAAACCGCAAGAGCTTTTTTGAGGATGTCTTGATCGCTCTCGCCGGATTCGCGTTGCCCCATAAAGTTAACGAACAACCCGTTAAATTTATTCGTGTAACCGTTAACGACTCGAAATTTAGTCGTCAACGTATCTTTGGAACGATAAAATTCTCGATCCAAATTTTTGTGAAAAACTACGCGAATTGTCTTCCAAAAATGTGCTTTTGATTGTGCGTTTCTGGCTTTGCAATCCTCGGAAACGGCAACCCAAGGACGGGCTAGCATAACCTCTTCATCTTGGGTCCACGCTTGAGCGGGAGCGGGACCGGTGGGCTTCTTTCGGCTTTTTCGTTGAAGTGGGACATCTTCAGGCTCGGATTCTTCTAAATCCTCCGGTTGTGTATCCGGCACCGCATCGTCACTCGAATCGGAAGTGTCGATATGTTGCGGTTGTGGCTCCGTAAAGGCCGCGGAAGGTCCCCCTATAGGTGTCCCGAAAAACGGGTTGAATGGCGATTGCAGGTATTGGAATTGTGGTGGCATCGATTGGTATTGGAATTGAGGTGGGGGAAAAACGCTCGCTCCATTTGCGGAATGTACGGAGCGGGTTCCGGTGACGATTGCGGGAAGATGTTCTTCGCGGTTTTTGACTTTCGTTGGGATGATTGTTTGGGAGCCATTTGGATTTTTTTTTTGGAGAATGTTTGGAATAGTTGAGAGATTATGAGATGTAAAGTGTGAAATGTTTGTGTTTGATGTGTATATATATATGTGTGTTTTTAATTTTTTTTAAACATTCAACGGCACAATTTCTAGCCGTTGGCCAACGGCTCCAAGGCAACGTCGCACGACGTTGAATGCTCGCGTGGGGTCGGATTGCGAGGGCCTCCCACAGGCGGGGCGGTGTTCACCGCACTCGTCGTGCTCGTCGGGGTCTGGCTCGCACAGGCACACCGGTAGGCCTTATAGATTTAGTTTTAGTTTAGAAGTGGATTATAAATAAACTATATGCATGTGCATGTTGTGATAAGAAAAATATAAGTTTGTATCAACGTTATTTCAAGTTAAAAAAAAATGGTTTAATTTCGGCTTTTAACTTCACCAAAATCGAATTTGGATTCGATTTTTGAAAATCTTAAACTGAAAACAAACTTTTAAAAATCTAAACCTGCAAACTATACGACATTTAACTGATTATGATTTGATCTTATCACTATTTGAATTATTGAATTTTGTCCATTCCTAGGGCACATCTAGGATTGTGGTTCTTGACAAGAAAAGTATGGGATATGGGGTCATTTCTGTGCATATGTTTGTGTTTTCATTTCTATCATCACACGTGCTTCTTTCCTATTTTATATCCCTTCCAAAAAAAAAAATAGAAGCCTATTAATAACTCAAAGGCCACAATCAATTGATTATTTTTATGCTTTGAAAGCAGCTAATACATGTGCCTTTTACTTTACTTATAAACCACATATTTCATCCCAAGTGGAACTAAAATACTCAACGCCTAACTATGGGAATTGATATGTACACAACAAATTTTTTCCATACACAATAATTTATGTATTATAAAATTATATAATATTTATAAAAGGTAATTACATTATTGTATATGGATAATAATTGTTGTGTAGAAATCACTCTCCTCAACCTATAGTTATGTATTATAAAATTATATAATATTTATAAAAGGTAATTACATTATTGTATATGGATAATAATTGTTGTGTAGAAATCACTCTCCTCAACCTATAGTTAGATTGATTAATTACCAATTTACTTACTTTACTTATGATTTGTAGAGTTGTTATAACTTAATAGAAAAATGAAATATACAAGTTTAATGTAGCTCTGTTCAATAACACTACTTATCAACTGTTATTTATTGTTTAGTTAGTTGTTTAGAATATGAGAAGTGATATTTTCACTTGAAAAATTGATTCATCTAAATGATGTACAACACATTTGAAGATATCGTACAATTCAATAAAACATATATTTAGTAATTGATGATATTCTAAATGACAAATTAAAAATATAGCAACATATTTTTTTCAGTATCCTCAATGTATTTTATATTTTATCCACTGAAGTAACCTATTTATGTATTTCTAAAATATTGGTACTACCCTAAAAAGTTTTTCTACTTATAATCAAAGTATTTACATTTTTTAAACATAAATGGTTAAAGCGTATTTGTTATGTTACTTAATTAGGCTGGGGGGAGTGGCCTCGCCAAACCCCTCGCCAAACAATGTGCCAAGCTCGCTGAACCACTCCCTCCTCCCTCGCTTTCGCTGTCGCTGAACCACTCCTCGCCAATATATCAGCGAACTCGCTATAGCAACCATTAGCAACATGACTTGTACATTTTAGCATGAGACTTGTACCTTTTAGCATGGTTAACACATGCTGACTACTCCCACCAAATTTGGTCAGCATGTGCTAAGCTGATGTGACATAGTTTAGCATGTTCAGCACATGCTAACCACTCCCCCCAGCCTTAGATATAGTATCTCTATTCATTCGGATTCACGGACATCTCATCTTTCTAAAGTTGGTGGTATCAATTATTATGTTATTAGATGAATTTTTCATGCACTACATATGCATAAAGTTATATGCTTGAAATAAAGGGAAATGGATGGTATTAAACTAACAAAGTCGTTATTAACTATGAAATAATAACATTAAATTAAATTAAAAAGGTCATCATAAACTGACGACTTTTTTTAAATATAAAAGTTCCAATAGTTATATAATTATTTAATGCAATTCATAAAAATAAAATTGAAAATAATATGAGTTGAGATAAAAATCTATATTGATAGACGTGATGTCATTGACATTTATTACGTCAGGTTGCACATAATGAAGTTATATATAATATTTGATTTATTTTTTATTTTAACTATTGTTATACTACGTTAATTTAAAAGTTATCTTCGATCATTTTTCAATTTCGACCATAATAGTTTTTTCAAATACTAATAATTGTTTTCGAAATTATGCAACCTTTTATTTTATGTTAATTTTAGTTAAATGTAATTTTTGATTTAATATTATTTATAAATATTATTATTAATTAATTTAGAACTACTCATTTATATATTTTTAATTATTTTATGATATTCTTTTAATTTATTTGACACCTCTTATCTATTTCTATATGTGAGTAGCACTTTAGTAAAATTATCTATAATTCTTTATCTAATATTATTTCGACTAATGTTATATTAAACTGTTTTGAAGAACTATTATTTTGGTTCATTTCAAATTCGATTATGAGGACTTTTTAAATACCAACCATAACATGATTTTTAATTGTATACAATAATTATTTAAATGAAAACTTTTGAATTAAACTTATTGAGAATATATCTTTATAAATATCTAAAACAATTAGGAGTAAGGGGTGTATGGGGCGGTCTTGGGGTAAAAGCCGAAACCAAACCGATGAATTCGGTTTTGGTTTCTAGAACCCGTCGATTTCGGTTTCTGAGTGGGTTTGGTTTCGGTTTCTAATGTCATTTTTGGGTCGGTTTCGGTTTCAACTTTCAACACATGGGTTTTGGGTTTTAACTCGTGAGTTTTGGGTTGGAACTAGGGGTGTTATTCGGTCAGTTATTTCAGTTTTCGGTTAAATCGGTTTTTTTTAACATTTCTAAATTAACCGTAACCAAATCAAATAAGGTTCGGTCAAAATCGGTTTCAATTTATTCGGTTTGGTTTATCGGTTAAACCAAATAAAAAACAAGTTCATTATAGGCAAAAACTGAATCATGTCCAAACATAGGTTGAACCGATTTAAAAATGTAGTTTTTTTTTTTCATTTAGAGGCCGGTGGATTTCCACTACTCATTTTCTTTTGTGTATCGATGTAGGATACCAAACACAACATATATATATATATATATATATATATATATATATATATATATATATATATATATATATATATATATATATATATATATCATTTATCAAATTTATTTTTTTAATTCAAGTGTTTGTGTGTGTGTGTATGTATGTATATATATATATATCAAGGTTGTAGAAGTCGCTAGGCGGTGGTCGGGCGGCCGACGGGGGCCTAGGACTAGTCGGTCTAGGCGAGGACTAGTCGGCGCCTAGGCGGGACCGTTAATTGTAATAAAATTTAAATTTTCTAAATTTAATAATACACATATTCTAACAAAATAAGTGAATAACCATACAAAATTTACAAAATAAGTGAATAATTTTGTAGAAATCAAAATTTTAGAATCAAACCTTGGTATTATAGGAATCAAAACTAGAACATGAGCTTGGAATCAAAACTTGGAATCAAACTTTGGAACCAGAACATGAACTTGGAATCAAAACTTGGGATCTGTAAAAAACTTAGAACCTGTCAAAAAATACAAAATATATGAACAACAAATTAGATATTAGATCACCTAAGATAAGATTGATTCACAAAGTTCAAAAACATATGGAAATGAAATAAATATGTTTCAGTACCATAGACACTCTCCAGAAAGACACAAAGAAGCAGTTCAAATGCAACAAGCAAAGGCATGCCAACAATTGCATGACATGGTGCCCACTGCACAAACAGAGAGAGAGTAGGATTGCATAATGCATACTGTAAAACTGGTCTATATTCTATATACACAAAGAAAGTCTGTTAATTGTCATCCTAATGAAGAAAAATAGAACAAAAAAGTAGAAAACAAGATCATACATGACGGTCAAGGGTGTAACTTAATCCCCGAGAAAAAAGCATAAAAAATCAATATCTATACTCCATGTCAATTTCGAAACATCAGAGTAACTTGTATAACATCCAAGTCAAAGTATAGCTCTTCTTCTTCTGAACAAAGGTGTGACTTAATCCCCGAGAAAAACGGATGTGTTTTGACTTCACAAAATTAAAAAACATAACATTATCTTATAAAGATGCAATTGTTAAACGAAAGCTGCAATTGGAAGCCAGAAATTAACGATGACGAAGCCAGTGTAATCAAACGAAAGCTGCAATTGAACCAGAAATTGGAAGATGTTAAACGAAAGCTAAAATCGAGACCTGCTAGAACCTGTTAAACGAAAGCTGCAATTGGAAGCCAGAAATTAACGATGAGGAAGCCAGTGTAATCAAATGAAAGCTTGCAGACGGAGGTTTATCGGAGCTTTAATAGAGGCTTAATGATGGCTTACAGACGAAATCAAACTCGAACTTGAAATCAGAACTCGAACCTGCAACTCGAAATCAAAATCAAACCTGAAGTCGGAGATGGAAGTCGGAGATGGAAGCTGATTCAGAGGATGCGGAAACTCGATAGAAGTCGGCGTCTAAGTGGGAGGGGATGACGGATGAACTACCGGCGGCGGAGGAGCATAGAGGGGAAATTAAAGAAATCGAAGGAGGAGGCTACCGGGTTGCAGACTCGTAATCGGGAGGGAGATTGGAATTTTGCTGGATTAGGTCAAAAGGGTGAGGGGGAAATTAAAAAATTTGAGGGGCAAATTTAAACATTTTCAAAAAAATTGTGGGGCAAATGTGAAATTTTCAAAGACGCCTTTGACCGGTTTTTGACCGGCTTTGACCGACTTTGACCGCCTAGCCCGTTTTTTGACCGATGTTGACCACGCCCGACTAGTTAACCGCATAGCACTAAACGTGTGCAGTATTGGTCCGCCTAGCGCCTAGGCGGCCGCCTAGGCCGACTTTTACAACACTGATATATATATATATATATATATATATATATATATATATATATATATATATATATATATATATATATATATATATATATATATATATATATATATATATATATATAATTCAGAGTTAAATATATAAATATAAATATTGTAAAAAATACTTGATTGTTTATTCGGTTTAACCAAACTAATAAAAATTTAACCAAATCCAAACCAAATAAGGTCATGCTTATTCGGTTAGTCAAACCAAATAAACCAAACCAAACAACCCAAACATCATTGGGTTTAGTTTGATTGTTCGGTTTTAGTTTTTTCTCACACCCCTAGTTGGAACCCAATTTCCAACAATTCTAAAACAATATAGAAAAATAATAAATACATTCTACCAATTCTTTTTAGTCATCATTTATAGGGAGTAACAATTGGATACATTTTTATACACTTGACTCTACAAACAATAAGGTACTGATGCAACCTTTGACGTATTCAAGTGCATATTCAAGTGGATATTAGAAACTCGGTGAAGGATACAGAAAAATAAATTGTCCAAACAATTATTAAAAAATATGTCTTCATAAACAATTATTTAATCATGATAACAATGGTTAGAATATATATATATATATATATATATATATATATATATATATATATATATATATATATAAGTATTTATTTAATTATCATAAATAAATTATTACATGAAACTTCAAACCCTCATAAACTTTGCATAAGAGCTCCAAATAAGCATATTCCTTTTTATGTGCATTCCTTGTTGTTGTGATCACATTTTAGAATCAAGAATCAGTTGATATGATGCAATACTAACAAAGTTACAAGCACTTGCAAGGGCTATTACACTTTTCCAATGATTGTTACACATTTTTGTATTACAAACAAGCAACAAGTCATTTTTAAAATGGCATAACATCTTCATTTAAGATCCAATCAACTTGATTCTTTTTTAATTGAATTATTTATTACACCAACCACACCTTAAAGTATTTAAGTCATAATTATCATACTTGTATATAGTAATTTAAAGCTCAAAAGTATGACATTAAAACCCCAACACATGAGCTTAAATTGATCAATACTCATATTCATATATATATATATATATATATATATATATATATATATATATATATATATATATATATATATATATATATATATATATATATATATATATATATATATGTGTGTGTGTGTGTGTGTGTGTGTGTGTGTACGCGTACACCAATATCTTGAATCCTATGTATAATTAACTTTAGTACCATGTTTCTAACTATTTATAAAGTATAAACATTTGTCTCTGAAAGCCTTTCACCCGTTTCTCAGTTTTTTTCACTTTTCACTAAATGACACCCTACTTTAGGTTTTTGCTCGAACTTGATATTATCATTTATCACAAGTATTTTTTTTGTAGCATTACTATCTAGACATGTATTATAACATGTTTAAGGAAAATTCTCATCCTTCCATCCACTTAAATCATGATAAATGTTACTATTTTCAAGTTTCAACTTTTATATAACATAATGACAAAATAACAAAGTACTTTTCATATTTAACCATTTTTTGCATAAACATGAATCTGAACACAAAACTTTCATTCACAGACACTTATAACTTGTCCCAACATATATTTTTATTAAAACTTTGGCTATTAGAACATAATTTAGCATTGTTTACAATTTGTCCCCATTTAATTACTTTCCAAGGACTTAGCATTTCTAATACTTTGCATACATTTAAACATTCTATTTAATTACATTAACATCCTAAATATTCAAATTTACTGGTGTTATAAAATTTAAGACAATAATGCGAAGAATCGACATTTGGTTGTTACTCTAGTTCAGATTCAATTTTAAAAGGTTGGGCAATGCGTATATAATCTGATACATTATATTAATGTAACATATGCTTTAGACAAAAAAAATCTTACATATGGAATTAAATGTAACTTTAACTTGATTTAAAGTAGAAGAAAGAAGCGCATTTTATATTTGAATGTAATTACTCTTGTTGTGGTTACTCTACTCTATTAGCATCCATTTTGATGCTTCAACCTTAATCATCATTATTACTGGTAAACTTCTAAATTTTGAATTTAAACATTCCTTTAACTTCAATCATCTTGAAAAGCTTTGCTGATTTTGTACTTGTGCATTTCCATTATTAAAATAAGTGTTAGTAACCAATATTGGAAATATTGTTCTTATATAAGCAAAACTTTTCAATTAATAAACCAATTGAGTATCACAAGCTAAAGAGTTTGGAGTTTGAAATATGGAAATATTGTTTGTATGTAGGCAAAACATTTCAATTAAACAGCAATTAAGTAGAATAAGTTGAATGTTGAGAGTTTCAAATGAATATGATTTAATATAGATATCATACTTTGAACCAATATGATCAGGATGACATCTATTATAAGAGTTATAGAAATATAGAGATATTTTGGATGATTACTTTCACTTATTGTAGGTGTATCCGCTTTGTCAAAAATCTAATGTTTCTACAAACTTTATTCATTTCTGTGCCTATGTGAGTTTTAGTTTGGTCACAATAAGGCTTTCCAATAAACAATGTAAAATAGAAAATTTGACAATTCATTCATCCATGATTAATTCAAAATTAATGGCATACAATGTTGTTTTTCGTGTCCACAAACATCTCAACAAAATGGAAAATTTTAGTGCATGATAGGTACGCTTAATAATGTTGTACACACTATTCTTTTTTCATGTTTACGTTCCTCCACCATATTGGGTAGATGCGTTGCACATGGTTACCCGTGTTTTAAACATATTACCATTCACATCAATCCAAAATGACATACCAATTTTTTAACTCTTCAAAACTCAATTGTCCTAATCTCACCCATGTGTCTTTGGGTACATATGATACCCCTACATTCATACCCTATATAAACTTACCCCACGTACGACACCATGTGTATTTTTTTCTACCCCTCTAATCATCAGGTAGATGGCTTGATCTCTCCACCAAGTTTATATGGTCTTGTGTCATATTGTCTTTGATGAAACCATATTTTTGTTTGGTTTCATGACACCATCCTAACCACTATTTTATAACTTTTCTGATGCGTCTTTAAACTTATTTTGATGTATCGTGTCTCTACCTTGAGTCCTACTCTGGCAACTAGTGCCCTTAGCAACGTGTAACAATATTTTGGGATGCTTTATTTAGATATGTGTACTCAAAGCACATCTTTTAGGTTCCATACGTTTCCTTACTAATTTTGGATTTGTGATCCATGTGGGGAAGGTTGCCTATCAGAAGATACCAGTTTGTCGACTTGTTTATTGATCACATGGTTTCAATCTTCAGTATGTGCTCTCTTTTTCTGACATACTTGATGACATACTAGCCTTATATTGCGTTTGTGTTACGCATTATCATTTGAAACACCTTTCATGTCTATTGGCTTATAAGAAAATATGTCGCGGTTCTGACAACATGTTTCACTTAGCTCTCATAAAGGACACCAATGATGATACATAGAATTATTTAGGAGTGAAGATTCTTTCTTAGCATCACCAAAACTGATGTTATCGCCTTGGGTCAAGAGGGCGCAACTTGAACTTAACTTGGAGAGAATGGTTAGATGAACTCCACGAGTATGTGTCTATAGTCGTAAATGAGGGACAAGAGGGTGGATGTTGTTCACAATCGCTCGCCTATGAAAGTTGCTATTGGACCATCTTTTATCATAGTATTGGGGCGAGGTACATCCTTATGGATTGCTAGGCCGCATCTAAGGCAATGGGACAATATGCATGAGATTTGTTCTTTGTCTTCTAGTGGCGTGGTTTTGCGGTAGAGAATACGCTCTAGCCGTCGTAGTTTTATTGGTCTAGTCATGCTCTAGTTGGAACTTGGAAAGGCCAGATCCTTATTACATACTTTTGATTAAAAATCGCAACATCCTCACCAAACATTCTGTAGCCCTAAACGTAACATCTAACCTCAATCATGATTGCAGATTATATTTTATCTCCAACTTCTACGCATGCCTTTCTATTGAATATGAAAACCCTTCACACACTTAGGCCATGCAACACTCTAAACTAGCAACCTTTGGAGTCGTTTTCCTAGTTTATCGTCACATATGAATAATGATAATTAGTTCTCTTTGTACACGACATAATATTTTGTGGTCCATAACCTTATCAACTTAGATCAAACACGATATATATTGCTTTAAGTTTGATAACGACCCATTTTGTTAAAACTTCCATATATGAGAATGTATATAATAATAATAATAATAATAAGCAAAAACCTAGCCATCAAACGTACTTTTATAGATAACTAGCTGAAGATCCGTGCTTTGCACGGTTTTTTTATTTGTGGTTTTGAGTTGATGTTTATTATGCTGGTACATGTTTGTGAGAGCTTGAGTATTGAATTGAAGAAAAGAAGTTTAGATTTGCACTTAGGAGTTTTAGCTTAGTTTCATTGATAGGGATAAAACCATACATTGCTAGTTAGGATTACAAAACATGAGTAATACAGGGTTTTGATAGGTCTAAGTAGAACACGTTTTATTTTAAACAAACTATCGGAGTTACTACGCTTTTCATGAGGGATCTAGTTCGATGAGTAGTCTTGTGCGGGGATGGCGTCTGCTTTCTGGTCTTCGTGGATGAGAGTTGTAAGTTTCTTTTGGTGCTGCTGCATTTCGTCTTTTAGTATCTCATCCACATGTTGGAGAACTTCCAGAATTTTGGTGCTGTTGATGTTAGCTTCGTCTATAGATGCTTTACCTTGGACGTAGTTGAGAAACCTAGGCTGCATGTCGAGATTCCCATACAAACGGTTTCTGGTGTTATGGTCGCTGCGAATTTTCTTTCGTAGCGCATCAAGCATTTTGATACTTTGTTGAATTTTTTTTATGAGTGCCAGTAGCATGTCTTCTAACTCCGAGCCTTTCATTTTGAGTGTTGAGTTTTTCGTTTGTTGGTTGAAGGTGATGTAGTTTTTTATAGTGGAAGAGGGCTTTGGGAGGATAAATTTAAGTTGTAGGGATACTCAATAGAATTAAGTTTTTTTAAGTGGAAAAGACTTTTGCATGTTGACAGATAATAATGGCGCTGCATTTCGATTTGGGTGTTAGGATATATATATATTAGTATAGACTTCTGTATTTGATTAAAGTGTAATATCGGCTTTTGTATATATATATATATATATATATATATATATATATATATATATATATATATATATATATATATATATATATATATATATATATATATATATATATATGTATATATATTATTTTCTGTTAATAATGGGGGCTATTTTTTGTGTAATTTCAAAGAGAATACATTAAATATTTTGTTGACTATTCGAATGGTGGTTTGCGTTTCTGTTGATATGTAATTGTTTTTTTAGTTTTTTTTCGTGATCTATTTTGAAATGTGAAAAGCGCATGTTAAATAAGCCGTTTATCATGGAAGACGTACCATATATGTAAATGTGTTTTTTGTAGCATGACTATGCATGGAATATTTTGTTGACCATTCTGTTGTTTTTAATTGTATTATTAATTTATTTTCATTTTAATTTTTTTCCACTTACACCTTTTATACAGAAGAAGCATTTTGCTGGTATGTTTTTTTTAAACTTAAAATGGAGGCCGGCGCTTCTGTTGAGATGTAAAATTTTTTTTAGTTTTTTTTTTGTTATATGTTTTGCAATGTAAAAAGCGCGTTTTTGGTTTCTTTTTTTTGGGAAGTGGGTTCCGATATTTATTAGGGTAATTATAAGTGACTGTTTGTTGTTATTTGGGTTTTCTATCGATTGGCTTAATCTTCTGCTCTCTGCGGTCTCTTCTTCTTCTTTATGTGTGAGCTCTGATCTCTTGTGAAGGTATGTTTTTTTGTTTTGTTGAACCTTCGCATCGGAAGTAAGGTTTCCGTTTGTTGTTTAGCTTTATGTTGGGAGATGTTCTTTGTATTTGTCTGTTAGAGTTGTAAATTGTGTGTTAGCTGTTATTTGGATGTTTTATTATTAATTTTTTTTTATTATCTGGGATGTCTTTTTCTTTTTTATGCGGTCTTTTTAATTCGTTGTGACGGTACGTATTTTCTCTTTAATGGTAGGCGTAACGGGAGTTTACAATTTGTGTATGTTGTTTTGCTTTATCTTATCAGATACTCTTTGTAATTTTTTTGTTGTTTAAGTATGCAATTATTTTAAAGTTGTATTACTTCTTAGATGGCTTTTAATGGATTTCGTATGGGAGATCGCGTTGAGGTAATTAATGAGGAGGAAGGTTTTGAGAATTCTTATTATGCTGCTGAGATTGTTGGATGGACACTGGAGCATGTAACTGTTAGGTATGAAACTTTAATTGATGAAGATGGTGATCTCCTTTTAGAAGAGGCAATCTCGGTGGAGAATATCCGCCCTTATCCAGCAACTGTGATGGTAGATTGTTCTCCTGGGGATATTGTGGATGTTTGGCATAATGAGGGATGGTGGAGGGGTAAATATCGTCGGTTAGATTCGGACAGAGCAGACGGTAAGCATTGTCGAGTGTTTTTTGATTACATGGATACAGGAATAATCTGAAAACATACAACCATCCGAAACAAAAAACAACGCAGGACCCAAAAAAAAAAATGCAAACAACCCAAAAACTACAAAAAGAAACCCATAAAAAGACAAACGATCAACGAAAGTGAACTATACGACCCATAAAACAATCTAAAAAGAAAGCGACTACTAAATCTCATTAAAGACTAACCTTACAGAGCTGAAATCCACAAGTAAGATCGCTCAGAAAACCTCAACAAAGCCAACAGGAAAATCGTAACTTATCTCCACAGCCTACAGTGACGGAAAATCAAGCACAGAAACGATAATAAAGATGGAACTAAAACTAAAATATATACGACCCATAAAACAATCTAAGAAGAATGCGACTATCAAATCTCATTAAAGACTAACCTTAGAAAGCTGAAATCCACAAGTAAAGATAGCTGCAAACAATAAGAGAAAATCAACAACATACAAACCACCCCAAAAAAAAAAACCCACCACGAACGAACACAAATCCTAAGTTAGTTAAAAATGAACCAAAAGTAGAAATGCGAGAAAGGAAAGAAAATACCAACAGACCTGCATGCAATGAGTCAAATGAAAAGCAAAAAACGAAAGAAACGACAAATCACGATACAAATCGCTACCCTGAGGAAGACGATGACAGAAACACGGACATGCAACGAAAGAAAAAAACATCAAACAGTAACCTACCCTGAGGAAGACGATGACAGAAACACGGACATGCAACGAAGGAAGAAAAGATCAAACAGTGGGAAGACGCAGCGATGACGGGAATTCACAACAGTGGTTTAGGAGTTAGTCGGATGACAATAAAGGGGAGATGAAACGTTTATTCTCCACGTTATCACCTAAAAGGAAACACACGTGTCATACGAAAAAAAAAAAAATAAAAGACGCCAAAAAACGGTGGCCCTTCATAAATGGAAAGAAACATAAAGAAAATATAAGTTAAAAAAACAATGCGTAACAGCGTCAAAGTGGACGCAATTTAATAAATAGAAGAATGTGGGTCCATTTATAACTCTTTACGGCCCAATATGCAACTTTCATCGGTTTATGTTTTATGTGGTTAAGCTTAGAATGGAACTCACAAGAATACCAAAAATGCAAGACTTTTTGGTGGGGTTCTTTTATATTCTATAAAGCTGAATATTAAAACTAAAAGATATATCAACAGAGTTATAATAAACAAAATAAAATAAAAATTAAACTTTAATGTAGCGTGACACAAGGGTAATTGATTGAAAACGCTAATATTGGATATAGTGATAAAATTGAAAAAAATGAGTTCAATGGGCTAAAATGGTGAAAAGTTATTTTTTGGTTGTACCTAATTGTACAAACAATAAATGCAGTCAAGGAGTTCCCCTCACAGTGACAACTGAAGTAAAGAAGCCAATAGAAACTTGAAAGAATAACTAATCGTTCACATCAAAACCGCCCATACCTGTGTCGATAATCCACAGATACACACACCTACCGTAAACTTTGCTATGTCGCCGCCCGGCAACGATTCTACTGTTGCCGGCGACGGTTGTTTGTGTGAAGATGGTGGCGATGGACGGAAAAGGTGTCAACAATGCGAGCGGAACTCAAAGAAGGGTAGTCTTACGTCGTCTTCGTCTTCCTATGCTTTGCTTAGCTTCGATTCGTTTCCGGTTGAAGATTATGATAAGCGGTGGCGGATCTTCACTGCCTCTGTGAAAGGATTTGCCATTGGAGCTGGTATTAAAGGCGGCCTATCTCTTTTCGCAATCCTTGCTCGATTGCGGCGTCGACGATCGTTATCGTCTGCTAAGTAAGTAATTTTGACTCCTCGTTTCAGTTGTACCCGTGAATATGTTATTGGATCTCTTCAATTTTTTTAGTTTTACTTGAGGAAGGGGATGCAATCTATCAATTGGAATAAGTTTGACTTGAAATTGATACAGGTTTTTAAATGAACTCATTGAATTTGATAGCGATTATTACATACAGAAATATGTTCATGCTAATTTGGTAAATTGAAATCATTAGATTTTTGAGTTCGGAAAGTGTAGATGTGTGTCCCCCGAGAAAATTAATTTTAATTTTTATCGGATCAAGTACTTTTCTCAAGTCTAATTGCTACCACGAAGGAAGCAAGCTTTAATTTAGGTGTGACAAGTTACTGTTCATGTTGAAAGTCCATTATCTATAATCCGAATTGGTAGATCAAACATCAACATCTGAACTTCAATATTTGTGAAGATTCTGATGTGTTTTGTTTCAGGAAAGTGCAAATGGCTTCAGGTGGTCAGGATTTGATTTTGGCACTGAAAGAAACACTCAGATACGGTCTCTTCCTTGGCACTTTCGCTGGAACATTTGTTTCTGTTGACGAATTAATAGCTGCTTTAGGAGGACACCGCAGGCATGTCCATTTTCCCCTCTCCCTCTCTCTCTCTCTCTCTCTCTCTCTCTCTCTCACACATTTCTAATTCAAAACTTCAATTTCATTTCTAATCTTCATTTCCATTTCCAAATTGCAATAACAACACTTCAGAACAGCAAGATGGAGGGCTTTATTAGCAGGAGCCATAGCTGGACCTTCACTGCTCCTTACAGGATTCAACACACAACACACAAGTTTGGCTGTTTATATTCTTATGCGTGCAGCTGTTCTTGCTTCACGTTGTGGAATAAAAAGCAAACGATTTGGGCGTATTTGTAAACCTCTCACGTGGGCCCACGGTGACCTGTTCCTAATGTGTCTCGCCTCTACCCAAATCTTGTATGTATAGTTCTTTCCAAATCAACTTTTCACCATTTTTCTCAAATAAAGGCGATGAATGATGTGAATTTTCCTCAGGTGTGCATACATATTAAAGCAAGACAGTTTACCTCCATCATACAAATCATTTCTCAATAAACATGGTGGAAAAGACCCAATTATCCTTCAGGGTATTAGAGATATTGCTTGTGGCATGCCTTTTACTAATCTAGATCAGATACAAAAGTATTACAAAAGCACGGGTGTTGATGTAATACTCGACCCTCAAATGAAAGTCCCCTGTTCGGTACGCATCATCAAAAACTTTCTTTCATTCTTTCTTTTTTAAATTCAAGAACCGTTTTAACAATTTGATATATAATATGAACTTTTGCAGATTATACATGAAAATCAATCGTGTAGTGGGCATGCGTTTTCGTTCTTTTTGCAAGCATATAAAAGAGCAGTACCTGTTTATCTTCCGGTTTATCTAATTCCTGCACTTATTGTACATCGTCAAGGGCTTACAAAAAAGTATGTTTTTCTTTATTTCAGTGAACTTAATGTCAATATTTTTCTTTCTTCTTTACAAAATATTTTGATTATTTGATGCAGGCCTTTCACAATATTGGCAAAAGGTCTTTTTGGTACTGCAAGATCCAGCCTGTTTCTTTCTACATATTGTACTTCTGCATGGTGAGATTCATCCTCTTATTTTGTCTCATTGACATCAGTCTCAATCCCAGTACAGTATAAACAGTACTGCCTGTTCTGTCATGTCATGTCATGTTCTAAGAAATTTAATTTTCTTGATTCTTATTAGGGTTTGGACATGCTTTCTCTTCAGAGTTTTCAAGAGATGTAATGTCACCATGCTAGCATTGGGCACGGTAAGATTATATTTGTATCTTAACATGCCTAATCCACCAAAATTTTCATATAATGCATCATTATCTGATTCTTTATATATTTTAAATCAAATCTTAATATTGCTAAAAGTACAAGTTTAGTAAAGGATACTTAATAGAACATACCGGTTAATTGTGCATTTATGTAATAACTTTTTACCCTTTTTCGGTTTATGCAACAATGTTTCACCTTTTTAGCAGTTTATGCAACAATGTTTTACCTTTTTACCAATTTATGCAGCATTGTTTTACCTTTTACCAAATCATGCAAAAATGTTTGACCTTTTTACCAATTCATGCAACGATGTTTTACTTTTACTGATTCATGCAAAACTATTTTATCTTTTTACCAATTTGTGCTACAATGTTTCACCTTTTTACCAATTTACGCAACATCATTTTACTTTTACCCAAATCATGCAAAAATGCTTTACCTTTTTACCAATTTATGCAACAATGTTTTACTTTTACCAATTCATGCAAAAATGTTTTACCTTTTTACTAATTTATGCTACAATGTTTCACCTTTTTACCAATTATCAATTATGCAACAATGTTTTACTTATTTACCAATTTATGTTTCAAAGTTTCACCTTTTACCATTGTGTGCAACAAAGTTTTATCTTTTTACCAATTGATGCTACAATTGTTTCACTTTTTTTTATCAATGAAAGCAACAATGCTTTACCTTTATACCAATTTATTTCAATATTTCACTTTTTTACAAATGCATGCAACAATGTTTCACCTTTTTACCATTTTTGGCAACAATGTTTCATATAATCATATTTTTACCAATTTACACAACTGAGGAATTGTGCAACCACATTTCAACCAGTTAATCAGGTTTAAAATAAAAAATGTTGCATCTTTTGGTCATAAAACAAAACATTGTTACATATTTCATGAAAAAAAAAAAACCACTTTGTTGCGGGAAAAAGGTGAAAGTTAATTGCATAAATACACACTTAACCCCTAAACATATCCAATAAAAATTAACGGATGGAATAATGTCATGAAATTGTAACAAAGTTTCAAATTTATTTATTAAAATAAAACTTTTATTATTTTCCAGTTCCCAACCGGTTTAGGATTGGCAATCGAGAAGAAAAGTAGGAGAATAGAAATCTCACTCTACTGTCTTGCTAGAGCCATCGAGAGTTTTTTCACAACAATGTCTGAAATCGGGTACATCCCACATTTTCCAAATTTAAAAAGAGTTGATGTGCTAATTTTTAGCATATCAACTGCAATTATAATGCATTGTTATGCAATTGAAAGAGACGTTTTTCGGTCCAAGTACTTAAACGTACTTGATTGGGTCTTTGGTGTACCTCTTCCTCCATATGACACAACCCCACGAAAGAAGAATGAAACAAGGGGTGAATTTTAATACTTTGATTTAATTTTGTTAAGTAAGAGTTTTTTGTAATTTTGTTTTAGCCTCTATAACAATGGTTAAATCATAGTAGAAAATGAACATTTTATAAAATTCAGTTTTATTATACGTAGATAAGTTGATCAGCTTCCATTAAAAATGATTGAGTTAAAAGTGTGCAACAAAGGATATGTTTGACACATCACACCTAGCTTATAAGCTAGCATTTTTTTTTTTTTCATTTTATATGTTTGGCGTATCAAAAACTAGCTTATAAACTAGCATATAAGCCAGTCTTTTAAAATACTAGTATGAGTAACATCTAAAGTAGTTTTATCAAAATCTTCCAAATTAACCCTTTAAAATATAATTAGATATGAATATACACGTACTGATAAATTTTGTGTATGTCCTTTTTTGTCATTTTATGTTTTCTAGCTAGTTTATACAAGTAGTTTTTACCAAACGTCATTTATTACCGGTTAGCTTTTCAGCTGCAACTAGTTTTTCAGATAGTCGTTAGTTTGTCTAGCTACCCGTTAGTTTTTCAGCTAACAACTAACTTTTCAGTTAGTTTGCCAAACATAGCCAAAATGTAGCGGTAGGATAAACATGAATTTAAAAGGCAGTTTCATTCAAAAGCCTTTTGACAACGAAAAAGCCAATAAAATATACAGAATGGTATATGAAAGGGATCGTTTTGATAAATGGATTCTACTAACTAATTTTAGAGATAGAATGTTTGTGGTAAGTAGTTTTAATCGTACATAACTTAGGATGACATGTACATCCACCATTTATAGAAAGCATACCCATATACGATTGCGTAAATTGTTGTTCTTATAGGGTAGAACCTAAACCTGCCAAAAAATAAAGACGAATGTTATAATAAAATTGAGCTAAAATGTCAACTAGGTCAAATGAGTTAACATTGTCTATATGTATTTAAATGAATTAACCTTTTTTAATAGTTTTATTCAATATACTTTCCCTATAACTGTAAAATTATAATCATGAGTAAATTACATTTTTCATCCGTGAGTAATGAGTATAGCTGATTTTTGGAATGTTGCCAAAAAAAAAAAAAAAAAAAAAAACTCTTTTGCACTTTTGGTCCTTTGCATTTTTTGGTTCCTATTCCAAAAAACATGACTATTTTTTTTTGTCCCTGAGTAGTGAGTATAACTAATTTTTGTAATTTTGGTCTAAAAAATATAGTCAATTTACTGAACATAGACCAAAAACGTTACCAAAGATTCAAATATTGACCAAATTTACAAGAAGTTTTTTGTGGGACCAAATCTGGAAAAACCAGTTCTATTTGGGGACCAAAAATAGAACTCATTATTGTCTTTATTATAGACACGAAAAACAAAAAAATATATAAAGATCGAAATAACCCAATCTGATCTATACAAAAAAAATCCGTTATTTAACAATCCAACTCACATTATGTCAACTCTGTTTTGAATTATGTTTTTTTTTTTCCAACTAATTTTCAAAATGCAAACACTCTAGGAGCACATAAATTCATAATAGACATGTCCACTAGATTACAATATTAATAAATACATTAATTCGTTAATCAGTTACTTTATTTTTATCTAATTTTAATAAAATACATTGGTATAAATGACTGATTTAGGACGAAAGTACACAAAAAAAATGCGATTTATCTAGAGATTCGTTGCTTATATTAATTATTAATGATAATGTACACCATTCAATTTAATAAATATAAACAATTACATCAAGTTGATGAATCTCCCAAGATTTGGACACGACAATGGTAAGAACTGTCCGTATAGTTGCCCTGACCACGAGACTAAATGTTTCATTGCAATAAATCCCAAATTGTTGTGCAACAACTCGCGGTTTATAGCTCTCAAAAGTGCCAACGGATTTCATTTTCTGGCGAAAAATCCACATAGAACGTATGATACGCATGTCCGATTGCCGTGGGACAAGAACCATGTTTTATTTTCAATTAGAGCATTAAACTCGTCGTTCATAACATTTTCCAAACGAGGATAGGAGGGGGCACTTGTAGGATGGTGAGGAAGAGGATAAATTGTGGAAATGTTGAAGTTGAACACTATTTTAGGTTAAAAATCCTGAACATGCTACGAGTATGAATGGTGCGAGTTTGTGTTGTAACTAAAGGCATCATGTCCGGCGAGTTGCTGTGAAATATTTATGTATGTATAATTGATGATACATAATTTATAATAAAAGTTGTAAAAACTGAAAAATCATAAAAAATACACCTAAAAACAAATATATAAAAAAAATGATTAAAAGATATGCATAAAAAATAAAGGTAAATTCCAAAAAAGACACTAAGTTTTCAAAAAAATTCGATTTTGACACTATGTTTTTTTTCTTCAATTAAGTTACTAAGTTTTCAATTGTTTCTAATTAAGTCATTATTTTTCAATTTTGTTCCAATTTTGACTATTTGATGGTCAACCCGGTAGCCATCTGACGTGGCATGATGACGTATCAGTTTTTTATGATGTCATGCTGACGTGGCATCAAGTGTCAAAATTGAAACAAAATTGAAAACATGGTGACTTAATTAGAAAAAATTGAAAACTTAGTTACTTAATTGAAAAAAACAATACAGTGTCAAAATCGAATTTTTTTGAAAACTTAGTGTTTTTTTTGGAATTTGTCATACATTTTTTTAAAGTATAAATACGTCTTTTTATCTTTTTAGAAGTATAAATATATTTTTAGAAGTATAGATAAATTTTCAGAAGTATATATACATATTTTTATACTTTTAAAAATATAAATATGCTTTTTGCATATAAAAGACGTATTATAAAATGAGTTAAAGCCTCTTTCTCAATATTTTTTCCATTATAAACATGGTTTTGATTGATACAATACGTGATTATATGCAAAACAAAACGTATTTATATTTCTCAAAACATAAAAAAAGTATTTCTACTTCTAAAAATATATATATCTATAGTTTAAAAAACGTAAAATATGTGTTTATACTTAAAAAAGGCATTTATACTCTTGAAAGATGTATGCATACTTTAAAAACATAAAAATTTGTATTTATATTTCTAAAAAAAACATATTTTAACATATAAAAGAATATATTTATACTTATAAAAAACATAAAAATATATTTATACTTCTAAAATTTATAAAAATATGTATTTATACTTCTAAAGACGTAAAAATATGTATTTATACTTCTAAAAATATATTATAGTTCCAACCGAACAAACTTAAACCAACATAATCAAACAAATATAAACAGACAAACATAATTTAATGAATAAATACTTATTTTTATGTTTTTTGAAAATATAAAATACATTTTGTTTTGCATATAATTACGTAACGTATCAATCAAAAGCATGTTTATAATAGAAATTTATTGAAAAAGAGGCTTGAACTCGTTTTATAATACATCT
Source organism: Cichorium intybus (assembly GCA_023525715.1). Classification (NCBI taxonomy): domain Eukaryota; kingdom Viridiplantae; phylum Streptophyta; class Magnoliopsida; order Asterales; family Asteraceae; genus Cichorium; species Cichorium intybus. The sequence goes on along the minus strand of CM042017.1, from coordinate 17,708,775 downwards.
TTTATTTATATATACATATTTATATGCAAAAAAGCGTATTTATATTTTTAAAAGCATAAAAATACGTATATATATTTCTGAAAATGTATCTATACTCTTAAAAATATAAAACTACGTATTTATACTTGTAAAAAATATATATCTATACTACTTAAAACGTAAAAAGATGTATTTATACTTTTAAAAAATATAGGGCAATATCCAAAAAAAGACACTAAGTTTAAAAAATAAATCAATTATGATACTCTGTTATTTTTTTTTTTTCAATAAAATCACTAAATTTTCAAAATTTTCCAATTAAGTTACTATATTTTCAATTTTGACACCTAGGTGCCACGGCACCATGCCACATCAGCTGAAAATCGAGTTGACCGGTTACGTGGTCAATAATATTTAAACAAAATCGAAAACATAGTGACTTAATTAAAAAATTAAAAAGTTAGTGAGTTAATTGAGAGAAAAAATAACACAGTGTCAAAATCAAATTTTTTTGAAAACTTAGTGTTTTTTTTTTAAATTTACCCTAAAAATAAAGACACAAAAAGTTAAAAAGAAATGTATTATGTAAAAATACAAATTTGTAAAAGTGAATTGATAGAAAACAAAGTTGAAAAAAATGTAAAGTAGTTGTAAAAAAAAGTATAAAAGTATTAAGTTTTGAAAAACATCAACTTGTAAAAAAAGTTAGGAAAGTTCTATAAAAATGTTTGAGCAAATTCTTTAAAAATATTTAAAACAAAAAAAATATCTTAAAAAACATAGATGAAAATTAAAATAAAAAAATAATTGTAATATAATATGGAATAGCTTGCCAAAAAAAATAAGTTTCTAAAGACATCTAAGGTTTTAAAATATTTAAAACAAAGTTGATTTTTTTTGTAAAACAGAAAAAATCCCACAAAAACGAATAAAAACAATGATATAGAAAACGAATTTTGTAAAAATATATTCTAAAAAAACAAATATATAATAAAATATAAAATAATTAATATTATTTATCAAAATAAAACAAATGTTTAAGATATACAAAGTTGGGAAATGTTATAAAAAAGATTGAACTAAACTTGTAAAAGTAAATTAAAGTTGAAAGAACAATGTAGAAACAGATAAGTTGATAAAACTTAATTCCATAAAAAAAAAAATTAAAAGTGGGTTCAAATTGTAAAATAATAGTGGACTTGGATGGACACCAACTAAATTTTGATTGGGACCAAACTGCAAAAAAAAAAAATAATAATAAACAATACAGAAAGAAAATTGTAAATACAAAAACCATAAAAATTAATAATAGAGGCAATGAGAGGGAGAGGGCTCAAACCCACAACCACCGGTGAAAGAACGCCACACCTAGCCAACTAAACTGAAAGTCATTTTATGCTATGGTTGACACACTAAAAATACAAACAATACTGGAAATATCATTATTATACTTTTCAAATTGTATAAGTTATATAATGTTAGGAGCTGTGGAATGGGGTGGGCTATTGGGGCAGGCGAGAGGACTATCATAGTGGATTGATCAAGAAAGGAGGGCCTATCGTGAGTTAGGTTGTTTGCTAGCATCGGTAATGGGTTGTCGATAAGTCGTGATGTTGAGACTTTGGATTGTGACAAAATAGCGCTACTAAGTTAGTGGATGGCTGCCGACAGGAGTAGCAGCCGACAATTAAGTTGGGGCGGTGGAGTACGTAGTTTGTAGTTTGCTTGAGTTTTGGTGTTTCTTCAAGAAAGAGTTTGGATTGAGCCTCACCAAATGATGGTAATGGTAATGGTAATGGATCCGCTTATTGAATCGAAGTAGTAACCTTGTCAAAGTTTTCATTGAGACCGGAAACAAGGTGCAATACGAGTATACTTTCAGAGTCAGTGGAACCAATGTTAGAAAGTTGACCCTAACAGTGCGGCAGCGGCAGATGGATCAGTGGTAGTTGTTGATGGTATGAGTTGATCGAGGACTTGGTGACAATGGATCTTGAAGAGGGTAGACCAAGAGTTGTATTGCTCTTAGTCCATTTCTAGTGTGATAGGAAAAAAGTTCTTGATGTTTGAGACGGTAATGGCGGGATGGAATTTTGCTTCATTTGCCATGGTTTAGTTGATGAGATAGAAAGATGGCGAGAAAGGAGGAACCCGATTAAGGTATTTGCGGGTGTTGCGATAAAAAATGAAGGGATGTAAAGGAGGAGTGTCGTGATCAACGAGGAGAGGGATAAGAGAATCTGATATTTTCAACGAGTTTATTAAACCTTTTTAAAATTTTGCCAAAATATCATTAATTAATTATAAAAAGCTCAATTTTCTACTGATTTTTTGTTATTTTTATTTCTTAGGTAGCTTATTTTTATTTTTTGTTATTTTGTTATCAGCTAGTTTACTAAACGTCATTTTTTATCAGCTAGCAACTAGTTCTTTTTATCTATCAGGTCGCTTTTCAGTTTCTCTGTCAAATATAATATAAAATATGATATTTTCTCTGTTCAAATATGAAAGTTAATCATATCCAAAATTACATGAGTAATCTTATATAAACCTTTATATGTGTGTGTGTTGAACTCCTCACACCTATGTCTTATTAGACCAAAGGGAGTCGTAAGACCGCATACGGCGGTGTCCGATATGGCATTCAAACCCCGCACGTTAACACCGCCCCAGTTGGTTGGTGTACCCCGGTGAAGGCGAGTGATTGGGGTTCAAACTTCGTACGTGAAACATGAACATATTTTCCTTTTGATTAGTCTTGCATTACGATGCGTGGGGTGAAAATTTCACCAACCTTTCGAAGAATTTAATTATCGTATGTAGGTTTTAATTTGTCGTTTCTAGGAATTTAATTATCGTGTGTACGTTTTAATTTCCCGTTGGTAGGAATTTTTATTTTGTAATGTTTATGCGTTTTAATTAAATGTTATTTGGTAATTTTAGTTTTATTTATGTTAAAGTAATAATTATTTAGGGGTTACCATTTCCTAGAATTGAAAGGGTGAGGAGTTAGTGAAGGGAAAGTGAGGTGACGCCTACGTGCCACTCAACCCCTTGGGATGTGTGGTCACGACTCCCTTTGATCTTAAAAGGTTTTTTTTAGCATATCCCAAAAATCTCATTTATCTACGCACTCCATTTTTGTCAACTTTGCATGTTTTATTTTATTTTATTTTATTTTATTTGCACTAGACAGTTAGACATGCTGATTCAAAATAAAGATTGAATCGTCAAGCATAACATTTTAAAATTCTAATAAATTCCTATGTTACTAATTTTGTTCAACTTCTATAAAAAAAATTATTAAGTCATCATCTATTTGAAGTGTAAAACTAAAGATAAAATCAATCACTATCATAAATATATTCATCACACTAGACAATTGTCCCTTTTTAATATAATTTTAAAAACTTTACTCATATTCACAATATAGCCATTCATTTTTTTTCACTAAATATCATTTCTGTCATTTTCACTAGATATAATTTGTCATTTTTTATCTAAAAATAATTGAGTGAATATAATTTGTCATTTTTTATCTAAAATTAATTAAGTGAATATATCTGAACATCTGCAAATTTCCACAGTTGAATTAATTCACTAAAAAAATAGAAACTTATCAGAGACTCCAACAACAGATTACTATTAAAGCTAATTTATTTGATTCCAATTATTTTGGAATTCTATTTTTATTTTTTTACTATTATATTCTGAAAATAGACTATAAGATTTATATTTATATAATAATAAATCATATATCATATGCATAATTATGTGTTTAGATGATCTGAATTTATTTGAGAAAATCCACAAAACATTTCGGTTTCACTTTCAACGAAAATCCACTAAAAACTGCAACAAAACCGAAATCAATCACTAGAAACTCACCTGGATGGAGTTGGAGATGCGTGAGGAGGATGAAGAGGCGGCAATTGAGCAACTGACATTGGAGAACTCCATTGAGAAACAGGACGATCGAAAAACTCCCAATCGGGAAGAACAATACCTCCGATCGCAAACATTCCGAACAGGTACGTCGCCATCATCTTCTTCAAGGAATGCGTGCACAGTCCTATCACCGCCATGATTGCAGCTAAACATATCAGAGATTTTCGCAGAGCTGCATCATCCGCCATCAATCGATGCAGATTTTCGCCAAGGATTTTGGGAAGTGTTAGGGTTTAATCATAGATTGTGACATTGCGATGTTGAAGGAGGAAGGAGAGGATTAGTGTGAGAGAGAGAGGAGGTAGTTGGGTGGTGCCATAAATGCATTCTTCTCTACTTCATTTAATGTGGGGCAATTTTTTTTTTCTAAAAAAAATTGGAAGTGAAGTTCTGGAATTTTTAAATTAATATGTTTTTAGACTTTTACAGTCGCATTCTTTCACGTAAGGACATGTAGAAGGTTGGAAACGGAATGAAAACAAGAAAAAATAGCGATCAAAGTTTGAACAAATCTGGATTGGTTTGTTTCGTTTGTAAGTTATTAGGGTCCAAAACTCCAAATAGATAATGAACGATATTGGTTTTAGTTTAAAGAAAAACAAAATTAAAATAGTTAGTTTTAGTTTGAAATTTTGAAAATTTTGTTTGGTTCTACTTTTGAAAACAATGTAAAACCCGAGAATCAAACCAAACACAAGTTTGGTTCTGATTTAGTTATGATAAATCGAGTCAATTACATATTTGGTACTTGTGGTTTGCATAAAATCATAGTTCTAGTCCAACTATTGTAAAATTGATGTGGATGGTCCATATGGTTTGTAAAAATTCACCAATGGTCGATGAGCCTAACATTCGTTTACTTCTACCATTAAGGAGTGGCATGTCGCTATCACGTGAGGGTAATTTAGTCATTTCACTTGTTCCCTGGCACTCCCACCTTCTTGCCGCCATATCCAATGAGTTAATACGATTTCATGTGGACAATCGCTTCAAAATTTACATCGTGCATCTTCAACCCAAGAAAACCTTATTGCTAAGAAACTCATTCGTCTTTGATCACCTCCCATTGATAAGAGCTTCATAATCACACTATCTAGTGAAGAAAAAACAGGGTATTGACGATGTTACAGTCTATAATGTGGAATATTCGGATTTGCCACAGTCGTGTAGACTTGACGGAAGTTTATAGTAAGTTGATCATTGTTTACTTTAACCCTTAATCTTTTCATTACAAGAGTTGTTTGTTTACAAGAATTTGTTGTATTAAATGATAATTTTTTCAATCTCTTCGGATTGAGAATCAACCATGGTGGGTTATTCATCTAAAAAACAAGAATAAAGTATATTGATCGGAAGGTAAATTGCATGGACAATGTTGACATGGATGAGTTTACTATACGCTAATTGAAGTTCATGTTGAAAGAAATAGGATATGACAAACTTGAACCCATTTACTATCACTTTTGCATGCTAAAATTTAGACTTTAGTCTTTTGCCACTTGGCAACAACCGCGATGTGATTATTTTGCCCAAGTATATTGCTAAGTTTAAGAACATCAATGTTTACACAGGATAGATACAAATAGTCATACTTTAAATCACCTAGTCAAGTTATTATTAAAGAGATCGATGAAGTCCCATCCCTAGAGTATAATAGCGAAAAGGAAAAAGTAGAAGGATCTTGCAGCAAGAAATTACAGTTTGACTTGAACCAACTTCTAAGGGATGTTGATGATCCTTAGAACAATTCACTTGTTTAGTTCCTTTTTGACAAAGTTAATAATCACCAAAAGAACACACACTTATGAAGGTGGCCAAGTATATTTGAATGATGCAGACTTGTTTGACAGTGGATATGTCCTTTGGAGCTTGTTAATGATGCCCCAATGTAAACAGAGGAAGATACATTGGAGGTTGTTAATGATGTTACAATCCTAACAGGGGATAAACCAACTTCTTTTGAAATTGTCCTTATCTTTAATGAAGATGTAATTGACTTCTTTGATCCTTTCTAAATGTCTCATATGAAGGAAACTTTTAAGAGGATTATCATGTGAACCTAGGAAGACAAATAAAATAAGAAGATGATGGAACTGACTAAGATACAAAATTCTTCTGATACTAATTTTGACGTTGATGACTTGGACTTGATGGATGATGTGGATGTTGATATGGAAGAATTTCATAGTGTGGTAGACCTTGTAATGGAAACTATTAGTAGGGAACCACAAACTATGATTACTCCTGTGGTGCAAGACAATAACATACAAATAATTGATATTGACAAGTTTGAGCCCTTTGGGGTTGAAGTTAATAAAAGGCATGAATTTGTTGAAGAATTTGAGGAAACCTAAGTATTGTAGTTTGGGTGAGGTACATCAAGCTGATTTTCAAGTTGGTGAAAAACTAGTCATTCAATTAACTAAGAATTTGTCAATTGAAAGTAGGAGAGATATAAGGTTGGTAAAAAATGAGAGAACGAGACACAGTGTTGAGGATATGTTCCAGGATGTAGTGGGCCATTTCATGACAAGTATGGCATACTAGACAATTTAGAAGGAAGTAAATGCCCGTGTATATTACTTAATGAATAATGATTGGATGGTAAAAACATTTATCGACCAAGACACATGCTTTTGTAGCAGGGTTATTAAAAATAGCACACATGGTTTTCTTGCAAACCAAATCATACACCAAGTTTGTACAAATTAGAAAAAACTTGTAGCTACTTTGAAAGATAAAAATACTAGTTGCGGATTTAAGGATGAAGGTATTCAGGGAATAAGCTTATTGCTAAAAACATATTACATTGTGACTTTGAGTAGCAATACACTATGTTAACGGATATGTGTTAAGAGTTGTAGAGGACCAATGAAGGAACTAGTATTAAGATTAAAGTTGAATTAAACCAAACTTGAGCATGGTAACAAGAACTATGTTTGCTTAGGGCTATAAAAAAGGGTTTTAAAGCAGGAAATGGGAGTTGTTGGTCCTAGATGAAAGGCTATTTTTCAGGTCAGAGATTTATCATGTTGCTTATGCGGACATGCTTTTGTAGCAGGGTTATTACTATGTTGAATTGTCTAGATATCAGACTAGATGCAAACATCGAGATTTATCATGTTGCTTATGCGGTGGTAGCGGCAGAGACAACAAAATCCTGGAAATGGTTCTTAAAATGTTAGGGGGATGATCGAGATCTGAAATCTAAATCTAATTTCGCATTCATCAAAATTTGATAGAAGGTAGACTTGTATATTATGTAAGCATAAATAATATTTAGTAAACTGATGATTAATTTTTTTGCAGAGTGTCATACTAGCCATCTCCAGAGTGTTCTCTAATGCTAAGCAAATGTTTTTCCTTGAACACATACATGAGAATATGATGTTGCATCATAAGGGAAAGCAATTGAAAGATCACTTATGGAGGTGTGCCACTACAACAACTCTTCCCTTTTTTTGCAAAAGCTATGGAGGATCTGAAGAGATTCTACAAGCAAGCCCACGAATGCACAACCTCACTAAGCACCACAAACAAGTACAATTTGTTTGCCTTTAGATGGGTCTTCGTACAATAATTGATTGTCATGTTTTAATATGTCTCTATATGCATGTTAGTAGACCTAAAAAGAAAAGGAGGAGGGGTGGCAACCCTCACTACGCTCACCTCCCCCTATGCAAGATAGCAGAAAAAGGCTGTGGTTTGCCCCCTTTCCGACTAACTTGACACCCAAATGCCAGGACCATACAAACCTGTTACGTGAAATGCACCAAAACCAAAGCAAGCCACACCTGCAAGAAATAATTGTATTCCAAAAAGCCAATCTGCAAGTCAACATACTAGACTATCATATCAAGGAAGCACCTAACTATGACTTGTGGGAAATGTCATAACTTTTGACACAATTCCAAAAGTTATAAGGGGCAAGGATCATGGAAGGAGAAGGGTGATGGAGGAATGAGAGGTCATGTTTGACTTCTTTTTTAACGTTGGTTGATTTTTGTTTGTAATGAAAACACTCTTATCTGATATCTAGACAATTCAACATACTAACTTACGTCTTTTGGTATGTCAGAATAATTAAGTTACGAATTTATGTGTTAAGTGGGTTGGAACTATCCTTCTTTGGTTGAATGCTTAACTTAACTATCGGTGTATGGTATGTGTGTGGTTTGTTTCAAGTTTATTGTCACAACAATTAACATGCATTTCATGTTTACATTCATTAGTGCTTTAATGCTATCAATATATGTTAAAATGTCTACATGTAGAAGAAGACGTTTGCTTTTTAAGTGTTAAAATGTTTACAATCTTTTTCCACATCTATAGAAAAATATGTGGAGTAAAAGTCTACAGTCCAAAAATAAATAAAATAAAAAATTGTTTGTTTTTTAAAATCTACAGACTGTGTAAATGATACTATACCACATTGATCATAGATGATACTAAACAAACAGACCAAATATACATACACTCATTATCCACATTGGTTTATAGATGATAGTAAAAGACGATGACGTTGGCGTTGGCGTTGGCAACAAAGGTGATGGTAGTGGTAGCAGTGGGTGGTGGTGGCAGCAATGATAGTGACGGTGGTGGCAGCAATGACAGTGGTAGTAGAGGTGGTGGTGTTGTTGGCGGCGGGAAATTAAGCAAAATAGAAAACCAAAAACAAATGACCAACATGATCATCCAACATTATATGAATTCGATATATTTTACATTGTTGTAGATATGAAAATTCAAGAGGAGTGGGCACTTTAGCATGAAAAACACCGAATTGCATACAAATGTGACAAGTTTGAGTTATTGTTATTCATTTCTTGCAACAACTTCTATAACATTGTGTGAAAACGAGGAAAAAACATAATTTCTTATTACTTGATCCATCGATTATTAAATCTAACATTGGTTTGCATGTTACAACCGCAACACTTGAGACATGTTTTCACACCATAAAACTTGTGAAATAATTTTGAGAAGTCAACTCGGTGATAATACCTTAAACGATTAATATCATAAAATGACAACTAATACAATAGTACTCAATTCTCTTTTGGTCACTCGTCTTTTAATTGTAGTAAGTAGACCAATTAATAACTTTAGGTCCTTTCGGAGTGAGACTTTTAGCAAACTTATGGACCAAGTGTATACCATTAATAAAAAGGGCACCTTCATCAAGTAACTAACCAAAGAAAAACTGCAATTTGATTGTGAAAAAAGATGTTCGTGACTTGTACATTTTAACAACAGACAGCAGGTTTTTCAAGTAACTACTCAAATTCCTATCTCTGTATATAAATTCATTACATACCTCAAGAACGTGATCTTGACCGCACAAATTCTTCTAATCTGTCCCAAACATCAAGTGCAGCAGCCCTATCTTGATGTCTCTTGTTCTTGCTTATCTAAACATTCAAAATCAACCAAATTCAGAAGAATAAAACATGTAAAGATCTCAAAAACCATTTATGAAAATCTCACCGATATAATCTTCACATTCCATTGCTTTACAATCTTTGCAGACTCAACACTATCATCCTCAAAACGCATGTAAAATCCAAGAACTGCACAAAAGTATGAATGTAATTCTGGGTATATAAATTTCATGAATCATGATCAAATATCAATAATCTTACTTACTTTTATTGAAGATCTCAACATGATCCTTAAATGGCCAATCTTTAAACTGCCATTCTTTCCCCAACACAAAAACAGCCACCACTCGACCCCATTCCTCAGCTTTTAAAGCAGAAGGTTTATCTCTCACTTCATATGCTGTCACCACTCTATCCCTACTGCTAAACTTCTTCAACACTGTTACACATTCTGGTTTTGGCCCTTTCATCTGCTTCATCTTCACATCAGTAGGTATAAACACTCCATCTTCTAGAAACTCCTTCACGTTGTAGATAGTAATCAATGTCTGTGAAGCACTTGGAACCAGAATGATTGGTACTCCATCACCAATTTTACTCCCTTTCAGTTTTGGCCTCGGAGTTCCATCTAACCCTAACCCTAAATCGTCACCAAATCCTCTATCAATCCTGTTCTTCGCTACCAAACCATCTTTCCTCTGTTGCGACTCTAATCTCTGCCTTTCTTCATCTCTCTTTGTCGCAGCTGTAAGCACGCTGTAGAAATCCCTATGCCTACACTCCAATATCGTTTCACGATCCTTCAATGGTCTTTCGATTGATCTAAGCAAATCCATCGGGTTTTCAATAACCGCAACCCTAGGTTCCTGATTGTCGACATCCAATTCGTCATTCGGTACGACATTCAAGTTAGGGTAATCGCCAATACGGTAATCATGATTCTCAAAGTTCTGATGTTGAGGTGGAGGCGGGAGGAACTCGATAGCGTCAGTCGATGAAATTCTACCTTGTAAGTACTCAATTAAGGGTTTGCGATCGAGGAGAGTGACGGCCGGGATCTTCTGTGTACCGGCGTTTCGGATGTAATCGTGGTGCTTGATGTTGACATTTTTGATGAAGTAAACTAGGGTTTCGAGAGTGTAGAGATTACCTTGTTTTGATCTGTAGGCAGTTTCAATTGTGCAGGGGAACGAGTAAGAAGAACCAAATCGGTACTCGTTTTCGTATCGGACGATTTTGTCGAGCTCGTTTCTCATCGTCATTTCCCGGAGAGCCGTTAGAGGATCCATTGCAGTGCGTGTGATTTCAGTGTTGGAGTTTTGAGTTCTGGTCTGAATGATACTATGAAGTCGACGGTGGCATATTTCTATTTTTAGTTACAAAAAAATCACCTCTGTTAAATTTCACTTTCAGGCCATTGACTTCTTATACTTTGCGTTTATAGTCCTCCGAATAAAAGTTTGTTCATTTGATGGTTAACATCCATTATTAATAAATATTGTTATTTTGATTGTAATCACATGTTACGATTGTTTATTAAGTATCGACTTACTCGCATGTTGTAAGATATACCAAAAATACTATGATAGTTGAAGATTGTTTTGATGATAATTATTTATAAGAAAGTTAGTGGTTATGTGGGACCAGGGCCAGTCCTAAGGGGTGCTGGAGGTGCGACCGCACAAGCCCACGTCGTGAAGGTGCCTGAAATTTCATTTTGTCGTGGTTCCATTACTAACCCGTCGCTAATCATCACTAAGTCGCTATCAGTCAATATTCCGTCACTAATTAACACAACTTTTTTGTTTTTAATTCGTCGTATATCATTTGTAATGGTTTATTAACCGTCGAATATTATCGTAGTACTAATGAATTTTGTTTATGCATAAAAAAAAACTATATTTAGATGTCGATTTTTTTTACTTTTTGCACAGAGTCTTCAAAATCAACGCATCAGCCCTGTTTCTAGTTGAAGGTTGACAAAAGTACAAAACTATTATCCTTTAGACAACGTTTGATGGTTTACTTTATCCATTGAGATAATATTGTATATGAATGATTAACGTAAGTGTTAATGGGTCCTTTTGGACAAATTGAACTTAGGAAAATAACTTTATGTAGCATATTATGATATTTTATTTTGTTATGTTTGGTAAAATATTATATGGTGCGATTATGGTACTATATCAAAATGGATTAGTTTATGTATTATGAAGTATTTTAGTGTATGAAAATAATTAGCCATCTAGAAATATGGAAATTTGTCAAAAAGTCCTTAAATTTTGGCTCTATTTAGGAAAAAGTCCTCCCTGATTTTTATTTTGTGATTTAATCCTCTAAACCTGTAAAAGTTTGTGAAAAAACCCCTTTCACCTGAAATAGCAGGTCAGGGGTTAATTCACAAGTAAAATGATTTTTCAGTGACTTTTTCGCAAATAAAATGAAGACTTTTTCTTTGTTTTTGTAAGTGACATAACTTTTACATACGATGTCCAAATTCTACAAATTATATATCCTTGGAAAGGTGGTAAATAGTACTACAACTTTGTTTTACAGACTTTTGTCTGACTAGGTTCAGATCTTTCGCTACAATCCGTTAAACATGAATACAAACTCATTTATGTCACTTTTTAGTCATTTTCAAGCATTCATATCTCCTTCCTTATAACTTCAATTAACCTAAATTTTTTTCTTATGTTTTTATTACTTTAAATAATAGAATTTTCATAATGATGACCTTTTCCAATTCATTATGATTTTGAGATATATAGCTATAAACATTGCATCCCACAATAATTAATATTTCATATGTTTAAACACCCATTTTTCAAACGAGCATATATTTTGTTATACAAATCTATTTGTAACATCCGTTTTTTGGTAAATCGTATTCGCAAGTTAATTTTTTTAGCGAATGATACTAATAATAATAATAATAATAATAATAGGAATTTTAGTTAGGTTTGAGGGGGGAAAGTATTAATTAATGAAACCTTATGTGTAAACAAATTTGTAAATAGGATAAAAGAAATTAATAGGAATAAGTGAGGGGTCACTTGTGTCATATTGTGAAAGTTGCATGGCTGCCCTTTGGAGGGTCGATCACGACTTTTGAAGGGGCTGTGGATCATGTTTCCATCAGCATATACAAGCTTTGTTCACGCAGATGCGTAAGTTGTCACTCCAACCGTAGAATCCATGTTTGTAGCTGTGAACACCATTTTCCCTTGCTTCATTTTCTGCCAAGTCGTGAAGAGAGGAAGGAGATGCCGAGAGAGAAGAGTGAGTTGGAGAATGGTGGATCAAGGAAGTATTAGGTTGAAGTGTTTCTATTGTTACATCAACTAGGTGAGTTCTCTATTCTTTTTCTCTTTGTTATAGTTGAATCACCACCACCACACCTCCATCACGATGTGTATGTTTGTGGGTGTGTGTATGCTTGATTGTTACTCTAGATTTTTTCTAACTTATTAAACTTTATATGAACACTATATTATTTGAAATAATAAAAACATAGGAAAAAGATTCTTGCTAATTGGAGTTATAACGGAGGAGATATGAATGTTTGAAAATGACTAAAGAGTGTCATAAATGAGTTTGTACTCATGTTTAAAGGATTGTAAGGAAAAATCTGAACATATTCAGACAAAATTCTGTAAAACAAAGTTATAGTACTGCCAGTGTTCTAAATAACGCGCCATGGCGGCGCCAAGGCGTGCCATGGCGTCAAGGCGTGTGTGAGACGTCCCGAAAACGTCCAAGGCGGGTATGTTAGGCGTGGCGGCAAAAAAACGTGACATGGCGCGCCTTTTCGCGTTTTTTCATATAATGCATTATGGGTCAACTAAGAATTTGGGCTTGGGTAAACATTTAATCGGGCTGGTCAAACTAAGTAAAATGGGTAAGAAACACGACTGTACAACCTAAAACGTGAAGTTACTGAGGTTTTTGACTTTTTTCCCGTCTTTTTCACGTTGTTGCTGTCGAGTAAAATCCATCGATCGAAGACTCTACGATCTTCAATACCGTAATCGATTCACCAGTCATCAATCACACCAGCTTCACTTCTTCAACAATGTAGTCGCTAGAGTAACAGAGTAAGACATCGATCTTCATATGCTTTCCCATTTTTCCATTGCTCATTTTCATAATCGATTGCTGATTTACGATTTGAAGTTGATTGATTGCTGATTTTCCTCATTGATTGCTAATCTTCATCTGTTGAAGTTTTCCATTGCTGAATTTCGCATCTGATTTTTGTAATTGATTGAAGTCGATTTATGATTTTGAAGTCGATTTTTCTATTGATTTTCGTAACTGATTTCAAGTGTGGAAGGTTATGATCCGCTAATCCATTTTTCCATTGCTAGTTTTCGTAATTAATTCTTCCATTGCTGATTTCAAGTCTGCTTATGTTTTTTATCAGGATATACGTGTACAAGTGTATTAGGCTATCAACTTTTGTTTTTTATCCATCTGTTATTCAACTTTTGAGCCTCTAATTTGTTTTTTACAGGATATATTATAATGGCTAGTGTTGATCAAGATTCCAATTTGGATGGTGCAACGAATCCATCTGCAACAGAAGGTGGTTCTGATGCAAATGCAGTCTTGAAAAGGAACTCAGGTGATCCAGGTTGGAATTATGGCACTTTGTGTGATCCTCTAAATAAAGATGCAGTCAAATGCAAATTATGTGGATTTATATGTAAAGCTGGAATCACTAGGCTAAAGTACCATGTCGCGGGACTAAAAGGAAAGGGTGTGGCTATATGTAACAATGCAAGCAAATAAGATAAGGCTGTGTGTGCGGCTTTACTTGAGAAGCCAAAAGAGAAGAAGAAAGAGAAAAGAAAACGAGAAGAAGAAATGAGGGCTGAGGTTGAAATTGAAATTGAAGATAATGAGTTTTATGTGATGTCCAAAAGGAAAAGGCGAAACAATTTGGGGCCGTTAAACAAGTTTACAAATCCTATTAATCCTGAAGGTCTTAATATGCGTCAAAAAAAATATTTTAGATGCACTTTCCAAAGAACGGACACATACCGTACATCAATACTGTGCACGATGGATGTATGAATCAAGTGTTCCTTTTCATTCGATTGATAATGATGCATTTAAGAAGTTTGTTGAAGCAATCGGGCAATATGGTCGAGGTTACCAACCTCCAAGTCAATATCTACTTAGGGAGCGATTGTTGAAGGAAGAAGTAGAGAGAACTAAAGGGCTTCTCAAGAAACAAGAAGAAGAGTGGACACGCAATGGTTGTTCGGTTATGACAGATGGTTGGACAGATCGAAAACGAAGAAGTATAATGAATTTTTGTGTTAACTCAAGAGAAGGTACAACTTTTCTTTCTTCTGTTGAATGTTCCAAAGATGCACACGCGGGGCGGTTCATATTTGATTATGTTGACAAGTGCATTAAAGAGGTTGGGCCACAGAATGTTATACAAGTTGTGACAGACAATGCTGCCAATAATATGGCGGCCGCCAAATTACTGATAGAGAAGAGGCCAAACATGTTTTGGACTTCTTATGCCGCTCACACCATCGATCTTATGCTTGAAGCAATTGGTAAAGAAGGTAAATTCAAAGAATGGATTGCTAAGGCAAAAACTTTAACTATTTTCATTTACGCACATCATAGGACATTGGCATTAATGCGAAAGTATACAAAGTGTAAGGACATCGTGAGGCCGGGAGTTACTAGGTTTGCTACATCATTTCTTACGTTGCAAAGTTTGATGGAGAAGCAGGAAAAGTTAAGACATATGTTTACTAGTGATGAATGGACACAATCAAAATGGGCCAAAAGTAAAAGTGGAGAAGCAGCTTATGCGATCGTGATAAGCCGATCGTTTTGGAACGGGGTAAACTTATGCTTAAAGGTTTTTTCTCCGTTAGTCAAACTCCTTCGACTAGTTGATGGAGATCGAAAACCATCAATGGGCTTCTTGTACGGGGAACTTCAACAAGCAAAAGAAGATATCAAAATGGCTTTCAACCATGTGGAGATTAACTACCGCTCTATCATAGAAATTATTGAGACAAGAGCAAAAGGTCGGCTTGATAGTCCATTACACATGACGACTTACTTGTTAAATCCTTATTATTTCTTTAAAGATCAAAGCATAAAAGACAATGTTATGGTATCGGATGCGGTTTTCATATGTCTTGAAAAGTTTTTTCCTGATGATATTGACAAGCAAGACCAAGTGATAAATATGGAGCTTCCAAAGTACAAGGAAAAAGAAGGAGATTTTGGAAGAATGTTGGCAGCAAAGGGGTGTTCAGAAAATAATGATTCTTTTGATCCAGGTATCTTATAAAATAGCACATAAAAATACACGAAAAAATAGCACATAATAGCTTAACTTTTCTTTGTTTTTTTACTAGGTACTTGGTGGATGACTTATGGTAATTCAACTCCGACTTTGCAAAAGATGGCTATAAAGATCCTTTCACTGACTACTAGCTCCTCTGGTTGTGAAAGAAATTGGAGTGCTTTTGAAGGGGTAAGTAATAATGTCCTACTTAACAAGTAATTTTATTATTATCTAATTTTATTGTGACTTCTTTAATCAGATACACACAAAGAAAAGAAATAGGCTTGATAGTCAAAGATTGCACGATCTTGTATATGTTCAGTTTAATTCCAAACTCATTAACAAGTGTGCAAGAGTGAGGAATCAAAATGCAGATGTATTGCGTTCTGTTGATGCTAGTAAAGCACAGTCTTGGATTGTTTCTATTATTGATGACGAAGATGAAATAGAAGAAGGTGACAGTTTGGAGGCTGGTGGAGAAGGAATTGGTGAAGCTAGAGAACTCCATGATGATGATTTTGTGTCAGATGAAGAACAAGTGGAATGTGAAGAGGATTTTGAATTTAATTCTGATGAAGAAGGTTTTGTGGAAGGAAATGAAGATAGTTACATGCAAGGATAGTTTCCTACTCTTCATTTCATACATTGAATCCAAGTATGTATCATGCTTTTGGAATGTTCACTCACTTTTTGGAAGTTAAGTAGATAATACTTTTGTAAACTCTTAGTAAGATTGTCAATCGATGGTTATATCTTGTAATCTTGGATTAAATGTATATTGAAATGTGAAAATATTAGGTTTTTGTTAATACGGATTGTTTATATGATTTGATGATTGAAAAAACATATATATAAAATTATAAAAACATATTAAAATTTTGCCGCCTTGAAAAACGCCATGGCCTCGCCATGTCTCGCAAGGCTTGAGGCTTGAGTATGCCGCCACGCCACGCCTTCCGCCATTTACAACCTTGAGTACTGCTTACCACCTTTACAAAAATATAAAGTATGTAGAATTTGGACATCGTATGTAAAAGTTATGACACTTACAAAAACAAAGAAAAATTCATTTTGTTTGCGAAAAAATCCCTAAAAAATCTTTTTTACTTGTGAATTAACCCCTGACCTCCTATTTCAGGTGAAAGGGGTTTTTTCACAAACTTTTACAAGTTTAGAGGATTAAATCACAAAATAAAAATCAGAGGGACTTTTTCCTTAATAGAACCAAAATTTAAGGACTTTTTGACAAATTTCCCTCTAGAAATATATCAAGTTCTAATGGAATTCTTTGTGACGTGTAGTATAAGAAACTTGGACATGTCGCATGACAAATTTGTTATCCAAAAGAAACATTCAAAGAGTGTACGTGCGAGAGGTGCTCCACATTAAACATACCTTGGGCGAGTATGTGAAAAGTAGACGACAACACTCATGAAATATACGAATGACAACATGTGGACTGTGGGGTGAAGTGTTCGTTCTTCATCAAGACGGTTGGTTATGCGATCTCCTTTTTGTAGCTGACTAGTTGTCAATGGAGGTGATAGATGTCATAATTGGGTTTACTCATGCATGGACATTCATGTTTAGCATTTTTTTTTTTTTTTTTGCATATTTATGTGTTTGCTCATTTTGATGTTTGGCACAAAATTGATTTTTACATTTGATTTTATACTAATTTATTAAATACCGACATGTTTTACTAGGCTTTTTTGCTAACCATTGCTTCTTTCTTACATTTTTATTCCACGTAGAAAATGAGATGATCATTTGAAGCGTGTGTTTAGGGGATAAGAATGGGATGTGAAAGTCTATATAGTTTATTAATTTTGTAAATTAAGAATTTGAAGGTATTTTAGAATTCTTTTTATGTCACTATGAAATATTGTGAGAGCTTTCACATAGACTCGATGTTTACCTTTAGTAATTTTGGAGGATTGCTGATGTATTATTCACATATGTTAGTTGGAAAAAAGTTAAATTTCAATCATAACAGATTTTTCGATAGAATTTATAGTTTATATCCTGGATTTTATTAAGGTGTTGCATAGAACTAATTTTATTATGATGATGAGAAATTCCACATACTCTTAATTCCATTGCGGTTAAAGTTTTATTATATTCTGTTTTCCAGATTTAAGGGTGTCATATTACTTTAGGATCACAAAAGGGATGAAATTATCATCCATTCAACGAGTTAAGTCTCGAGATATTTTAAAAATTAGGTACATGCCAAAACATTTAACTAAGTGTCACTTCATGTGTTTGATTTATGATGAGACATGACATGAAATGCATATGGTTTACATGGGATTTGTTTTGTTAAATTTACTACCATATGCATGATATGATACTATTGATTATATGATATATGGAAACTCCTAAAGCATGGCTCGTGGTTTTAAAAGAGACATTTTTTAAATGCATAAGTTTTAAATGTATAAACATGAGTCTGATATACAATATATTCTGTTGAAAATATTTCATCCAAGTTTGACATATTTTTATTAAAAATACTTACTTGGCAACAAGTCTAACTTTTTTCTTTTTGTATACAAATCATGTAAGATAGTTGGTTAGACATAAGTCATAAAGTCTGTAATGTTACTTGAAATGGCATGTTTTATGGGTTACCTTTATAGTAAGGTGTATTGGTAATTGGTTTATGGTCAAATTAGGTATAATTTGCACCGATTAAAAAAGTTTATTTTATTTTAACTTTTGTGTTAATTAACTTATCTGTTTCGAACAAATTTAGCAAATAACTTATATTTTTTATTATGATATATATAGCCTTTTTATTTTTATTATGAAAATTAAAGTAGATTGTCTAAAGAGAAGAAATTGTTAGTGTGTTATTGTTGTAACACGTGTAAATTGCCTATGATTATCAGAACCTAGTTAAAAGTATATTGATATTTCGTTCAATTTTCTTAAAAGAAATTTTATTTAAACCCTTAAGGAGAGAAAGTTATACTCTAGTCATATTTGCCTCCTTCAAGTGTATATGACGAGGGATTAGAATCATATAAAATTAGTTAATCAAAATTCCAACACCAAAATTATAAAAGAGAACCATGGTATGTAAGTGTAACTAAACTAAATACCATGATTTAACATCTTAATTTTAAAAAAAAAAATTAGTGTAAACGGCAAAAACGATCCATGTGATTTGTATTTCTTTTGTTCAGGTCCAAACGATAATCCTTTTATAAGTTTGGTCATTAAAGTTTTGTTATAGTTTTCATTTTGTAATTTCCCATGGCCACATACTTTAAAACCCCACAGCTTGAGAAAATTCCACATAGCCATGGGAAATGGTTGGATTTTTTACAGTTGTCTCAAAGTGACTGGAAAAACTCAAAATTCGTGCTTTTCACCTTTAAGAATATCCTCTAAATTAAGTCTATCAGTGAGTTTTGGTGATCCTAAGTTCAACTTCGAGTTCTTGTAACAATTAACAATATTTTGATAAACTAAAACCAAAAATCAAAGGCATACACTCTAATATTTACAGTAATTGAAGTATGTGACCAAATATGAGGTTAGAGTTTATATGCTTGGAGCTTGAATATAAATTGATGATGCATGTTTGAGATTCTATTGGATATCGTGTTAATTATATTTTAAACATCATATCATGAAAGGAAATGATGGAAACGAAACCTATCTAAATTCAAAGAGTTAGGGTTTATCTAATTTAAGGCCAACTTGAATACTACATGTATGATTTATATTTAGAAGTCTTAAATACGTGTTAAAATAAATTTATTTAAAAAACCAATTTCATGGAATGATGGACAAAATGTGAATATGAATTAAAGACTACATATATTTAAGTTAAAAGAACAAAATGAACCAGAAAATTATTTAATAGTTATTAACAGTTTGTTGATGAACATGTAGCCTTAAATGGTATAAATGCATCAATAATGAGATATGTGGAATATGTCTGCATAACTATGTAAATTAGCAATAAAATTTGACATATCGGAGGTGTATCATATTGAAAATCACTACTAAAGTGATGCATGGCTTGAAAATAGACATTAGAAAGCTTGACTATAATACCATGTTGAAAGTATATAGTCGTTATTTATAAACTTGGTTGCCTTATTCTTACTGATACTCGAATTGTAAAGGACAATTGGAAACTAATATGATTGGAGTAGTTTGGAAATATAGTATATATTGTAAACTACATAAAAGGAATGTAATAAAAATATATTTCATAATGAACGTAAGATAACCAAATGTGAAAAGTTAGATAGAAGTGACATTAGATAATTATGGAAAAGCTTATGTTTAGGTAGAGAATACCTAAGAGTAAAATGGATGTCTAAATTGGAATCCTTTATTGATTTCAAATTACTTATGTTGATAATTTTAGGTGATGCAAGAAAACGAGATATGTGTAAAAAGAAGTGGATTATTCAATAATGACAAGTTTTCAATAGATGATGAAAACTCATGCCCTATAAAGCACCAAGTACTTCTTGATCATCATTCACAAATTGTAGAAGAACAAATGAGGAGTACAAAGGGCTAGAAATAAAGAATCTAGGAGGTGGTTTTTTTTTTATCTTACTTGGTTGAAGGGACACAAAAGATGTCATTTCTAAATTAACTTAGATGATGAACCCAAGACCTATAATGAAACCATGACATCAAGGGAAGCTCGTCGGTGGAAAGAAGCTATCAATGATGAAATATATTCAATATTGTACAATATAATTTGGGAGTTGGCTTATCTACCCAATGGGTAATAGACCCATATGATCCAAATAGATTTTCAAGATAAAGTAACATATATATGGATCCATATCCACCTATAAAGCAATATTATTTTCTAAATGATACAAGTAGAGATAATGAACCAACTACTTCTATGTTTGTGCTCTAGTTGACAGGACTAGTTCTATTAGAACTCTTATAACAATATCATCATTGAAAGATTTGTACATTCATCAAATGGATGTGAAGACAACATTTCTAAATAGTTATCTAAGGAGATTTATTTGTAGCAACCAACTCGGATAAGAAAACAAAATGTGTAAAAAAATGGTTATCTTAATGAGTCGTTGAAAGATCAAGTGGGTTGGAGGGGGGCCTGTCGGCTTGATGGTACCGTCATGTGCAGGTTCACAATAGAAGGATGGTGTCTGGCTTGGTGAACCCGCTTTGTGTGAGATCCATTTTCTTCTTAAGATGCTTATTTAGGTAAGTAGAGTTGTTACCTCATAATTGGTGTGATTCTGGCTATGAATTGCTTAGAGTAGGGGTGTGGCGATCTTTTGTGATTGCCTTTGAGTTTGAGTTGTTTGATGAGTAAGAAAAGGTTGAACCCTTTCTTATGTACTAATCTTTATGTGATTAAGATTAGTTAGGTTTTTATATGTGTTAGTGTGGTTAGAGAACCTTTTGGAAGGAGTTTGAGCTTGGAAAATGTCAAAGAAAAGGTTACACGGGTCGTTTAGAGTCACACGGGTCGTGTAAAAAGGCCTGAGAAACTAATCCGAAACCTATCCAAACTCACACGGGTTGTGTAAAAATGCATTGGGAGTATGCAGTGGGCACACGGGGCGTGTAAATCGAACAGTGGTCGTGCTTTAATAGTTAGCGACGCTAACTGTTGAGGTTAGCGTCGCTAACCTACTTGCAAACCCCTTTATCTTGTTGAAACTTCTCATTTCGGGATAAAAACATTTCCACACCCTTCCAGGTGCCATAAAACACATAATTCACCAAATTGATCGAGGGGAAATGTATAGGAGCTAAGAGGATCGAATCTAACATCATGATTGCGTTCTTGATCCATAAATCAAAGAGGTAATTTGATTTATTTGAGTATTGGGGTTTTTGAAACCCTATATGTTTAAATTCGAGTAGTTGAGTGATTCTTGTGTTATATGATGTTAGTATATGTTAATATAGTGTTTTCCTAAACTGTTGATATGAAAATTATAAAGTTTTCATGGCTAAAACCAACACGTCGAGATTATGGGTTGGACAGTCAAAGTTAGCAGCACTAACTTTTATGTTAGTGGCGTTAACTGTATGATTTGGGATTTTCACCATTTTTCAAATGTTTGAGCTTGGGTACCAATTGTTTGGATGTTTTGGAGTAACTGAGATGATTTATGATGTTTTATTCCAGCTATTACATTAGGAAGGAGTCTAATGCGAGAAGCTTGGATGTAATACCTCCGGATCCACCACTAGGTAAGTACTCTTTGGTACTTGAGTAGAGTTATATTTGATATATGTTGAGATACATGTGATATATATGTGTGTAAGCTATGTTGTTGTTATTATTGCAACCTCTGGTATAGTATATTGTTAAATTGTTATCTGAGAGTAACAATAATCGAGTTAAATATACATATTGATTGTATAGACAAAGTAAAGGCTAGAGTGGTGGTGTTACATTGTTTTGAGTCAGTTTATACAACCATGAGGGTTGTTGAGATGGAACATGGTTGGATGTAAAATGAGTTTATGCGAGTGTTCAAGATTGAGTTATGAGCAGTACTAGTTGTGATACTTACTGATGAGTTTATAATTGCTAATAATTAGCTGGTGTTTGTAAAGCTAATGTGATTGTAGGTTTCACAGATAGAGAGAAGATATTGATAATTGCTAATGAGATTAGCAAGAGTTGGTGACGAGAATTCTTATTGATAAAATGTTTTGTAAAGAGTGTTGGATATTATTCACTAAGATTTTTATAAGTTTATACTTGAGTTGTATGCTGTTTTGCAGGTGTCTGTAGCAGTGATAGGGGAAGTCATGTGATAAAGAGAGATTGACAACTTAGAGTCTGTCCTTTAGTTATGTTACATTTTATTTGTAATGTCTGGTCTATTTATAAGGACCTTTTGTGTAATTAAATATGTTGATAACATTTTGTTTCCGTGGTTTGAGTACAAGTATACCCATTTTGATGTGTTATTTTTTGAAAAAAAATTTGGTATACTTTGTATGAGAAACCGTGTGTTACACATTGGCTGGTGGGGAGGGTTGTACTCTGTGCTTTTATAATGTGTACATTGTAATGGGTTGAGAAAGATTGATTTTCAATGTTGTGAGTTAGGAAAGATAGATGTGAAAGGAGAAAGAAAAAAAACGGATGTGTTCTGACATAATCTCATTCTACTATATAGCCCTAACTTGGGCTTCGTGAGAGTGTTCTCAGGACTTTCTTTTGAGAATACTCTTAAGTCCTAACTAGAGGTGCGCATCCAAAACGAAAAAAAATTTGAAACCGGTTTTTAGAGTAAATTACAATTTTGGTCCCTGTGGTTGTCATGAAATAACACTTTCAGTCATCCTTTTCAAATCCCACATCTAGGGTTCCTATGGTGACCAAAAACTTGCAGAGACGGTCCCTCCTGGGGTTACCATCTGTATGGTTCCGTTAAATGCTAGTGAAAAGACTAAAATGCCCCTCCTTTTTTGTTCCCTTGGTATATTTGTTATTTTTCTAAAATTCAGGGACTAAACCTGCAATTTACTCAAACCAGTAACCTAAATCAACGTGATCATCCGCTTAAACTCGCAATCCAATTTTTTTATTTCCGACGTATGCTAATCCGCAAGTAGACCTACTAATCTCAAGTAATCATCTGCTTAAACTCGCAATCACAAGTAATCTCAAGTAGGAGCAATTAGACCATGAGCGTTGGATCGGGAAGATGCAGAAGAATAATATGAACAAAATCGAAAAGGAAATTGAAGAAGGCGGCGGTAGCGGTGGCTTGCGCAACCAGAAGGTCTTCTCCCCGTTTTCATCTTCAATCACGAATCTCAATCACCCAAGATTCAAGAACATTCACGTGTTCCCCATTTTCATCTTCAATCACGAATCTCAATCACCCAAGATTCAAGAACATTCATGTGTACAGGTGCCGAATTCACTAATTGGATTCAATAACTCATATGTAGATTAGCATAAACGGGATTTAAAAACATCAAATAGGGAAACAAATCACGTATGGCAATGGTTTCCGATTTTGTCAATTAGTATAATGACGACTATAATGAATAGGATTTAGGGACTGTAGACACTGTTATTCCGACAGTTTGTAGAAACGATTCGTAGAAACGCGTCTATTTCGGTGATTTGTTGGAAACCGATTCCCGTAATATGTTTCCAGAAACGATTCGATTTGCAGGTTTGTTTATGTTCATCCCTGAAACGAAATTGGCTTGTTTGTGTTCATCCACTCTCTTTTAAAAGTCTCAAATGTTTTTGTTGTCAATCACTGATTTGTAAAACCCAGTTCAGTTTGAGTTTCTTCAATCCTTCATGCTTGCTCAACGAATTCAAGCGAGGAGAAGCAGGGAAAGGAAGCAACAGAGGCGAGTTGATGCTGTGGAGAAGACGGACGGCGACGACAAAAAAGAGGGGCATTTTAGTCTTTTTACTGGCATTTAACGGCTCCAAATAGACGGTAACCCCAGGATGGACCGTCTCTGCAAGTTTTTGGTCACCACAGGGACCCTGGATGTGAGATTTGAAAATGATGACTGAAAGTGTTATTTCATGACAACCACAGGGACAAAAAAAAACTGAAACCGGCTTTTATTAACCAGTTTTTAATATGTTTTTTTATCATGAACCAAACCGATTTTTTACCTTTTTTTTTCAAATAAATGAACCAAACCACCGGTTTTTTACTTAATTTCATTTAAAAAACCTGTCAAAACTGGTTAGGTTTTAACCGAAACCGGTTGGATCATAATCTGTTTTTTTTTAAATCGATTCTGAAAAAAACCGAAACCGGTAAACGTGCACCTTTAGTCCTAACCTCTTTTTCATGTTTTTATCACAAGTGAAGCTCTTTGATCCAAGTCCAATGCCCAATAAGCCAAAGAGATAGACCCTAGTGAAACGGCGTTTCATCACCTGTCGTTAATTTCACAATCACTCTTTAATGGAATAGGAGACTTAGGGAGAGACTCATGACCCATCAAAGAAAATTCAAAATTCTAACCCACTTGGACCATACATCACCATCTCCGTACCCATCTTGGCCTTACATCACCATCACATAAGCAACTTTTAGATTAATTCAAACTTTCTTTGTGCCATGATTACTTGAAGTTCAGTTATAGGCAATTTTGAGAATTTTGGTTTCAGTGTGAGAAAAATATGAAAACAGTTATGATATCAAATAGGATATACACGAAAATCAAATGTAGTTGTTTAAGAATGGGCCCTTTAAGAATACAATAATTATGTGCCCGGAAATACATATAACATAGTATCGTGTCAATAATTTTGACAATCGTATAATTCCATTTATTGTAACACTTCATTTTAGCATTTGTTAAGACACATCTTGTTTCATATTTGTAGTAAATTTAATTCTATATCATCATAATTAATGTTTCTGTTGATAACATATAAACATAAACTTCGTCTTGTATGAGATTTTTTTTTTTTTTATCTATATACATAATAGTTGTTTAATTGAATATAATTTTTCCAACCATAGAATAAAAAAATTAAAAAAAAATAAATTCAAACCATAGTGATCACATGTTAGAAATTTAGCACTTAGAAGTAGGAAGGGAACAAAGTTTGTCATATGGACCCAAAAGGGGGCCCAACAACGTTTTTTCCTTGCACCAGGGACATAATGGTAATTCCACTAAGGGAGAATTCACGCGGCATTGGTCAACAAACATCTGAAGTCAACGCACGAATCAGTCTTTCGCCCCATTCTTCTTTTTCTTTCTATAATGCCGAAAGAAGAATTGAAACGCTGTTTATTTATACCAAAATCAAGCCTCAATTTGACTACAAAATTGACACTACCATTTTTTATCATAATTGTTTCGTGGAAGCAAACTGTTTGTTGAAATCTGTTGATTATCCGACTGCTCCCCTGTTTTCCATTAGCCCTTCGTTTCAAAATTTGGGTTACAGGGTTTCTGCTTATAGGGTTTCTTAGATTGTGGTATTTGCGATCTTCGTTTGGGTTTCGCTTCAAATAGTTGGATGTTAAGAATAGTTGCTTGTTTGCAGATTATTTGATGGAAAATTTATGCTGTTTGCAGGTAATTTTTATTACTGTCCTTTACTTTATAATCCTTCAGTTTGTTAACTGATTGTTCTCGTTTTGTAGTTCAGATGATCAAATTTAATATATGTTTATGAGGGGTTTCTGTTTTTTCTGTGTTTTAGCTATGTTTTCGAGATGGGTTCGCTTGATTCCTCTGTTCTGGTTATGTTATAGATCATTCGAAATATAACATAATTAGGGCTTCATTTTGTTGATAAAAAACCAGTTTCATTTCCTTCTGTTTACCATTGTTCATTGTCAATAACAAAGCAAACTAGAGGTAGTAGATCATCAAAAGCTTATCGTTTTTTTTTTTTTTTAGAACGGCATCAAAAGCTTATCGTTTACTGTTGACTTTTCAAACCATGGGTTTTTTTTTTTCCACTTTGTATATATGAGT
The DNA here is from genome assembly GCA_023525715.1 of Cichorium intybus. Lineage (NCBI taxonomy): Eukaryota > Viridiplantae > Streptophyta > Magnoliopsida > Asterales > Asteraceae > Cichorium > Cichorium intybus. Next base: position 17,682,669 of record CM042017.1, on the reverse strand, counting down.
GGTTTTCCGTTGTAAACTAACAATTATCCTTGCAAATAAAGTGTTCTATTGGCATTTTTGGTAAAAATTATGGTCAATTTGTAATGAAAAAACTAATACGATGATTTAAAAAGTTAAATCACTCTTAAATTAATGATACCCTTACCTGCCTAATATTATTGCAGGTTCATGGTAAGGTTTTACTAATTTGAATGATTTTGTATTTATTGGACGTTTATTTGTGTAATTGAAGCTATCTAAAATGTTTTTATCATTCACTCTCAACTACTACCTTTGATTGGCATAATCTTTAACTAGTGGTGTATGTTACATGCTAGAAATAACAACTTAACTTCATTGATTTGTTAATTATAGCATAATACCTTCATTTTTACATCATTGTACTAAAAAACTCTTATCAAATTATACCAACATAATCTAAATACAAAACAACTTTCACCGCTATAATTCAGCAAATTTCTCAAAGCATAATATCTGAATAATAGACAAATTGAAAGTACAATGCTATAGTTGGGTATATCTTATAAAGTATAGTGCCTTAATAAAAAGAAAAATCTGAAAGTACAATGTTGTAACAAAAAGACTCTATAGGTCTCCCAATATCTACAACCGGTTTAAATGCCTTTTTTTTTTTTGTAAAAAATGGTTTATAAAAGACTCTATCCTCTATATTTTATATTTTTCTCCTAACATTTTTTTGTTTTTTTTATAGTTCATAGGAGGTCCGTCTTCTTATAGCTCTGGTAAGGGAAAAAACCATGAGGGTAACATCAAGTTTGGTTTTGACTTAGTCAAAGGAAAAGCTAATCATCCAATGGAGGATTATCATGTTGCTAGGTTTGTTGAAATAGATGAACATGAACTCGGTTTATTTGCCATTTATGATGGCCATTCGGGTGATCGTGTCCCTTCCTACCTTCAAAAACATTTGTTTGATAACATATTAAACGAGGTGCGTATTTTGTCCCTAAAATGGTATTATCGTACAACTTATAAATTTCTTGGCTTTTATTGTTTTTGCAAGAATGGAAAAATAGAAAGAAAGATACTACACTTTCCAAGAATGAGGGATTTTGGACAAAAATGCTAAGCGGGATGATGTTTTTTCTTGCATTTTGATCACCAAAATTGTCTAATTCCGTTTATTCTTGTAAAGTATTGTGCTTTTTTGGGTTTTTAAAAGTTGGACGATTTTAAAAAGTATTCATATCTTTCAATGAACCAAATTAGAAATGAAGTAAAAGTACATTGCTATCCATGCTTATCTTCTTCTCTTTTGATATCCCCACAATTATGTCAATTGCTTTACGACAATAATCCACATACATCGCTTCCAAAAGTCAATAACTTCTTACCTTCCGGTTTTTATATTTGACTTTTGACATAAATTTGCAGACGGATTTTTGGGTTGACCCAAAAAGATCTCTATCAAAAGCATACGAAAAGACGGATGAAGCGATTCTTTCACATGATTCTGACTTGGGTCGAGGCGGGTCAACATCGGTTACAGCTGTTCTTATAAATGGTCAAAGGTTATGGGTCGCAAATTTGGGTGATTCAAGAGCTGTTCTTTCAAAAGGAGGTGAAGCCATACAAATGAGTACTGACCATGAACCTAGTGCTGAAAGGGTTAGCATTGAGCATAAAGGAGGATTTGTCTCAAATATGCCAGGTTTGCCCCTACAAATCATCCACTTTGACTTTCAGTTGGTTTGACTTTTTTTAGGTATGCTTAGTTGTGAAGAATATAATTGGGATCAATAAGAGTCTTAAGTAACATTCTTGTCATTCAACCAGGGGTAAAGTTGCCATTTTTGGGAAGTTTGCTACTTCTACTCTGCTGTCGTCATCCCCGACTTGTTAAATTCTTTCTCTTCAGGGGTAAAATCGTCATTTAGGACTCTGGATCCTTGTTTCCTTCAACAAGGGGTAAAGTTGCCACTTTTAGGAAGTTCTCATTCTTTCCTTTGCTGCCAACTTTGATATATTCACCCCCAGTGTCCATAGATTCTTCCCCTTCAGGGGCAAAATTGTCATTGCGACAATCTTGCTCCTTTCTTCTTTCAACCAAGGGTAAATTTGCCATTTTAAGGGAATTCTCACTCTTTCCTTCACTGCCAACTTTGTTATTTCCACGTCATCACCTCGAGTGTGGCTTGGTCCACTAAACTCTTGTTGTTTTAGTCTTCAGGGGTAAAATTGTCATTTTAGGGACCTCGCTCGTTTTTTCCTTTTCTATCTGTGAACGCATTGAATGAGATTGACAACTCTACTCTTTCTAGTTTACCCTTTTCACCAACATCATGGGCATCACTAGTAAAGTTCTTGCCCTTTTGGGGTAAATTTGTCATTTGATCATTCTTATCTTCGTGCTAATTGTAACAAATAAACCCTTTCTGGAACCCAATGTCCATTTGTTTTTTTTTTTTTTTAATCAGGAGATGTACCTCGAGTGAATGGACAGCTGGCAGTTTCTCGTGCATTTGGAGACAAAAGCCTCAAATCCCACTTACGATCCGACCCGGCTATTCAAGACACAATTGTGGATTCCAAAACCGACCTTCTTATCTTGGCAAGTGACGGTCTCTGGAAGGTCATCATTTTTCCCTTTTGATTTTCAATAAAATCTAAAAAAATTACAATCTTAAAGTTGGACATGACATGATTGGATTAGACAAATTTTCTAGAATTGTTTTTAATGACGAGGATGCCACCTTTTTGAAATAAAAAATTGTAATTTTTGTCTCAAATATCTGTCAAAGAGTCTAATTCAAATGCACGTCAAACACATGACAACTTGTTATGTCATGTTGTTGGATTTTATGATTATTGATGACTTGTTTTATTTATAAATCCAGGTAGTGGATAATCAAGAAGCAGTTGATATCGCAAGAAGAATTAAGGACCCGCAAAAGGCAGCTAAGCGGTTAGTAGCCGAAGCGTTGAAGAGAGACAGTAAAGACGATATATCGTGTGTTGTGGTTAGATTCAGGTAATATTTTTCATTTCTTTACTCCTGTCATTTTCTCATTCGCATTTTGTGGGTCCCTTCTAGTGACGGGAAACGGGGCCCATAAACTGAAAATGAGAAAATGACTCGATGGATTTTATGTAAAAAAGAGTTAATACTTAATAATCACGAATGGTACTTTAAGATAAACCCTTTTTGAGGGGCTATGGATTTGTTAGATTGCTGAAGGGTGCATATGTGAAGAGTTTAAATAGTTCGATTGTGTAAATTTCATCGTTATTGGTGTTTTGGTAACTTTTATTGATTATTGTAACATTATGAAGGCTTGGTGAGCATTATGGCTTTTGAGTTTTGGCTAATACTTATTTATTCAAAACGATGATAGTTTTTTTTATAGACGTTTAGTGAAGTTCATAACAAAAATTGTTTAACATCCTAATACTTGAAACCAATCATTTTATAAAGTACTAATTTTTTTTTTATCTTTTTAAAATGGTTAATGACACACCCACTACAAGTAATAAGTGACGAAGTAATTATAATAAGGTTGACATATTCTTTCTAGCATTTTGATCATGTTTTTATATTTTGCCATTATTATAGCATTTAATAGATGCATTAAAGAAATTACTTCCATTTTCATACTTCAATAATTTTATTTTTAAGTTATTTGAAATATTATATTTTTTTATAAGCTGTCAATTTAAGTTTATTTTTTTTCCTCTAGTATCATTAATTCATTACATAAGTTTCTTTTGTCTTGTTTTAAAATCTAGACATGTTTCTAAAAACAAGTCGATGTATGTTATACTTTATTTTTAATGAATCAAATAATATTTTTATAATTAAAACAGAAACATATGAAAAACATGATTCCCATAAAATGGCTTGTTAAAATGAATAGATTATTGCTGTAATAACATATTTTTTCTTATCATATATAACAGATTAATTAATAATAACAATTTGAGAAACAGGCCATAAATGTGTGTTGGCTAACCTGACCCGACTTGATCGAAAAACTACGTAGCTGGAATCGGTGGCTGATCTGCTTGACACTGCTTCTAATTGATGTGGCACTTGTTTGCATTTGACAATGATTGTGCAATTGAACATTTGATTCGATCATCATGTATCGTGTAGGGTGTCACAATATCAATAGGTGTAGGGGTGAAATCGAGTATGGTGAAGTTGATAAAAAAAAAACTCAAAGCTCGAATCTTGACTCGAGTTTGATCGAGTATTAATATTCAAGTTCAAGCTTGAGCTCGTTAAAGTAATCAATACTTTGAGCTCCGTTCTAGTCAACTCGATTATGTATTGAAAAATACAAATGCATTAAATTGCAATAAAAATAAGATTAAGCTTGGAGGCTAGTTCGATTATGTAAAATATGAATGAACAAAAATGTGATTTTGACCAAGTATTGAATATGCTTCTCGTTGCTTTTCCATTTCTCATCGTTTTCTCTTTCCCGCGAACTCTAGTCTCACCGTCTCTCAACCATCAAGTGGTAAACATTTATCCATCATGCACTTTTATAATTCTACATAACCCATTTACTCTCACACTCACTTTTTTTTTTATAATTCACATGCTTTTAATTGCAAAGAACGAGTTGGTTTGGTGAAATAATGTAGATGTTATTATGATGATTTTTGAATGACTCGCGTCCTTTATTTGCACGCATATTTATTCAAATCTCAATCACAGGGTGGATATAGCTTCATATACTTGGAGATTGTCATGAATGAAATAAGGGTCTCACTGTTTAGACCCTTTATTTCACTAATATGACCCCCTAATAATGATTTTTCTGGTAACAAGTCAAACATAAAAGTTGTCTACATTGTAGATTGTGTAATCTAAAGACAAAGGGAGAGAGAGAGATCAAAAGAGCCAGAGAGAGACACACATACACACAAACATAGAAGTGTCTGTTGTCTAACCACCGCTCTAGTGACAAAAAGCTCGCGAAGGTGATAACGAGAGAGAGAGAGAGAGAGAGAGAGATACAAATGAAGAAATAAAAAGAGTGAGAAACACAATCTTATGATCGCCACAACCCACTAGCGACTTACCACCGAGACACATCGAGAGATGTTTGTCAGGGACGTGTTCGAAGGCGTTATCCGGAAATAGAATCGTGGTCGGAGGCGCCAAGGTAACGACAAAAATGAAAGATGTTGGTGGTGGTCGGAGGAGTCGTGGTCGTCGGCGGTGGTCATCGTCTAGCGGTGGTATGCAGTCGTTGTTGCAGTGAGAGAAAGAGGGAATCATTAGAGAGTGTAACAAAAGACTAATTAGGGTTTTCAATATATTTTTAACACTTTTTTTAATTCATTTTTTAACAAAATCAATTTTATACTTAATTTTAAAAGTTCTATATATTTTGGTTTTATATTTTAAAAATATTAACATTTATATATTTTGAAATTAAAATTTTTAAATATTAAATTTTGTGTATTTTGCTATTAAATATTATTATTATTATATAAAATTCATTTTTATATTATGTATTTTATTTGTATTAGACTTTAAAATCTTTTATGATTACGTGATTATTATTATTATGATTAGGTTTATGAAAATAAAAAAAAGTATTTTTTGTATTAAAATTTAATATAAAAATACTTTATGATTACCTAATTATTATTTATTATAATTAGGATTATAAAAATAAAAGATGTTGATATGATTGCCTAAAAACATAATAATTAGTTAATGATAATATATATATATATATATATATATATATATATATATATATATATATATATATATATATATATATATATATATATATATATATATATATATATATATATATATATATATATATATATATATATATCTACATAGATTGACCCATACAATCAAGGTATCATAGTTTAGTTGTTAATAAATAGAGGTTGTACATCGCCTTCTTGGTAATAATGATATTTTATTACTATTTATGTGTTGTAAAATATAAAGTAAATTAATTTACATATATATCATTATACAAGTTACTATAAAGAGTGTGAATTAGTGCATTTATGATATAATTTAATTTAATGTGTATTTGATTTATATAGAGAAAATGATAAAAATTGTTAATGATAATATTTATTTATAGAAATATAAAAATTGTTATAAAGTGTAAGTCCCGGAAACTATGATCTAACAGGTATCAATCCAATCACTCGATTGTGCGGAATCGATTCGAGTAATGAATCCAAAGCAATTTAGAACACGAATTAAGAACACAAATAACCTTCAATGCACTCAAATTGAATTAACAAAATGACTAGTGCATAAGATTCTCTATGATCGATCTTGCTCAATAACTATTCACGGCTTCTGCACTATGATCGACCAACACTGCAAAAATCACGGCTAATTACAATTATATACATAACCTAATTACATAAGCCCAACCAATCCTAAGTCCACCGAGAATGCTAAGCCCACCGAGAAAAGCCCACTGAATCACTTGTGATTTCGGTGGAAACACCACCGAGAACATGGTGTTTTCGGTCCTAGACCGAGAACTCTTAAAGCTTTGCAAAAGCAAAATATAAACCATAAATTTTGTCCTAACAGAAAGTTTTGATAGACAAAAATTAAAGACAAAGTCTTTCATTTTTTATGTTTTTATCAGTTTGTTTATATTTATCGGCATTTATATAGACAAAAATTATCGAATAGCGATGGTAACATTAAGAGTTAACGTCCCTGCTTACTCGCGCAGTAACAGACCCATCTCTTTTCTATCTTAATCGCACCAGGCCTTCTTTGGTCCCTTTCCAAGACAAAATTCAAGCAAATTTTATAGGTTTTTAAGGTATGAACAATATGGTAAGTTCCTTGTGTGCAATAATCACCACAAATTCAACCATAACCATGTTTCTATCCTTCCTAACAAATGTTCCAACCCATATATTAGAAAAATCAATACATACCTCTTAAAAGCTATGAATAAGCTCTAAAAGATAGTTCAATCACCCAAAATGAACTCATATGTAAGACTTCTTCAAGGATGTTTATCTTTAGCCAAGCAAACCCTAAACCTTATTGAATTATAGTTTTGGGATTGAAATCACGGTTTTATCATGCCTTCATATTAAAACTTTGCCAAAATGGCAATTTTAGCCCACCATTTCTCAAGTTTTGCATGTTAGTCATATATATATACATATAGAGTTCTGACTTTTACACATTTACCCTTAAATATTTGCTTATATTCCAACATTCACCGGTCCAAAGACTAAAGTTTCACAACATTTAGTAAAATGACTAAAACAACCCCAATGATCAATTATCTTCAAACATGATTATGATTACTGAGGTTTGCCACCACCTTATCGCATAATTACCACATATTTTCTAACAATTCACCTATTACGAAAACGGGTATTACAAAACACTATTGAAAAAAATTCTATAACTGGTATTAAATATATGACACAATTAGTTTCAAAATTATTTGCAAATTAAGTTATATAAACGACCATTACTTTTCAAATACTTCTTTTCAAGCCAATTCATATAAATGACATTTACTTCTAAAACCAAATGTTACATGTTAGGTCCACACAGATATACAGATTTTTTTAGATTTTTGAAAATTGGAAAAATACATAATTAATAAGAAAACCCAATAATTTAGATTAATGCCGCTTCTTCTTCACGCATTGTAAGGTCCCAAATTCCATAATAAATTTTTCGTTTTGAAAACAGTACAAGTACATAAAACGGGTTGTCAAATAAAAATCATTCAATTTAAAACTTAATATTTAAAACATATAAAAACATATTTAACAAAACATTTACAAACGTTATCCAATGGAAGACTTAATTATCAAAACCTCAGATGCAGTACAGTCGCGCCGTGCTCCAAGCTCAAGTCAGCAAATACCTGAAAACAGTTAGGGTGAAACAGTAAGCAAAAGGCTTAGTGAGTTTGTAACACCCGGCTTTTAAAACAAAACACCCCTGAAAAATTTTTTATTTAAAACCAAGGTTTTAATACATAAAACTATAAACAAGGGGTATATTTTAATAAAAACGGGTACAAGTGTATCAATGAGAGTATATAATACCATAATCTCCTTTGAAACCGGGCTGCTACTACAGTATCTATGAGTCCCACTCTGAAGTCACGGACTCTACCTTGTCCCCTATCAGTATCATGCTAACCTGCAGGGACATTTAACAACCGGTATGAGCTACAAAGCTCAGTGAGTAATCAAATCTGCAAATAACATATATCAAAATACGATCATATAACTGTCTGAATATCGAATCCAGACTACTAGCCTTACTGGCTAACCGTGTGTATCTGAGGATACTGCATCCAAAGTACTAGCTTTACCGGCTAATCATATATCATGTGATTATCAAATCACCTTATCATGTCTAATTAGTTATTTGCATACCGATCATATCAATTCTGTTTGCCGTCAAGGCCGTATGTATATAATAGAGAATAATATTCAAATTCTCAATTATCGTTTTTGTCCCCTGTTTCTTAGTCATATCCGTCTGTATCATATATCATGACTATATAAGTCATATCATTTGTCATGGCTATATAAACCGCACCAAATCATTTCTAGCATGTGAATCATAGCCCGCAGGCCGCACCAGTTTGGGTTCAATGACCCGGTATCGTAGCCATCATGCTGCACCATTTCTGTATAATCATATCATAGCCTTATAGGCCGCACCAGTTGGATATAGCATCCAATATCATAGCCACAAGAGGCCGCACCATCTGTTACCAGTTTCTTTCACGATCAAATATGGCTCACGGGTTAGCCCGCTGTTGCCTTGGCTCACGGGTTAGCCCGCTGTTGCCTAGACTCACGGCTCCGTTCTTGTCATCGCAATGACTCACGGCTTATCCGGTCTTGTCTATATAGGTTTGACTCACAGCTCCGTTCTTGTCTATTATAGACTCACGGCTTATCTGGTATTGTCGCACCATTAATATTGACTGACTCACAGCTCCGTTCTTGTCTTTATCAGACTCACGGCTTATCTGGTATTGTCATGTCATTGACTCACAGCTCCGTTCTTGTCTTTATCAGACTCACGGCTTATCTGGTCTTGTCATATCATAGTGTATATATATATATATGTATTGGCTCACAGCTCCGTTCTTGTCATCGCAATGACTCACGGCTTATCTGGTATTGTCTTTTACATATATTTTTACACTTGTCGTTTTCGTCCCTCGAAGCGGTTTCAACCTGTAACAATTCAATCATCATATATCACATATGATATCAGTGAGATTACTCACCTGGAACTTCGCTGCATTTGATTCCGGTTGTTTCTTGCTTTTGCGTGCACCACAACCATTTATCCCGTACCTATATACTCATTTATATACCAAATGATAATAGGTTAATAACCATTTCAATTGACTCTAATACACAAGAGTCCTATACAATATAATTGGGGACTATTTCTAAGCATTTCCAATTAATAACCATCGTTATAAAATTTAATACACTTCCCGAAATACGCGTATTCTACTACAGTACTTTCGGGAGGTCGTATTCGTATTCCGATAATTTTCCATGAAGTTTTACAACATATTGGACCTATGTTTAAAATTTCAGGTCAATCGGATAAGCCTAGCACAAGAATCAAACTTGGAAAATTCACAGAAGACAAATTGGTTTCTGCCCAGGGCTCGAGTCGCGACCGACCCTATGGTCGGGTCGCGAAGACCCTTCTCTTCGAGCCGCGAGGACCTTGCGGGTCGAGTCGCGAAGACCAGGCTCTTCGAGTCGTGACCCACCCTGTGGTCGAGTCGCGAGCGCTGAACAGCAGGCCAGAAACTCCGTTTTTCAAGCTACAAAATCCCATTTTCTCATTTTAAGCCCTTAATACTCGACTTAATGATCAGGGATTGTTCTAGGACTAAAACCTTTGTCTAATAACAAGTTTTAAGCCCTTAGAAACACCTTAATCACATCAATTCATGATATAGGGTTCTTGAGCAACATTTCAAATTCATCAACAATAGCAACCTACTTCCATTTTTCTTGAATTAAGTCCTTTTAGTATTACTTATTGGAAGTATTAAGCTACTTTCAACCACATATCATAACTGAAATTCGCAGATTTCAGTTTCTATCAAACCCATCAAGAATACCTCAAGAACTTGGCTAGAAAATCAAATTACTAACCTTGTTTAACTTAGAAATCACCAATTCCAAGCTATGATTCCAATTCCTTGCTTCAAGCCTCAAAGATTTCCTGATTTTTGCTCTCAAAAACCCTTCCCGTTGTTGCACAAATGGCTAGTCAAAGAAGAGAGTCAACCTCTCTATTTATACTTCCAAAATTTACAAATTTGGTCCTTAAGTTCCATTTCTTGAACTTTGGCCACAATAATCAAGTTTTATGACATAAAACTTTCATTTCTTATATTTTTACCATAAGGAACAATATTTTTACACAATTGGTCCTTCACATGGTCAAATGACCAAATTACCCTTTTATGGTAAATTGACCAATTTACCCTTTTTCTAGTATTAACTTTCTAATACTTAAAACACCATATTAAATCATAAATACACTATGATTAATATATTAATACTTGTCAAAAGTATCGTGGTGTTACAGAGTTCCCCAAAAATACTACACAATTCATCTCATAAAATCATCATTTTGACAAATCATCGTTTGACTCTCGGGTTTGCCCCGATCCGTCGGTAATCAACTCATCGTTCGACTCTCGGGCTTGCCCAGATCCTTAGGTAATCAACTCATTGTTTGACTCTCAGGCTTGCCCCCGATACGTCAGTAAACACGTAAGGCACATACAACACAATTCTACACACAGTAATTAAGCTACCTACACATGTAACTACACCCATAGGATATTGAAAATACTCACCAGATCCGCGACCTCAAGCTAGACAACACTCCACGCGAGTGCCTTCAATTCCCGACAGCACAAACTTTCTAACAAGGATAAACTTTATTTAGAACTTTCTATGACTGGTATCCCAAACCCTTAAGTTTGACCAATAGTCAAACCGGTCAAAAAGTCAACGGTTAACATATAGTTAGCGCCACTAACTTCCTTAGTTAGCGTCGCTAACTATGAATAGCCTTAAAACTCCATTAAGCTCTTAATCCATTCAACAAAGGTCTCAATTATTCTAGGGACCTTCCAAACAGTCGCTAGATCCATAGAAATCCTAAATTTACCATTCAAACATGATCATACAAGCTCATGAACAAGATCCAAGTCCAAAATGGTCCAACACACAACAAAACCACCAAAGAGAGTTTGACTTACTCTTCAAATCAATTTAATGGTTCTAAATCAGGACTTAAAGGCATAAAGTTCCAGTTTTTATTCTTTCCAATCATGAACAACACCAAAAAGGAACTATCACTTCATTTCAATCCATAAAATCCCACACAAAACACAAGAATAACATTAAAATTGTAAAAAGGTGGGAACTTTACTCACAATGGTCCAGAAACAAAAGCTTTAGCTGATTTCCACTTGAGCAAAGTCTCCTAGCAACACCATGCATCCTCTAGCATCATAATCTATTTAAGAATCCTTCAAAAAAATACCAAGATCATCAAAAATCACTCTAAATGAGCTATAGAAGGAAAACGACGAGTTTGGGGGCTGAAATGGTGTAAATGGCGGTTGCCCTAGGGTTCCCCACCCTTATATGTGGCCCAAACATCAAAATCTAGGGTTTTGACCCAAAATCAGCAGTTAGCGTCGCTAACTACACAACGTGCAAACCACTCACCATGCACCAATAACGATGCCATTCAAAACCATTAGCGATGCTAAGTGGGCACATTAGCGATGGTAATGGGGGCTTTTCCCAGAAACTCAAAACTCAATCTCTTTTGACTTGAGCTTGGACATTTCGGGTTCAGGGCCTTACACGCATCCTTCTTCTATTCTTCTTCACGCCTGCCTCTCCCTCTGTTACACAATCTCTCCCCCCCTTTTATTTCCCCCTTCATTCTCTCAACACAAACTCAATACCACAAATTTGGCCCCCACTAGCTTCAGATGTAAAGTAATCAATGTCTCTTTTGATTGAGGGACTGATGGTGATGCCTTTCCTCTCAAGCTTCACAACCACCGGACCAGATCAGATTCTAGTCACAATTCCAAACATCTTAATCATTAATTTACATACACCAGTCACCCGGGTTTGTCACTTGATCGAAGGGAGCACTATAAGTTTCAAATCCATGATGAAGAATTTGATGGGGAAGGAAGGTTGATATCGCGTAAATTATACATATTTTCCGCACGATATCAGTGTGATTTTAGTTTAATTTTATACATGTTATGAACTAAAAGATACCTAATATGCTTAAATATTCGTTTTGAAGCTAAAAATACGCGTTTGGAGCGAAGGAACGAATTACACAAACATTTGAGCTTAAAAAGAAGCAAAGTGAAAATCTGCCAGAAGCCATGGGCGCACCCCGCCCACATCCAGGCGCACCGCGCCCAAAGGGAATCCGAATCTCGCTTTTCGTCAGACTTTTGATTAAAATACTCGAGCGTGCATTCATCCAATGATTCAACCGGCCTGCCAAGCATGTGCAAGGGCGCACCCCGCCTACTTTTTGGGCGCACCGCGCCTCAGATCCGACATTAAAGCTGCAAACCACGTGCTCCCTCGTGCGACAGTTGGCGAACGTGCTGAGATCCACCCTAGGCGCACCGCGCCCCCCTTTAGGCGCACCGCGCCCTGCGCCTGATCCAGCTATAAATACAAGCCATTCAGCTCTTCTTTTGGACAACAATTGTAAACCAGATCGCATCTCTGCACCTCCACACCACCAAACTCGGCCAGAAAACTTGTAGAATCAAAGGGGAAACTATGGAATCGAGAGCTTGAAGAATGTTCGGCCGGGACTTCATTCGGTTTGCTTTATATATATTTAGCATTCTATTATGATTTCCTAAGCCGTATTCTTCAGATTATGTTATCTGTATTATTTATTACTTAGATTTGATTACTGTTTGGTTATGATTTGATTGTTATTTATCGGATATTGAACGTTTTATATTTTATCTCGCATAATTCATTTAACTATCAGATATGTTAAAGAACCTTCCTTTTGGACTTATTGCTGAGTTATTTTAGTCTAGAGGACCAATCTGACTATATGACTTTTATCATAACTGTGCTATGACCATTAGGCAGATATGACTAGTGATGGACCAAATCCTAGGATTAAGTCACGAAGGTAGAATCTTGTATATATATGCAAAGTTTGTACTAGAAAGCCAATCTGTACAAACCAATTTGATTATCATGACCATTGAGATCAAAAGATCGAATGAACCTTGTATGATACGAACCAATACATGATTATTTGGAATATATAATCGCATGACCATTGCCATTAATGACCTTATAATCATAGGATTAGGTAGTTGGACCAAAACATCTAATCACTTTAGAAATCGGTGTTTTACGTTCAATATCCATTGCACTAATAGCATATCAAACATAACTAGATGGTTTATTCAAATCTAAGTATTAATGTTTACTTTTATATTTTGTAATTTATATTTCCCGTAACTTTTGCCTAGGTGATGTTGATTCATTAATATAATATGTGTTGATCTAGTTCTTGATTCGAGTTTAATATCGGTTAGGATATATAACTTGCATGCTATACATATTAAATGTGGTTACAGTTTGTATTCTTGATTGCCATCTTCATATGATTAAGTTTAAATGGCCATTTAAACGTATTGATCACATGAACCATCATGATTTATAATTGACAACTATATATCATCGGACTAGTTATTGACCATTTAACTAGGAAGGTTATCTAAGTTATAAACTTGATTAGTGAAATAAGACTTATATCACATTTAGTTGCAACTCATGACCATTGATTGTATGAACATATCACTTTGACCATTAGGATATGGGCTATGTTTGCATGCTAGATTGTATTAATACTTGATGATTATAAGTTAATTAGTTACATGACCATTGTGCTATTTTAACTTATTAGTCATAGAATTGGTGACTTGACCATACGATCCTACAACTTAATGCAACTTATTTAAACTCATTGCACATAATCAAAACTAGTCAACATAGGTTTATATGAATCAACAGATCCTAGAAGAAAGTTTTCCTTGTTATTTTTGTTATGATTATTTATTATTTCGTCATTTATTTTATAATCAAAGTTTTACGAGTTTTCATTAAAACTCGCCCCTGAGTATTTGCTTGAATAATTGTTAATTGATAATTGATTTTCTTAACTTAAAGATAGCCGTTTTCCCTTGGGTCGACAACCCGGATTTACCATTACTATACTACAATCGACTAGGTACACTTGCCTAATTGTGTTGTTCTATTCATACATGGTATTTCCCTGTTCATAAATGTAAAACTAATGTGAAATCATTTTCGAAAATCTTATAAACGCTAATAACACATCAAGTTTCTTGGTGCCGTTTTTTGGGTGTTTTATATGTATGTCAGAATGCACCACAAAGGTCAACCACCGACGTCTCAAAATGTTGGACAAATGTGGCGTTATAATAATCTGCAAGCCAAAAAATAACCACACCGACCATATTCGAACATGCGACCTATGTACCTAGACGTAATAGGCTAACCAACGAGGTAAAGTAAGACGATCTATATATTTTGGTGCACAAACAATATATACCAAAAAAGTGTCTAGTATTCATGAGATAATAATTTGTAAAATAGGGGTAAGTTGTGATACAGCTTTACCAAATGTGGTCGTTAGGTTGAATATACTTGTTTTAAATTTGAAATCGGCCATGTTAGTGTACTCAAGGAGACAAAGTAAAATACCAAAAAATACAAGGGCTTAACCTAGCAATCACTTTAAGTTCGTAACTTTAGGGTTTCGAGCTCGTGTTGTATATAACCTGGCCTAGAACACCGTCTTCTTCATCAATGGTGTCAATAACCTGATATCCTTTCTGCTAGTGCTCGATCTGTCTTGTTTGCGTGTGTGTGACCTATTGTGTGAAATAGGGTTTGTTTAAACGGTTTTTGTAATGGAGTCTTTGTTATTGTGTGAAAATAGCCTCTTCTTTCAGCTTCAAGGTGAGATCTGACGATCGATTTCTTGATGGCTTTGTTCTGGGGGCGCAAATTTAATTCCGAAAATTAGGGTTAATATCATTCCCAGATTTGGGGTTCTCATCTCATCCGGGTTCCCTGTTTTTGGTAAATATTAATAGTTGTTTGTTATATAAATTGCCTCACCTTTCGGCTGCAAGTGCATAGATTTAGTTATCACGAATATTCTTGCTGGCTTTGTTCTAGAGGCATAAATAGGTTCATTGTGGGGATAATTAATCATGCCTTTTTCTAGTATCTTATACTAATTCAGGTTATATCTCCCTCTGGCATATTCTTCAAATTTTACAAAAAAGTTTCCAACATCTTTGAAATTGGTAAGATTGATAAATGATTTCGATTATACGACTGCAAAATATTGGATCTTTCTGTGCAATCGTTTAATTTTACAGTCTTAAACTAGTTGGGTAAACAACCATTTGACTCGGATGGCTCAATCATTAGTTTTGCATTTGATTTACTTCTAGATTCATCTTGGTATATGCCTGTTAAAACTTGTTAAAGGATTTTAAGTACGTTTCAACCTCTCGTCAATCTTTTCTGCAAATCTTCAGATACATTATTACGATTCTTCATTGAAAAGGTCTTCTTAATGTATGTGAGTAAATGCAAAAAAAAATGTTTTTATTGTTATTACATCCTCTACAAAATGAGATTTGTGAGCTTGCTTTGAAGTGTAATGGTGTTTGCTAGAATACACATTATGATACCGGTTTGTTTCGTGAACAAAGGATTGAAAGCAACATGAAATTGGATTTTGTAGTGTTAGACAAAAGTATTCAAAACAAAGTTTATTTTTGGTAGAAATCGAGTAATTTAGTGTTTAACTATTTAGAGGCATAAACGATTTAGAAGTTTGAATGATAGTAAGTTTGCTGAACAGATAAGTTTAATGAAAATTTAAACCGTCTGACCAATGTAACTTCATAAAACATAAAAGATTTTTTCGGTAGAAACATAAAAGATTTGAAAGCGCATTTGCTGAATGTGAATTAAAACCATCTAACTAAAATAACTACAGAGAATATAAATTAATAATGAAAATCGCTAAAGTTATAAATCAACCAGAAACGAACATATTAATCAAGATCAGACATCATTGAAATACAATGATCAAAGCCTCAAACAGTTGTACAAGTTATTCGAACATATTATTTGTTATTTGAATATATAAAATTAAGTAAATTAAATTTGAATTTTATTCATTCGAGCAACCAAACATGTTCCTTTATTCCATTGTAATGTTTCATTCTATTACTATTTTGATTACTGCATACCAAATGATACCTATGTTCTTGAAGAGAATGTGGCAATTCAATTTCACGTTCAATGATAGATTAAGTTTGGTTTGGAATTGTTTGATTTTGATTTTAGATTGGTTTTAATTTTGATTACCCTTATTAATTGGAAGCATGTGTCATGGTTATCATGTTCTTTTATCTTCAATTTCTAGAGTTTTGTTTGTGGTGAAATATGATAGAAGTGGTGGTGTAAGGTGGGATGGCCGTTGTTGGTGCTAATGGAGTCGATGGTGGTTGGTGGAGCTAGAGGGGTGGTATAAGGTGCGACCTATTATTAATCTAATAATGAAAATCATAAAATGAAAGAAAAAAAACAAAAAAGAAGAAGACAAAGCAGGAATATTTTAGTCATTTCATAGACATGAACCGCAATGACAATAATATAGACCAAAACCACAAGACTTGAAAACCACAACGACAAAAGTGTAAAGATTTTTCAAGTTTGGACTAAAACTAAAATTTTTGTGTAAATTATAAGGATCAAAAGTATAATTTCCTTTAATAAATCCTAGTGAACGTATGGATATGATGAAGTTTTTGACCAAAACGGTATTTTTAAAAAAACTATTTACAAAATAGATGTTGTTTTCAAAATAATTATCAAATATGTGTTTTTTTATTACCAAAACGATGTTTTTGATAAAAAAAATTTAATTATACAATTTTGGTGTTTTTTAAATATATTTTTAGTAATTCTTTTTTCTAATACTTTTCTTTAACCAGAAACTTTGGAAATTGTTTTCAAAAATAAATTCTTTTTTAATTTCTAATTACATGAATTCAGATGTTTCAAAATAACTTTTTGTAAAACTTTTTTTTCATTTCATTATAACCACAATTGTTTTGAATAATAAATTCAAGTCGTGAATTGTTTATATTTTAAATAATCTAAAAACCAATATCATAGGTAGGAAACCACCAAACAATATCACATTAAAATGTTTTAAGTACAAAATTAACAACCAATATAATAGTTATATTGTTTAAGTACAAAACTAACAATGATTTCTTACAAAAACCAAAAGAAAAAAAAACCCAATATTTCGAATAGCTTGATTCGATAACCACTGTCTGCAGAAAGAAAGATAAAAAATAAAATTGTTTGGATATCCACTAGTAAAAGTTGCGGGTATTTCAAAGTTGTTGTCAAAAGTTTATTCATTTTCTTCTTCTCCGATGTAATCTTCTTCTAACCTGTCATTCACATCAACTTCATTGTCATTTGTTATTGCATTGCTTACAACAGCCATTTGAAAGATTGTATGGAAATATTCTCTAAATCTTGTGTGATATGACATTAAATTCCATTTTGTATTCAGAATTCACAACCTGAAATCAGAAAACGCATGACAGAATCAGAAATTACATTTTGTATTCAAAAAATGCAATTTGAAATAAACAAAAAGCATGACGAGAAACTGAAATCAGAAATTGTCGTACTCGATTCTTACTCATAACCCTTTCAAAACTTAAATTAGAAATATCAGATAATACAAACATAACAACTCAGAAGACTACCAGCACTAATTGTCATATTCGAAATTAGAAAATTGGGTAACAAGAAATCTGAAATCGGGTAACAAGAAGTCAGAAATCAGGTCAAAAGAAATCTGAAATCGGGTATCAAGAAATCGAAAATCGGGTCTGAAATCAGAATCAGGAGCCATAATCCGAAATCTGAATCACAGAATAAAAGGTTAAAAGACAAACCTGAAATTATCTGGTAGCGTGGCTAGAGGTAGAGCGTCGGCATGGCTAGGGGCGGAGTCGCTGGCATCGGTTTGGCCGGAGAAGACAGAGACAATGATCAGGCGGACTTCCTTGGTGGCGTTGAAGCGTGTTTCCGAGAAGAATGTTAGGGCAAATTATACGCACCTTAATTTTTAGAGTTTAACGTTAAATGACCACTTTTGGTAAATCTTTTGAAAACAACCCGTTTTGGTAAATAGTTTTTTTCAGAAACACTTTTTTGGTCAAAAACTCGCATATGATGGGACATATATTCAATGATTAAATTGGTATGATGTTGATGAATAGAGACATTTATTTAAAGTTTGACTATGGAGATAACGAAATAATGTCACAATAGAGGGACCAAATTTGTAAAAGTTACAAAAATATTGGTGCAGTGGAAAATTTTTTAGAAAAATTTCGAGGTAGTGTAAATTTTTTGACATGCTACCCCCAATATATCTGATACTACATCTAAATACATTTTCTGGTTCCGCCACCGGCGATATAGAGAAAGTCAGAATTGTGGTGTTGGCGGCTGTGGAACTAACAACGCTCCCCAACACCGGTTCATGCCCACATCATGTGGAGATGGTGTTCATGGTCTACTTGGCATGCCAAGTCATCCGATGCCTAGGGGTGAGTAATGAGTTCCATGCACAAGAGCCTAAAGGAACAGATGTTCCCGTGACCATCATCGACAACTCCTGTTGTGGTGTTTCCACATGCATTGCTAGTCATCTCCAAGTCCTATTTTCACTTTGTATGACTCATCAAGCTTTTTAATTTTTATACAATGAATTTCACGCTGTTATGAGATTTAAAAACCCATGAACCACGAGTTGTTGGGGTTTTCACGTCTTTGTATATAGTTCTGTTTGACTTTCCACTTATGGTTTCTAGATTTTAAATTAAATATTTGAAAAAGTACTGAATTTGTTATATAAAATTTCCCCACGTAAACATCAATTTCACCACAATGGTTAATTACCGATTGATATTTTGTTGACGACAGAAAATTCAAATATTGACTTGTATTAAATTAATTCATCAATGAAATCTCCATGCAATCGTTGTTGAAATATATTTCTTCCAAGTCCGGATGCGGCATGCTTTTCGAGGCAAGACCCAATCTTTAGAATTTTACTGTATGTTTCTTTGAAACTTGAATTTGTTATATATTTTTCCATAAAACAAAAATACAAAATAATCTTGTTGAATGCAAGGGTTTCGTTTTTTAATCATCAAAAACAACGATATTGATTGGTATCATGATAAAGTTCAAAGAAAATAAATTCCGTACACTTGTACTAATACATATATTACATCCAAAATAACTAACCAACCTTAGTTTGGCATCTATTCCCATCTACAGGTGATTTTAAATAATCTATCTAGAGTGATCGGCCATCGTAGCTTTTCATAGCTTATTAAAAAGTTGTTCTAGAAAAGAAATCTAAGTACATTATAGTCTTCTAAAGTTAGGTCCAAGTCTAAAAACTTTCCCAATATAGATTAATTCTAATTTCTTTCATCTGTCAGCTAGTTTGTTTATGTCAAGTATTTTATTTCTATACTTTCGATTAATTAATGACGAGTTGGAACCAATTTGACGAACTGCCTAGTTGAATTAATGTTTATAAAATGTTTCGATTGGTTCCTATAAAAAAATCCCAACTCTAAAAAGCTTCTCACGTATTACTTCGCAAGTAAAATCATTTAAAAAATAACTCACGAGAAATAAATAAATATAGATGAACTACTTTGGAATAGTGTTGATATTCATGATAAATTCTTACGCAAAGAGATCAATGTCAAAATTTAATTCACATGTCACCTGATGTGCGTGATCATCACTTGCATGAATAGACCATCATTCACTAGAAAAAGAAAGATCCCACCAACAAGATAAAGGGAGACCCAAATTTTCCATGAATAGTAAGTCGTTTGCTTTTGCCTAAATGAAATGAAATGAAATTATAACGCGTATTCAACTTGAGTTTCAGAAAATTCATTTATCATGTTTAAATTTATTTTCTCAAAACTCGGTCACCAAATGCAATTCAAGTCTTTTCATATGTACTTTTTAAATAATAAATGTAGTTGTAGACGGTAGACCCGTATATGTAATGCTACCTGGACTTTGAATAAGATGTCTTAAAGGAATTGTGGTACGATAATACATGTAGTTGAATACTTGGATATAAAGCCCCTAGCCATGTATGTAAATGGATTTCTCTATGTAGTTGGAGTAATATCCATTTGATTGAGTGATACATTTTTTAGAAAATAGAAATCATTGGTGAATTATAAACTTGATAATATTTGAAGTTATTGCGATGTTTTCATAATGATTTATTCTTTCTCGAGGTGTGACGATTTATTGATAGATTTTGGGGGTTTTGACTCGAGTATGATGACCGACCTCATCTACTTTAAATGAGTCAACCTCGAGTATATTCACTAGACATTCCTATTGTTTAACCTATTTTGACGTGTGCTCAGGTTGAAGACTAGGAGAGAAGCTTAAAGTTATTGGAGGATTTTAGAAGGTTACGATTTGTGTGGTTTCTTAAACTATTTTTGTTACTAATTATGATACTTTCTCGCTACAAATAACTTAACACTTTTGATAAGATGATTTGGGACCAACTTTCTGTATATGATGATGGGGAAAATTCGGAAAAAGCATTGCATTTTCGTCAATTTATTAGAAAAACCACTACTTTTTTTTTCCAGAAAAACCACTGTTATTTTTAATTTTTTTTTCTGAAAAACCACTGATTTATTTTTGTTTTCAGAAAAACCATTGCTATTTATAAAAAAATTCAGAAAACCACTAGATCCTTTTTCTGGATAGATAAAATGTTCCCCTAGATCGTGTCATCGGGTGAAACGTACTATTGAATGCTATTGTTTATTAATGCATGATAAAATTGTTCTATCCAAATTGGCAGATGCCTACTTGCATGAAAACCACAAACTCACTAGGCCTCAGGATTACCTTAGTTAGAACTTTAAATGTGTGCAACACATGAACTATTTAGCAAGTGACAGTGGAAA
Organism: Cichorium intybus; assembly: GCA_023525715.1. Lineage (NCBI taxonomy): Eukaryota > Viridiplantae > Streptophyta > Magnoliopsida > Asterales > Asteraceae > Cichorium > Cichorium intybus. The sequence continues at coordinate 17,661,454 of CM042017.1, read as the reverse complement.
ATATAAGGAGAAGGCCTAACTGTGGAGACGACAAAGGAGTTTTGTGACAACGTAACATTCCAAGGATTTTAGTGTGTTTTGTTTTATTACTTTATCTATAGTTAAGACAATATTAGGAATTTGAATTGATATTGGGAGATTTTAGATCTGGTTGATTATCTATTGTATTTTCAAAATTGGGATGTTACAATCTCATTGTCCACTCTATATATACCCTCTCCAACGTTGTAATTAACAAAACATGACATATGTGTGAGCGAGCCGAACATATTGTAGAGTGCAGTAAATACTTTGTATAGCATTCATTATCAATAAGCAAATCTTTCTAGTTTTCCATTAGACGTAACTTGATCAGATTTGATCAAGTGAACATCTTAAATCATTGTATTCTTGTTTGGTTGTTCTCTTCTTGTCGTTTTCACCAGTCTTGACTATATCGTATGAGAAATGCGTTTGTCTAAAGTCCTTAATCCTAATAAATAAGTCAAAATTGCCATCTATAAAATTGTTTAAAATATCAATATATATTTTGTAAATACAAAATTGTTATAATATATAAATTTAAAATTGCATAAATTATCAATATAATGCAAATTTCTGTGAAAAATAATTGTATCCATTAATTGGTAGAAAATTAGAACATCGCCGATGTCACATTATGATAAAATTGTTTGAATAATAATACTGCATAGTTTGAACATACAATAAAAGATTGTCCATATTTTGTCTAAACCCATTTTATTGCATTGATTTTAGAAAGAAAAAAGGAAGATATAATGTCGTTACATAATAAGCATTTAAAGTTGAATCTGATAAAAATCAATAATTTTGCATCATTACCATGTTTATTCATCTTAATTTCGTTTGATTTGTCAATCAATGTCCAAAATGTTGATTTTTGTTTTCTCATAAAAATTACTAACAAAGTTTCTCATAATGATTTTCAACTAAAATCATGTGAAAAGTTACTTGTGGTTACTGGTTACCAGTTGAGGTAGCATGCACTTTGTACAAACATTGTTAACATGAAGTATTGAAGTCGACATTGATGTTCACCTTATAGAAAATGTCGTATGGCTTGGAAGTTATTTCAATCTTTTCTGATTTGGAGATTAATATATTTCTATTATTTTACTAGAAGTTGATATAAACATCACAAATAGTTAGTCATTAGAAAACGATATCAATCCATCTTTCAAAAAGTGAAAACCAAAAATAAATCAACTACTTTTTGTTCTTCAAATTCCAGAAACATCTAGGTTGTTTCTCATACCAAATAAAATTCAGATATTTACAAGTAAAGAGTCCGAGCTAGTCAACAAATTTAAAAAGCAAAAATGGCACATAGACGCTTATAAAAAAAAACCAAATAATACATAGATGCAGACACAAAATGATTGTTAGTCTACAAAATAAAAATATTATTATGTATATCTATTAAATAATATAAGAGTATCTAATAGAATCATGGTGTATTAAAAATATAATTTATTAAATTTTATGTTTTTTTTTTGAACAGCAAATCTAACACTATTTTAACCTACTCCTAAACAACACATTAAATTTCACATATGACTCTGACGAGGTTTGAATCTTCAACCTCACAGAAGGAGAGCAACATCTGGTATCACTGGGCTACAAGCCCTTTGATATTAAAATTTATGTATTAGGCCTACATGCTGCAAGCCTCCTGCCATAACATGCCAATGGTATGTGGATAAATTAATCCCACACATTTCTATTAAATATATACTTGATAGACATATACAGTTCAAATTGGTATTATTGACAAACACATTAGATAATATTCATTAATAGAACGTATTTATTTAACTTAAATAAATATTTTTGATGATTGTATCATCAATAAATCTTCTTCCCATTGATTTTTTCTCTCATCCTCCTCTCCTATACAAATGCCCCACTTAGCTATCATTGTAAGATTTAGACTTTAAGATTTACTTGGATGTTACATTCTTAATATTGATGATTTAAATTGTTGAGTTTTGATGATGTTTTAGCAATGCAAATTCTTTGAATGCTTTACTTTGATTTTTGAGATGTTACTAATCTTTTGAGATTTGAAAACTTTTTTAGGGTTCGATGTTAGGTTTGAATTGTTTATTTTATCCAATACCTTAAGAGCTTTGACCCCCGTAATACTCGATAGGCTTCTCAAGTCTAACATATTATTTTGACATATGTTCATATTAGAAGACGTATTTGAATACTGAATGAAATTAGCACTTGGGCTTTTAGAAGACGTTGTAATTAGAATTTATGATGTATGTAAGTTGTTTACTTTGCCTCTTGATTATCTTGTATATATTTGGATGTCTTGACACTTTAAACATTTTAAATGTTTAGGACATAATAGTGGGATTGTTATCCGAAAAATATTTTCTAGAAGGACTATTATTTTTCCAAAACACTTTGAAAATTTTAATTTAATGATTATTTCACATAACCATACTCGGTGTGGTGTTACAATTTTCGTCCTCCCATGTTAAATTCTTGAAGTTCCGTGTTACGAATAAAATTGTCGATTTGGGAAGAACTGATTTGACAAAAGAACGAGGAGTACCTGCCTTCTTTACATCAAAATTCATTGAAGTCCCCAATCATTATCCATAAAAAAGTTCATGAGGATTTGAGTTTAGCAACTCACATCACAAATGTTTCTTGTTTTCTGGGTCTTGGGGCGTAGACTTTTATCAAATTGACCATACTTTCTATCCCCAGGCGATTCCCAAAAGTCGCTATATAGGAGGAAGTTTGAACAACCAGAGATTAGTTGAATATGCTAATGACTCTAATATAGAAATTACATACATGCTTACCTCCGACATCTACAACAATAACCTTGAATACCTTTGTGTCCTAATACATACAATTGGATTAGGATATTGTTCGTATTTGCCATTTGAGTTTCTTGTATACTTATGAAGTTTATTTGGTATATTTCTTGATTTTTTAGACATTCTTTGTGTTGTTTGAACTCCCCCAATTCTCAAATATTGTATGTTAAAAGTTTCATTAGAAAACATTCATTCAACTCTCAATGTATTTTTAGCCCCCATCCAATTTCCAATCTCTACAATTTTGATGAATTCAGTTGAGATAAGGGGGACTCTAATAAAGTCCTATGCATATTTTGATCTAAATTAGGGATGGGAATATAGACCGGAAAAACCGAACCGAACCAATCCGGGACCAAATATACATATTCTGTTCGGTTTTCAGTTTTTAAAAAATGTTAATTCGGTTTCGCTTTGGTTCGGTCCGGTCCTTGGACCATGCTTACCCCTAACACTACTCGTGATCATGAAAAACCAAACCGAACCGAAAACCGACATAACCGAACCGAAACCGATACCGAATATACATATTTAGTTCGGTCTTCGGTTTTTTAAAAAATCATAATTCGGTTTTTGTTCAGTTCGGTTTCTGTTCGATTTTCGGACAAACGTTCATCCCTAATATAAATATTATGTTCATCTTTAACTTAATGATAATATGTGATTAAATGTTATCTTCAACATCATTTTTACTGAATGATAAAATTGTTATTTTCTTCGTCAAAAGAAAAAATATTCTTTTTATTCATACAACACTTGCTCTATACAAACAGTATATATCCAATCAAGAGTTTAAAGATATATGATTTAACGAATTTATGACGAAGAAAATCCTAATAGGAAGCTGATCCATACACAACCATTAAGGGGCTGTTTGAAATTGTGGTAGAAAATAGGTTATTAAGTTATTAGATTTTTGAAAAGTCAATAAATTAAAAAAATGTTTGGGAAACAAATAAATGATTTTAAAACCTCATTTTTGAAAGTTAATAAGTTATAAGCAATGGAGGTGTAATTTATTGACTTTTGGAAAAGCTAGAAGCTTTTTTTAGATAAAAATACAATTATTTTTTACTCAATCACTTTTTTTAAAAACAACTTATCAACTTTTAGCTTCATAGCACTATATAAGTTAATCCAAAAACATTTTTAAAATCTATTTTTCTAAAAAGTCATACGTTAATAAACACTTTTCACCAAAAATACTTATTAAGGTAAATAAACAATCTTAAACATCCTTAAACATAAATTATTGTATATAGAAAAAAACTATTGTATTTGGATAAAAAATCACATCCCAAAAAGCTCTTTATTTTTTATATATTGAATGATGAAATTGCTACATACGACCGTGCACTTGAACTTCAAAAAATTAATAAGTTCGAAAATAAAATATTTCAGTCAATGACATAAAAATAATACTCCGTAAATAGCATGCAAAATATGATAGAAAACACACCAATCAATTTCAGACTCCTACCCAAACAAATTATTTATGACCAATGTTTTCACTTTTCTTATTTGAGCATTCTCTCGCGACATACATAAATACACACACTCAAAACACCTCAACTCTGTGTAATCCTTTCAGCCATGACAAAATGCTTTAGTCTCACGGCCTCTAGAAACTGGTGCCTCCGGTCCACTTTTTCGAGCTCCGGTCTCCGATCAACCGTCACCGACCTAGGCGACGGCACCACCATCCATTGCTGGGTACCCAAAACCAGAAAAGAAAACCGACCCGATCTGCTCCTGCTCCATGGATTAGGAGCCAACGCCATGTGGCAGTGGGGGCCGGAAATTATCCCTCGATTCATTCGTCACTTCAATGTCTACGTGCCGGATTTGGTGTTTTTCGGCGACTCATATACGACTCGACCGGACCGATCTGACTCGTTTCAGGCTCAGTGTGTGTACCGAGTCATGGAGGCGAACTCGGTGAAGAGATTACGGGTGGTGGGGCTGAGTTACGGTGGGTTTGTGGCGTATAGTCTAGCGGCGCAGTTTAGTGAGGCGGTGGAGAGGGTGGTGATATGCTGTGCCGGAGTGTGTTTGGAGGAGAAGGATTTGGCGGAAGGGTTGTTTCCGGTGAAGACTTTGGAGGAGGCGGCGGATATTTTGCTGCCACAGACGCCGGAGAAGATGAAGGAGTTGATGCGGTTTACGTTTGTGAAGCCGCCGGTGAAGACTCCGAACTGTATACTTGTGGACTTCATCGACGTATGTTTTTGCTATTTTCACACTCTTTTTTACTCGCATTCACGTTTTTATGGTTTCACTTTAACCACCACAGATAGTTATGTTTTAATAGAATTTCAACTACCGTAACATAAATTAGGATAAATTGAAAATTAACTTATAAACATATCATAGTTAATAATATAACCTAACCATAATTCATGTAAGGAAAATTAATCAATAACGCTTGCTAATTTTTTAAGAAATATTATTTTATTTGAAACATAGCTCTGTGGGAATTTTGATTATTAATTAAACGCATTCTTAACAAACTAATATTGAACAAAATGGTAGATCAAAACAGGAAGTTGGTCGATTTATATAATGGGTCTAAAAATATAACTTTTGTAAGAATTAGATTATAAAATTATAACATGCCTTTCTTATTATTATTTTTACTTTAATAATCTTTATAAATACCTAGTTTTGTACTATCATGAGTTATTTCACTTGGCTCGTTTAATGACAAATAATTTTACATGTTCTTGAGTTATTGCATAATATTTCGGATAAATACATTAATGTTAAAAGAACTGGCAAAATATATAATATATCCATAAACACAACAAAACCCAACTTTTTGGAAAGTACATTAGTTAAAAATTAACAAAATGTACTTATAAAAAAGGGAAAGTTTCTTATATGTGTACTAGACAAAGATAAGGGTCATATATATGTACAAAAATAAAAGTTTAATGGTCATATATGTATGAAAAAAATAAGTTGCATGGTCATATGCGTAAAAAAAACATAAATGACTAAATATGTGCATAACAAAAAGTTTAATGGTCGTATGTGTACAAAAAAAATAGACTAAATGTGTATTTACAATAAAGTTCATTATCCTTATAAGTCATGTTTTTTTAAATAAATGTGTAGGGATGTCGATATTTTACAAATGATTAAGCATTTTTTTTTTTTTTTGCTAGAACAAATTCTTGATCCGACAACTTAAGAAAGTCAATTTGTTTACGCAAGTAATATATGTCTTAAAAGTACAATGGATGGTATCTATATAACAACAGAGAAAAGAATTGTTACTATGTTTGACCTCACGCTTTTTTAATACAAGTCAAAAAGGATTGAGACACTTTGGTTGACCAGAATCCAGATACATTTTTAACACACTCTAGACAGTTTTTAACCAATTTGATATGTTTCAACATTTTAGCTAAGTTTCATATTTACATTTATATTTGGTATGTTTGAGATAAGAAGTAGTGTTAATAACTTATTCATGCAACAAAGTGATGTATCCCTATTAGTTTATGTAAGAAACTAAGAAAGTGAATGTCTTAAATAGTTTATGGAGTAATGTCTCATTCTTTTACCATGGCATGCAATAAAATTTGGTTTCTTTTACCCAATAAATTTAGTAACAAATAAAATATATTTACATAAATTAATAAGAATCCATTTCATTGCAGATTTTGGTAAAAACAAACCAACAAAGATGAGGTAGATTTGGAGTCTGACCTCTTATAGCACTTCTTTATAAATAAAAAAGACATTGTTTATTAAAAGGTTTGAACTTTGAAGCACAAAAATATTTCGTTTTTTCATTATATTACATGAAACGACTTTATTCAAAAATTTAAACGAAATTAGTTGTTGATTAGATTTAAGAGAAAATCATAGATGACATCAAGTGAAAAGGACGAAAGTTCAGATGGCCGAGTTTTTAAATGCCCACATTTATTACGTACTAAATATCGATAAGAGTATGGTGCAACCATACTTTTCATCTTTACTCTTCCTCACCAAACAATATTATAATTTTTTTAATTCTTTAAAATACTTGTTAAATAACATTAAAAATTATATAAAAGTCATTATAACATAAAGTATTGGGTACAGGAGATGAACAAAGAACACGTACAGGAGAAAAAAGAGCTCATTCATGCTTTAGCGAAAGACCGTAAACTTTCTGAAATTCCCAAAATACCCCACCCAACGTTGATAATATGGGGCGATAAAGACCAAGTTTTTCCGTTGGAGTTGGGTTACAGATTAAAAAGGTTTGACTTTTTGTTTTGAGTTTTGAAGTCAAAGGAAAGAGAAATAACTAATTTTATTTATAAAAAAATGCAGGCACTTGGGTGATAATGCGAATATGGTGGTGATAAAAGGTACCGGCCATGCTTACATTGTAGAAAAACCTAAAGAATTCTACAAACACTTAAAATCCTTTCTACTTCCTCAAACCCCTCCGATTCCTTCACCAACCACCACCACAATCGCCGCCACCAACCACCAAAACGGCCATGTTACCGTTACTTCCTAACCGCCACGGTAAAATATCAGCAAACTGACCGGATACAGTAAAAAAATCACGCCCGTGTCTCGAATCCGTAAAAAGTTTTTGAAGTTGTAACTCGATGAAATTATTGTAATTGTCAAGTATTTATTTTTATCATGTGAAAAGCTATTACTAATCGCGCTAAAACATAATGACCGGGACTAGGACCGGGACCGGTAACAGTATGACAAAAGCCAAAGGAAATTACATTTGTGATCCTTATTTGAGATTGTTATAACCTTTTCGGTCCCTATTCCAAGTGAGATGATTATTTTCGGGACCAAAATTGCAAAAATCAGCTATATGCAATGACCAAAAATAGTCATTTTCACTTGTAACAGCGACGAAAAACGTTACATGAACCTCAAATAACGACCAAAATTGCAAGAGAAAATTTTTTGGGACAAAAATTGCTAAAAGTTGCGATAGCCAGGGACCAAAAATGTAATTTGCCTTAAAAACTATTAGTGATTGCGAAACAAGTAAAATTTTACACAAGTACACGCGCTAGGTGTATGTACCAATGATTCAAGAAGAATCTAAGATAACAATCTTGAAACATTGACATTTTATAACATGGATTAAAAAAAAACAAGCAAAACCATAAGAGTTGCTTTATTTGCTTAAACGCATCTTACTTCCCTTGAGGTTCACCTCCAGCTGTAAAAAAATTTATAAAAATGAGAATCTTTTAAAAAATTTATAATAAAAAATTTGATTTACCTCCTTCCTCTGAAATATCTGAGGTCCAAAGAGTGAGATTATCCTTAATCAGTTGCAAAATCAGAGTGCTGTCCTTGTAAGATTCTTCATCTAGGCTATCAATTTCAGAGATGGCTTCATCAAATGCCTGTTTAGCCATGTGGCATGCTCTGAATGGTTTATAAATATTTTGTTAAATAAATAAATATATTGATTGAACTGATAATATAGTTTTTTGGTATAATGATAAAATAAGTGAACCTTTCAGGGGAGTTTAATATCTCATAGTAAAAGACTGAGAAATTCAAAGCCAAACCGAGCCTGATTGGATGAGTAGGTGCCAGATCTGTTGCAGCAATAGCTGTTGCAGCCTGCAAGAAATAGCAACGTACTTTCATTAATTTGTTAAATCAAATACACAACATTTTTAATGTTATAATTGGGTAAATTTATTTAATAAACAAAAAATGAAAATAGTCATATAATAATCAAAATAACCTCATAAGCTTTAAGTGACTGATCTGTAACCTCCTTACGATCCTCAGTTGATTTAAATTCAGCCAAGTAACGGAAGTAATCACCCTTCCTGTTGATAGAAAATGTACAAAGTTAAGTAGCAGATTGGTTGTAATCATCTGTTAATTAAATTGGTTTATAATTATTGAAAAGAAGGACGAACATCTTATGATAGAAGACAGAAGATTCTCCAGTTTTTGATGATGGAAGCAGATGGTGATCGATTGTGTAAAGTATGTCATTGCATATAGTTGCAAGTTCATCTTCCACCCTCTTCATGTATTCCTTAATCTTCTTTGCATTTTGGTCATGACCTTTGCTCTCTTCCTTGTGTTCAATTGATGACAGTATCCTCCATGAAGCTCTTCTTGATCCAATCACATTTTTGTATCCAACAGACAACAAGTTTCTTTCCTCTAGAGTTAGTTCCACATCCAACTTTGCAATTGATTTCATAGCTTCCACCATCTCTGAGCCATTAAACAAGGAAATTTCATTAAGTGTTCATAATCGATGTGAATTAACTTTTGGTTCTAGTTTACATCAACTTTTGAAAAAAGTCGTCTATATAACTTTCATCTGGAATGAAATAAGATACGATTATATCAGAATTGAAGTGGCTAGATGATCGAATTCATGCAAAACATTGATGTAGATATGTAAATCAGCATTCTTCTGATATCCAGGAAGGTATCAATTAAGAAGCGAAATATGTACAGAATCGAAAGATCGAAACCACAACTCAGATGGAACCGATATTGGAAGGCGGTTAACTCTCACTCGATGATCGTTATAGCACAGTAACATGGAAATAAACAACAAATTTAGTTCCTGTGAAGGCATCCAGATTGCTAGAATTTGATTCTCACGGAAAAGCCCCAAGGAATCTTCGTAAAAAATGGAAGTACATGAGATTCGAAGTTCACAAAAACAAAAATTGGAAACGAATATCATCTAACGATCATATCAAAACTTAAACTAGAAAATTCGCTCGTATTCGGTTGCGCAATTAGCAACAAAACTGAAAACACTAGAATTAAGTGAAGCGATTAGCAGAACAAGGAAGAACGTAAGTATACCGTCGTATCTCTCAGCTTGCTCTGCAATTCTAGCAAAGTAAACATGGCGTTCTCGTTCCTTCTCCGTATCCATCGTCTTTGCAGAAACCCTTGTTTTCTGTTGGAAAACTGATGAAATTAAGGCAGTGTGAGGGGGAGGTGGTGACTGTTGAAATAAAGAGGACAATGGTCAGCATATCGTCCACTTTCAATGTTTATTTATTTTCTAGTCCTTCTACTTCTATATTTCTTAAAAAATATCACAATATTTTTTCGAACCTTCTGAAAATTGGCGTTATTTTAGGCTTTTTAGCTAATACGGAAAATAGGAGTTAAAAAGGGAGTATTTTACATTTAAATACTTATATAATTTTTTGTAGAATTAGCTTGGATAAATACTAGTTCATGGCTATTTGGATTAATCATGTTTAAAACTTGCATCTTTATACCGTTAAAATTTATTTTATTGATTAATAAATATTTAGAAGATCTCGGGAAAATTTTAAAACTTAAAAATATAGTCCAACACAAATTATAAAATAATTTTATTCTAACAACCGTTTTCTATAAAACCTGGTTTTTCAAATTATCAAAAGATTCAACTAATGTAGACTTTTATATTGCATAAGTTTGTGTTTTTGCACTTATGGTCCTTGAAGTTTTATGTATTACACTTTTGCTTGAAAAGCTTTTGAATTTAACAACTTTTCAATAGGAAACATTTATAGGGGAGAAAAGGACTTTAAACATGATTTTCAAGTGAGGAGCAGGACTTTCTAAATTTGATGCAATTATACCCTCGACTTTTCAATAGTTAAATATTGTGCGTGCAAAGATCATACAATTACAATAGCACACAATTATATTAAGTAGTTCTACATTAATTAGAAGGGTAAATTACAAAAAAAAGTAAATTACATGAATGGTTCCTGTAGTTTTGGGTAACTTATGCGTTTGGTCCCTAACACTTTTTTAACTCGAACAGTCCCTAGCAATTTGTTTTGTTACGTGCTTGGTCCCTGATCGACTTAAAATGACTGTATTGCCCTTATTAATTTTTTTTAAAATTTTCATTATTTATTTTCTATTTTTTAATTAAAAAAAGAAAAAAAACTGTAACCCACCCTCATTCAAATCAATATGTTTTGTTACTCTCTCTCTCTCTCATTTGTTTTGTTACTCTCTCTCTCTTTCTCATTTCACCAATCATCGTCCTCATCTTTTCCGGCTATGGAGGTGGTGGATCTACAAGATTTTTGGTCAGATCTGCCAACCAGAGATGGAGGTAAAGAGCATGGAGGTGGTAGATCTACAAGACTTATCAGGAATTCTTCCCCAATGACCGCTGCATCCACCGACGGTGTCTGATTTCATTCTGTTTACCGACAAGCCCTCGAAGCCCCACCGACATCGAAAATGGCGCCACTCTATGAGCTACTCGAAGCCTCCCCGATCTCCTCTTCTCTTCAGGAAACAACGTTTACTGGTAACCAAAATTGAAAATTTATTTGCTATTTACAAAAAATAGGTTTAAAGTGGGTTTTCTGGTGGTTTTAACGATCATGCGCTTCATCTGATTTGATTTTCATGGCAATACATCGAAGCTGCATTCGAGTACATGAAATTGTTATCGGAAATCGGCGTTTGATAGCTACGGAGTAGAAGCTAAGCACCGTGACCGATTCATAAAATCGATTCATGAAGCATCACGTACCCAATGAATAGGAAGGTGCAATTGGTCTTCCTGCTCACTCAGACAAGAGTTTCTTAGCCATTTTAGACGACAACTATGTCAAAGGATTAGACCCACCGCCATTGTACCGCACCCCTGATAAGAAGAAGACTCCCATCCCCTTCACCCGATTCATGGGTGAATCTGATATCGATAGCCATCCTCGTCGATTAAGATGGTGACGAACCAAAGAATTTACAATGATATATAATGTATTGGTCTAGAATTGAGATGCAGCTTATGAATGTATGTGTTGAAATTTGATTTGAAACACTAAAATCATTTGGAGGGAGATCGTGAATCGATGGTCGCCAGCGGGGAAGATTGTCCGGTGGTTTAGGGTCCCGGTAGGAGATTAGGGGTGAAATGGTATGGGGTGGGGTCAATTGGATTTTTTAATTTAAAAATAATAAACAAATAAAGGAAAATTTAAAAAAAAAAAAATTAGCGCAAAATAGAATTTTTATATCTGGGAGGGACCAAGCACGCAACAAAACCAAAACATAGGGACCATCCGAGTTTAAAAAAAATGTTATGGACCAAGCGTGCAAGTTATCCCATACCATAGTGACCATTCGTGTAATTTACTCTTACCGAAAAATCATTAAGTTTGCATAAAATTTTGATTTTGACACTGTGTTTTTTTTTTTTTTGTAATTAAGTCATTAATTTTTCAATTTGTTGCAGTTTTGACCATTTAACCGGTCAAACCGGCTGTCAACTGATGTGACATGGCAACATGTCAGTCTTTAGTGATGTGGGGCTAATATGATCATAGTTTTTTGAAAAGTAACATTTAAAACAACAAGGGATAAAGTATTTTATTTAGTTTTTTTTAAGTATACAAATACAATATTTTGAAAATAATATGATATATGGTGATTGTATATACTATATACTGATAATTATAGAAAGAAATTCAAATCATGCTTTTAAAAATTGATTTGAAAGTAAGATGATATATGATGATCGTATATACCATCCATTGATAATTATGTCAAAAGAGTAAAATATATATTTAGTCGAATTGGTAATTATGGTTTATATATGGGTGAATTTGTTAATTGAGTCATTATTTATCTTAATAGTCAAATACGTAAAAGTAAAAGAAAATTTTAGCTAAAATATAAAAAATAATCATGTAACGTCAGTACCACATTATCAAATACTAATACATCATCATACCACGTCACTTGGCAACCAGGATGATCGATTAAATAGCCAAAATTGCAATAATTTGAAAAACTTAGTGACTTAATTGCAAATAAATAAATACAGTGTCAAAATTAAATTTTTATGTAAACATAATGTCTTTTTTACAATTTGCCCTAATTAGAATGACATTTTTATACATTCAAACTTAATAATTAAGTATTTTGAAAATACAGAGTAAATTATTTTGTGTGTGTGGAAATTTCTAGTAATTCGACTTTTCTTTTCTTGGATATGTTGCTATCACTCATCTTCTCTGTAATTTTGACTTATATATATAATTTTTTCGTATGTGAGGTGAACACCATCCTCCTAGTGAGAGCTTATTGCACTGTTGTGCCCGTACAGGATCGTGACGTTGTGCGAACAAAACTAAAACCAAGCTTATTACTTGTACGTTGAGCTTAATTCATTGTACCAAAACCAAAGGGAAGTGAGAGATAACCATTTCTAAAGGCGATGAGAGGAGTGAGGGGTGCTGACTGGATGTTGCTACGATAGGAAAAAAGTGAGAGCTCGTAAGAGCCTACACCGGATGGCCTAATTGGTGGGAGGAAATTTTAGGGACTTGACAAAACAAATTTATGAAAACAATTTCTAGGGACATCTTAGGAAATGATTAAATTTTCAATCTTGAAATACACGTTGATCTTCAATCATCAAAATTACCATCAATTTCCTTCATTCACCAATATAAAAGTCACAAACATTAGAAAATACCAGCACGATTATACTATAGGAGACCAATTTATCAATTATGAAAACACAAAAATACCAAATATAATTTAGATAAACCGAATGTGCAGAAAAAATACATAAACATAACATGCCTCTGTTAATTACATAACAATATAATATATAAAAGCTATACATCGGACATTTTCGAATGCGGATATGATTTCTACATTCGTGTACAGTGAATGCAATAAGGTTAAACTTCTAATGAATATATATAGATATAAGATCTTTTGGATATAATTTGCAAGGGGCGTTACCTTTTATACTTTGCGAAGGTCAATATTGGGTTCATTAATATGGCCGATCGAAATCTCTAGGGTCAAATCAAACTCATAAATTGCCTGTCCAAAAATTAGATTACTATTTTAAAGGAAAATGACTTATAAGGGTAATTATGTTTCAAAACTGTTCAAAAAACATCATCCAAGTTTGGTCTGTTCAAAAAACACCATCCAACTAAGACATTTGTATAAAAAAATATCATCCAAGTAAGGTTTTTGTACAAAAAACACCAACGGACTACATGTTTTGTTCAAATTTTACCCGATGGTAACCGGCTCTTGCAGGTTAAAGGATGACTCGGCCTAATATTTAGTGACATGACATAATAACTAATAAACAGTTTAACCTGCAAGAGCCGGTTACCATCGGGTAAAATTTAAACAAAACATGTAGTTCGTTGGTGTTTTTTGTACAAAGGTCTTACTTGGATGATGTTTTTTGTACAAAGGCTTTACTTGGATGGTGTTTTTTGAACAAACCAAACTTGGATGGTGTTTTTTGAACATTTTTTAAATATAATTACTCTTATAAGTCATTTTCCCTTATTTTAAATTTTAACAAGGTACAAATATTCAAAAACCATTATGTTAATTTTTATACATTAAAATTATTATATTTTGCAAATTTTGATTAAATTAATGTCTGTAATTTGACAACTTAAGAAAATATTTGCCTACGTGGAATTAAAAAGATTACAACAAAAAGAAAACCTGTTAACTCCATCTTTCCGATATATTAAACGCCAACCTCTGATGAAGAAACGAAGAAATAAAGAAATATATTAAATTGACAAAACAGTTGTTAGCGACTAAAAGGAGAACATGTACAATAAATAGAGAGGTTGTATATCCTCCTAAAAAATCTTCCTAATTATCTTCCTAATCATATGATCAAGACAAGTGTCAAAATCAAGAGAAGAAATTAAGAGAGAAAATAATGGATTCCACATGTCATAATTTAGTGGGTAGGAGGATGAATTAGGAGGATAAAGTAGGAAGAAATAGAATTTTCCCAATAAATAAAGCGGAAAAAAGAGGGTTTGCAGTAAACATGTATACAATGTAAGAATACACAGATAAATGAAATAAATATTATCAATAAAGCATAAAGCACGTAAAATCTGATGCAGAAACTAGCAAGGAACAATAAGGAAACTAATATGAATACAAGAATAGACATAAAGAGAGGTCACCTTGGAAGGATAAAAAAAATACCACAAAGGTCCTCTTAAAGAACCACCTTGATTTTATGGAAAAATACATAAAAGTCTTTACATTTGTTATAAATGTTTGGATTTACCTTTTGATGTAATTTTTGTTCATTAAAGCTTAGAGTTTGGGTTAACTTGTGGGTTTCTAGCATTTAGCAGGTAAATACACTACTAGCCGGTTACCCTTATGATTTCATCGTCTTCTTGTTTCTCTGAATCTTCACATACTCTTCAAATCTCTCTTTAAAATCCTCCGATAAATTTATGCTACTTTTCCACCCTAGAATGTCCTTCGCAGCCCTTAGTTTTGCATACAAATGCTGCAAATCCACAACAAACTTCATAATATGTACCTTGATCGCTAACACAATTTAAGATATTCTCACTTCTTGTTGTTGGATAGTCAGTAGTTGCATTCCAGATACCCTCGATCGTAAGTGTTAATGTGTGAAATGTTCGACAGCACCACTCCTTCCGTCTCTGACGCCGCCACCACCCCCGATAACCAACAACCGCGCCTCGTCGACAAACAGGATGAAAGTGGGTATAATGTTAATTTATGCCAAAGCGTCAAAAGGGGTTGATTCCTTGTGAAAAAAAAACGATTTTGGGTATCTTAAAGATTTTGATCGGAGGTATTCGACTGGAAAATTGTTGAGGCACGGTCAATTTGGGTATATGTGGAGTGGTTCTTTGATCGTAAGTCTTCACGTACCTTTTTTGATCAATTCTAGTTCAAATCCTTCATCCCCTGAGATTCTCTGATTGGAATCGATGATTTGGTTTATTACAAGATACATTAGAGTTGGCTGTTATAATTTTGATAACGCAGGCGGTGCGATTGCTTAGATGTGGTGCTTGGTGTTTCTTGTTTATAAACATCAGATGGGTTTCAATGGATTCCTTCTTCACCGGGGGATGCGATGAGGGTAACCGACTTTACCTGCTAAATGCTAGAAATGCACAAGTTAACCCAAACTATAGGTTTTAATGAACAAACATTACATTAAAGGGTAAATCTGAATATTTGAGACAAATATAAGGGCTTTTATGTATTTTCCCCTTGATTTTATGCATACATGTGAACCTATCTAAGGTTATGTCCTTGTCAATAGCCAGCTCCTTCAAGCCTAACATCACACTGTAGTCGTATTTTCTTCTAAGGCCTCCTATCCTCTTCACACCGTTCACAATAAATCGTCCCCACCCTAACCGCAAATGTGGGTTGTCTTTTAAGGACAATGCCAATTTCCCATTGATCGATGTCAATCCTAACAAATTTCTTATTGCCGTGTTCATAACCCTGTCCAAGAAAGTTCTACAACAAGTCCACTACAACTGTCCCCTTAAGTACTTCTTAGTCGACCAACATTTAGATCCATACAACATAGTTGGTTTTTACAACCACCTTGTGAAATGTTATCTAAAGTTTCAATGTGACCATGTTGTCACACAAAACTCCTATGGCTGCTTTCCATTCAAACCATACCGCCTTTATGCCTTGAGTGACATCATCATCAACACACTCATCCTTATGGATCATAGATACCAAGAACTTAAAGCTCTCCTTAGGTCATAGGACTTGCTCACAAATACATATGTATATTCGTTCATCATTTTGATCCCCACTAAAACTTCACCATAAATAATCAGTCTTAACTATGTTAACCATAAACCATGTTTATTCCAATGACACCTTCCAGAGTCCAACCTAGCATTCAGCTCATTCCTAGTCTTCGCAACCAAAATAATATCATCTACAAAAAATCATACACCATGCACGGTACCCCTCATTCAATTCCACATGATACACTGTCTACAATCAGTGCAAAGACGTATAGACTAAGAGTTGAACCCTGTTAGAGCCCACTTTCTACTGGGAAATACTCGATGTTGCTAACTACAGTTTGAGCACATATCCTAAATCGACATTATATGTTGCAGATATCCCTAACATAGTATCCTAGGATCCTTCTAGCTTCCGAAGTCCTCCAGATTGTCACTTTTGGGACACTATCATATGCCTTTTTATAGGTCGCTGAACACCATACGCGGGTCCCTAATTTCTATACGTCTCCATAAGATGGCCGAGGAGGTGGATCGGCACCGTCGTTGACCTCATAAACATGAAGGTGAACTTGTTTTTCAGATGCCAAAATATCTCGTATTAGCCTAGCCTCCAACACTCCCTCCTAGAGCATCATTGTATGACTAATTAGTTTAATGCCTCTATGATTACCGCAACTTTGGGCATCTCTCATTTATTCTTATATATTGTTATCATAGTATTAGACATTTACTCCTTAAGCAACTTAGTCGACTTTAAGAACATGTTGAAGAGGTTTGTCAGCCACTGCACTTTCCCTCCCGTAAGTACAACCATACCATTTATCGAATTCGGTACAAGCCAACAACTTTCCATCCCCATCCTCCTAAATGCCACATTTACTTCTTTTTTTATCAATCAAAATGTACGGACACTCATTGTATATTTTTCCATTTCTCTTCTATGTCCTTTACATCTTATTCCTCACGGGCATAATAGATTCATTAAACAAATAATGAAATTAGCTACCCCATTTCCTCTTAATATCATCAACTTTCCTTATAACTTGACATTTGTCATATTTAATAATTAATATACCTCAAGTTACTTAGGTCCATTTTCCTTCTCTCTCTAACTTTAGCTACCATTTTCATTGGGACTTGACAACTTAAAGATACCATTTTCCCTTATTTTAAATCCAATCTCATATACATTTCCTCGTATGTTGAAGAGTTGGCTTTTACGACCACTTTCTTTGCCTATAGTTTGGCTTCCTTTTCTTTTCCTTTGCTTACGCTATTTTCACATCCTCCATGCTTTTCAAAAACATCTTATAACAAGTTTACTTGTCCTTAACATTGGCTAGGACATCCTCGTTCCACCACCATGATTCTGTTTGCTCCTTGGCCTTTCTTATCCATATTTTAAGTGTGCTCTTGGCAACCTCTTTGATGGACTCCGCCGCACTATTCCATAAATGATCGACATTCATTGAAATAACGTTCCAAAATCAGCTTCTAAGACCACCATATCCCTATTAATGTTGTCAAACAAATCCTTTGTCTAACAACTGGGGAATCCATCGTCTACTCCTAATAAAATGGAAGACTACAACCAACAGTGTATGTTGAGATATGCACGCCACTCTCGGTAACACCTTGCAATTTATGCATGTCCTAAGATCTTGTTTGCGTATTAATAGGTAGTCAATTTGCTAGCAAAGACCCCCGTTCTAGATGGTAATCAGATGCTTATCCTTCTTTTTAAAGGAGGTTGAGAAGACAAATCGTGTGAATTAGTAAACTCAAGCAATGAGTTCTCATCGATCCTAGTGTCGAAACAAAAACCCATGCGCACTCTTTCGTACCCATTAATCTCTCTTCCTATACGACCATTAAAGTCCCACGTACGCTCCTTCGTACCTATCGATCTCACTTCCTAAAAAGATTACATGATATTATTTATTTCTAGAAACTGTAAATGTTATTCCAAAATATTGCTACAAGGTTGTCAAAAACTATAATATCATTAATTTTCTAAAATAGTAATTATTATTCCACACAAGTATTAAAATTTAAATTAATAATGTGATGTAATATTTTTAAGAGTAAATTACAATTTTGGTCCTTGTGTTATACAACAAGTTTTCATGGGTCATCCGGTTGTGAAATAGTAATTTAAATAAATTAAAATTATATAATAATTTTAATGAACACGAAAACAATATAATGGTTTTTTTAGAATTGTGAGATAATACATTGGGTCTTTCTAGCTTTTCCCCTTTTAAATATAGATTTTGACAATCACAATAACATATTTAATGGAAAAAGTTGAAAAAGACCATGAAAACCTATTGTCCATGTCCAATTTTAGTCGTATATTTTTTAGTCTTTAGAGGTCGGTGAATAATTTGCTTTTGTCCACATTCCGTCCTTTATACCAACTACTTCCTCACCTATAAATGTAATATTTTTATGAGTTGGCAATGTTATGTGTCATAATCCATTAAAGAAGCTTTAACCCCCCCTTCAACCACATATCGTGTTCCATTTTAGTCACTAAATGTGTCGATCAATCTTTTAGTGGGAAATCAAGTTGATCGCGATAATAAGCTTTAACAACATTGATCAAGGTACATTCGTGTTTAATATTAAAGAATGTGTGTTTTAGAAACCATAAACTTGGCAAATCAACAACACGACATCTTTGTTTGTAAAAATCAACAAATCAACAACCGCATGTCACACCATGTTAGAGATGTATTGCCACCTCAGCAAAAATATTGTCACGTCATAAAAGCATCTCTCATTCTTTTTTAAATTGTACATACAATTGTAACCTATAACACATAAATCCGAAGCAAGTTACTTCAAACCCCAATTAGAACAAAACTTTGGTATATAAAAGAAAAAAGATCAAATTAATCTCGTTATAAAACCCCCAAATCTAATGCTTCCTTCCATGAACCAAATCAACCATACAACCTGTCAGCGAACTAAAAAACTGTATTGCTCCATTCAAATAAGTCAACGGGTACTCCCACAATCTCCAAACCCGAACATTCAACAACCGTGCTCTTCGGGCATATCGGGCAGATGTAACAATGTACGGGTAGGTCAGGTAAACTGACCGGAAAACAACAAATACAGTAGCCAGAAATAGATACGTCTCTTGCCGGAGTAGATTTTCCGGCGACTTTGCCCATGAAAACGGGCAGAATTCTGGCTCACTTTTGTTCCCTTTTTCGTGCACAAAAGTGTCCATTTTGTCTAAAGATGTTTTATCAACCGATTCAGCTTCAACACCTGTACCCACAAAAATAAAAATTATTAATCAATAAACATTAAAAAAAAAGGAAAAATAAGGAACGTAAATACCTGTAACATCAGTGTAGAAAGTCACAAGAGAACTCAAAGTCCTGGAGCCATGATAACGCACACGAATTGTTGAGTTTAATACAAATAATGTAGGAAACCCATTAACTCCATATTTAGAGAGTAAGCTACAAAAAAATAATATAATTTTAGTACCAATATAGGAAATGTACTTTACTTGTTACAAATTTGTTGTTATTCATAAAGTAACAAACCTTGGTTTTACAACGGATTCTTCGATTGCGAAATGAGGGATGGAAGGATACAATGATGACATCACTGATAGATTTGGTTTGAAGAGTGTGGAAAATGGACACCATGATGCATAAAAAAGGACGACTATGTAATCATGGGAGTTTGTATCAATCATATTTAAAGCTTTTTGTATTGATGTGTCGTCTCCCTTCATAAAAAGACGTGAAAATTAGAGTCAGTATTAGATAATTGGTTAATAATTAGTTGATTAGAGTTCGTAATTTGACATTATAATCGTTATATATGTAGATCAAAACACCCTCTAAGGCAATTAGGAAGGTTTGGTATGAATTTGTTTACTGTATACTGCCAAATTTACAAATTCTAACAAAAACCATGTTTGTATGCAAATTGCGAAGCAAGTTTTAATGAGTCTACTCATAGCTATATTAATGGAGAAGAACAAAATTCAGCATAAATTATATGATGCATATGAAAAATCCCCAAATAAAGCATAACAGTTATTACTCTATTTGCATATGAAAATAGAATTTGACTTGTTAATAGCCACTCGAGATTGACTTTACCTAGGAAAGCTAGATTGGAACCAATAATTGATGTATGAAACACACTCTATATGATTGCGAGAACAATTACTACATATAATCATAAGCGTTTAGATACCTCAATAACACCGAGGGAATAAGCAATTCCACAAACAGGGAAAGCTGAATCTCCAATTCCAAGGATCGAAGCTTTAATCGATTTTGTAGGGCAAACAGAATTGGAAACCCTAGAGAGCTCATCGGCGCACGTTAGCATACCAAAAATCGCCAATAGAATAAACCCAGTTCGCAAAACCCTCGTTGGACTCATAGCTTTGGTTGATCTCGATATATACATACGGATACACACGGATCAATCAAATTCATAAAGAAATGAATCACGAATAAAAAAGCCCTAAAAGTTGATGGATTGAGTGAGCCTGAGGCTCCGATAAACTGCAATTCATCTGCATATGAACAAATTTCCAATAAAATTCTAAGCTTCTTCAAGACCAATATCGGGAAGCGAAAGGATTTGAAGTTTTTAAGAATTTAGTTTGATGAATCCATAAAAATCGATGGTTTTTCTTCTTTTTTCGGGGTTCCGAGCGTCGAAGAGAAAGATGATGATTACACAGTGTCAACTGTTTTTATGATAATCGACACCCACTATCTTTAGTTCTCAGATAGGACCCCTAAACTTTACAAAAACAACTTTTCAGACCCTTTTTTTTTCTTTTTGTAGAATTATTACTTTACAACCTTAAAAAGACTATGCTAGTTTTTTTTTTTTTTTTTTTTTTTTTTTTGTTTCAATAACTCTATGAGTCGATCGACAACCAATCATTGTCATCTATTCCTATTGGCAATTAGTTATGTATTTTTAGTTTTTTTTTATTTTCTATATTTTGATCAAACTTATCTCTAAAATCTCAAATGCTATAAAAGTCAAAATTTAACAAACCTTTTGTTTACCCCGTAGGCCGTAGGGTATATGTTTGCCCTTTACCAAACATGTCATGTTCATACAATCGGTTATGTTATGAGGATTTTGATCGATACAAATCTCCATCGACAATTATTATGTTTGCAATATTTTGTTTTACACATAAACTTTAAGCAAAGTTGTTTGATGTTTAGAAATATAAAAACCAATGCCTTGATACATGTTTACAATGCAATTATTTCGTTTTTTTCGCTAAGAATGAATGTCTTGCATTCCTTTGTTGGTTTTGATATTAACGAATACAAGAAACAATAAGTAAAAGAACTAAACATAGTAGAAGAATAGTGAAATTATGTTTAGTAATACAAGATTATGTTTTCTGTCTTTAAAAATAAACATATTAACTTGAAACTTGAATATAGTTTTAACTTCTAATAGATACTGAAATAATTTTTGGTAATACAAAAGTATGACATTTTTTGAATAACGAAGATTATTAATATATTATAATATTGCTAATGATTGGAGAAGTAATTATACATTGAAATCTCAATAGAAAATTAAAACGTTGCATATTATAACAACTCGTAATAAAAGTATTGTACATCGTACGACAGCGGCTACACGATATTTTATCATCAATATTATATATTTAGTTGAATATTTATGCACTATATTTTCCTTGGATCAATCAGTTGATGGTTGGTACCACAATTGTTTTATTTCATCGAATTTATGTCAAATGAACCATCAGTTTTGTAGGACCTATTAGATTTTTATGTTTCCTATACCAAGATTTCATTAAAAATATTTTATTAAGACAAGTTGTGCTTTTATTTAATCGTAATATTTGATTATTAATCACCTGCTTCATAAGAAATGGTTTATAACTTTATTCTTACATTTTTGTTAATACACTAATTATTTTAGGTGAAAATAGAACATGTCAAATTGGTTAAAACGTGACCAAAGTTGTTGAGATTATGTTTGAAAGCTTATAATTTATGAATTTTTTATATTTTAAATAATATAATTTTCGCAATGATACTTAAACCCATTACTTATTTATAAAATAAAAAGTAGATAAAATATGTTCACAAGAATCCAATTCGAGTTGATGAACTAAAACATATTTATTTTAATTCGTAATCCGATCTCGATTTATCTACTTTTTTTTTTAATCGGCAAATCTATTATATTCATACTCCTACTCTAATTCACATATAATCCACCTATTCCCCCTAGTGTGGATTGAACCCTCAACCTCAAATTAGAAGGCGACGGCTTACCACTTGTCCAAGAGGCCATTGACCTCGATTTATCTACTTGACAGACTTTATTCGAAATAGAAATTAAAATTGTAATTGTTAAGAGAAGGAATAGGCATATATCGATTTTCTATTTATCTCTATGAGAAATTAAATACAAAGATTTCAGGACATATTCAGGAAAGTCTTTATATTTTAATATTGTATTCGATTTTTTGGATATTAGGTGGTTATGATATTTTTATATTTTTACAACTGATGATGTATATAGACAAAATGTAAAGATCAAAATGTAAGGATTTAATTGAATAAAAACTGAAAGTTTCATTCTAAATTGTTAAAATTGTTAAAATATAAAGACTTTAAAAAATATTTCATTTTTATATATGACTGAATTTGTAAACATTTACAAAATATTAGTCTTAATTGAATAAAAAATAATTTGAGTTTAATCAAATATAAAGTCAAAATATAACTTTTTTTTAAATATATCATAAATGGAGTTGATAAACTAAAACATATATATTTTAATTTGTTATCCAACATCGATTTATCTACTTGACTGACTTTATTTAAAATAGAAATTAAAACGGTAATCGTAATCAATTTTCTATTTATCTCCATGAGAAATTGAATATAAAGATTTCCGATTTCATATAATAAAGAAGGGTTTAATATCATTAAATTGTAGTAAGTTTTCAAGTTTGTTCCACTTAAATACCTTAAATAGTTTTAAAAATGGTTTATCACTCAACTTTTGTTTTGTGTTGCATTTATGTGAAGAAAATATATATATATATATATAGTATACAACTTGTTTACCTGTTTAACTTTTTTTTTTTAAATATTGTTTTGACAAAAAACCAAAATAAATATTAGGGACTTTTGGTTCGTAAATTTCAAATCCTAAGATTTTAAATTCAATGAAATTTCAAATCTTTTAGAATTTAAAATCCTAGTATTTAAAACCTCATGACCCATTTGGTAAAACCTTTATAAATTTGAAAAAAAACAAACATTAGAGCCATCGACATTAAATCGTCGATTGTTAACCAATGATGGAGAATCCAGGACGAAACAATTGACACAGAATCTGCGGTGGAGCCCACGTCAGTGATATGGTGGTTGCAAGGGCGGACGCATGATTTACCAATAGCAGTGGCACCGACACATTTTTTTCTAAGATAATATAATAAGATAATTTTTTTGCGGGGTTGCACCATATTTGAAAAATAAATAAATAAATAAAAATTACACTACGTGTCCGAAATTTAGCAGGGGCCCGGGCCTTCAGGTGCCCTATACTAGATTAGCCCTTGGGTGGCTGAAGGTGAAGGTGGCGTCAACGGTGGGGGTGTCCAGAGGTGGAAATGGACGCGATGATGGGGGTGGTTGGAGGTGGAGGTGACATCAACAGTAGGGGCCAAAGGTGGAAGCGATGACGACGACAGTGGGGTTATTAGAGGTAGAGGCGACAGTGTTAGCGGTGGGGTGGCGGGAGGTAAGGTATTGACAATGGGGACGTTGAAGATGGAGGTGACGGTGATAGGGTAGCCGGAGGTGGTGGCAATATCAACGATGAGATGACTAGAGTTGGAGGAGGCGACGGCGATGGGGTGTCCGGAGGTGGACGTGTCGACATCAGTGGGGGTGGCTGGAGGTGGAAGCAGCATAGGTATTGAGGTGGTCGGAGGTGGAGGCGGCGTCGATTACGATAGGGTGGCCGGTGATCAAGGCGGGCGACGGCAGCAATAGTGGGGGGCCGAAGGTATACGCCGCGGCTAATGAGTGGCCAAAGGTGAGGCACCGTCAGCGACAATGTAGCCAGAGGTGGACGCGTGGTCGTCAGTAGGTGACGGAGGTGGAGGCAGCCTCGACGGTGGGGTGGCATCAGTTGTGTAGTAGCTAGATGTGAAAAACAAATCCTTCATTTATGAAATTTTGTTGAAAATGCTCGGTGGTTTGGGATAATTTTGTTGAAAATGTGCTACACAAGTTTCACAGAAAGTCATGGAATTTCCTTAGTGACCTTTGGAATTCGAATTTTGTAATCAACGGTTCCATAGATAATACTAGTTTCAAAGGTTCGAGAAAAATAAAGAATTTAAGAAATTTGGTAATAATTTGTGCAACATAAGTACTTTTCACACAAGAATTTTCAGAATTGCATAAGCTATTGGATGATAAGTGAGAAATAATAAGAATATCAATAAAGTGTTACGAAGTTAAATCAAACGAAGAAATATATGCAAAGTTTTTTATAGATTGTGTGGTAGAAGGGTAATCATGGAAATTCGGCAATAAATCTTGAGCCTATGATATTTTTGAAGGGTATATTTATATGAGATGCAAAAATGAGTAGTTTGCATACTAGGAGATTTTTTTTCTTATGGGAAGGAGATTTGGTTGGGGCATGAAGAGTTAAAATGGACTTGTACACATATATGTATATGATTCTAGGTATTTTTTTATGTATTTGTTTTTGTTTAGTATTTTGGATATCAGTAATGACATTGGACTATGTTAAGGTAATATTTTAAAGGCCTAAAAACTCTAGTTTACATGATTTAGAGGACCAATCTGATTATGTAGCTTGAATCATATATGTTTTATGACCATTAGACAGTTATGATTAGAGATGGAGGAAATCCTAGGTTAGGTAGACAAAGTAATGAACTTAATGAGTGAGCTTGCATTAGATGACCATTCTATGTTACAATTAAGCATCATGACCATATGGATTAATAAAAGATTGAATCTTGCAAAGTATAAACTGAATGACTGATAATAAGGATAACCAGTTTGCATGACCATTGTGACCAGATGTCTTTTAAATCATTAGGATTAGTGATCGAACCAAGGAAATTAATCAACTTAGGAATCAGTAAACATCATATTTATACCCATTGCACTTAATAGACATCGATTATAATTGAAAGGTGAAGTCAAGTCCAAGTAAGAACACCTTTAGATCTGTTTCCAAATCAGTTTTCTATGTTTTCCTTTGTCCGATTTGAGTTAGTATTTATAATAAATTCCCCATTTTATTCTATGCTACTAGTATAAACCAGAAATCAAATAAGCTAACTTTGTTTCGTACTCGTTCCCCGAGAGTTTGAAATCCATTATTACCATACTATACTGTTACATGATTAGGTACACTACCTCGTTCTAACAATCCTTAGTTAATAAGACAGGTCTATAAATATTTTTGATCATGCATATCAGTTTTTGGCATCCGTCAGAGATTGGTCACACGCGAACATATCAACCTCCTCATCAAGTAATATCAAACCTTCTCGATAAACCATGTTTACACCATCAGACATTGAAAACTAACTTAACGACACTTTAACATAGTTCATAGAATCTTACATTATGTGCACTATTCTCCATCCTTGTCAAAAACATCCGCACACAATAGCAATTCCATACATGTTGAACATCATATATTCCTTGCAGGCCCGAACCTGACGGTGGCAACCCGGGCGACCGCCCAGGGTCCATGCCCTTAGGGGGCCCAAAAATTTTGGGCTATATTGTATATATGAAATTGAATTGGTTTACAATTTTAATGGGCTAGATAGTCCAACAACATTAAGCCCAAAAAAGAGGAAGCGAGGAAGCTAGATCGTTTTCTGGTTTTCGTTTAGAGCCTGTGCCTGTGCTCGACTCATCCACATTGGTGCACTCGTGAATTCTCAAAGCTAGAAGCGGGAAAAATGAAAATTAATGAGTTTACATGTATAGAGAAAGATATGCTACACAAAATTGATCTTGATACAATATCAATGAATTTGCATCCAAAAAGCTAGAATAACTATTTTTATTTAAAGTAGTTGTTTTTGTAAACGTTGTAGGTATAATTTTGTTTTATTAATATTTTTATTATTTTGAAATTTTATTGTATTTGTGACTTTGAGAGGCCTATTTTCTTTCTTTCGTCCAAGACCCAAAATATGTTTGGAAGAACCTTTATTCCTTGAAGATTCTCTCTTATCCACGTGTCATACTATATTTAGTCACTAGATCATTGTACAATATTGATTTATACTATTTCTAGCATTTAAAGGGTCACTTTATCACCATCCTTAGGCTCTGTTTGACATGCTAGCTGAAAAGCTAGCTTTTAGCTTATAAGCTAGCTTTTCAATAAGCTAACTTCAAGTAGCTTATGAAAAGCTAGCTTATAAGCTACTTTTTAAGATACAATAAGCTACTTTAGTGGTTTTGCCAAACGCCAAAATACAATAAGCTCAAAAAATAATGTAGCTTTTAAGCTAGTTTATGTGCGCCAAACACAGCCTTAATACATACATAATTATCATTCTATACAACTTGAGAATAATATTTTCCAGAGTGATATCATGGTGAGAGTTTGTACATTTTATGCTATGTTAAGTACGTTAGAATATTTTTCTTCTGCAATTTAGTCAAATTGTTCTTTCAAGTATTTTCCCTTGTAATCTTTGTACCTTCATAGTCTTTTTTATCAATTTAATAGGGCGGTTGGCAATTACCTAAGGCGCAAAGCCTTTCCACTCCACCTGTTTTTTGCCGATCAGGGAAAATCCCCTATATGGGGTTAGTTGGAGTCGAACTCCAGACCTTCCACCACATGAGTATATAACCCGTGTGCATCCACCCAGCTAGGCTGGGTCTCATTTTTCCATTTAATTGATAAAACAACTATTATCAACAATTTAAACCGTGAAATTTCATATTTCCTCGAGGTATACATAAATGACATAATTGTTACAGTTACTGCAATTTTATTATATGCTTTAGAATTATTAGTGGCCACATATCTTATTATATTTTATTTTATTATCACTTTTACATGCATTATAATGTTTTTCCTTTTGTTCATTATTTAGGACCAAACCAAGATCAAATGACATTAGTGCTCCACTCGCTTAAACAATTTAATCCATATTATTAATCAAATAAATTAAGGTTTTATAAAGTAAGTCAAAGATTGGTATCTTATCGTCTAAATGATTTGATATAGGGATCCAATAAGAATTACATTTTTGGTATGAAGGATATAAAGTATTTCATTTATGTTATTTTTAACGAAAAAAAAATGAATCATTCAAATATGCAACATGATTCGTAAAAGAGAATCTTCGAAAAAACGTCTCGATTATTCATTTTTGTGATATTTCATTAAAATTATCCGCAAAGTGCATGAAAATATCCTAGAAATTGTTCTGTTTTATTTTAATAGGATTCGGTAAATCACAATGAAGTGCATGGATTTTTTTTGTCAACTATCTATTAACAGATTCCTAATAAATTACCTGTCACATTTAGTGATGAGATTCGATATGGTAACTTCTATAAAATACTTGTTTTAAATTTATATCATATTCCTATTTTTATCAAAATTGGTTTCTTCCAAGGCGAAACTAACAAACAATTTATTGTATTTTCAAATGTTCATTCTTTTTTGCAATTACATGCTTAAACGAAAACCACGTATGTATACTCTCTTGACCAAAGTGATTATGCATTTGTAGTTTAATTATAACTAGGATATCATGTGCGTTACAGCAGAGACCATGCATTAGTTTGATAAATACAATTTATAAATACACAGGGAAGTTTGAAAAGAATTAAAAATTAATTAATAAAAGGAAAAAATCTTCAAAACATGTATGCATATTTTGTATGTAAAATAAGTAATTTTGTAGAAACTTATTCTTAAAAAACTAAGTTGTAAACTAATATGTAAAAATGATGAAAATAAGTAATATTGAAAAACTAAGTTCTCAATACCATATGAGAATAAAAGTTAAAATTTTGGCAAAATTGTAAGAAAAAATAACTAAGAAGTAAAAGTCGATCTAGTGTTGGATTTTTCGTAAGGGTGGCAATGTATTAGGAGTGTCTTCTGCAACCACCTTCTTGAACTCTTATAACAATTTATCCTCTCAGGGACGTCATCTGCTTGTTCTTCCTTTACTCCATTCACAACTAGGGTAAATGTTGACCCCATTTCCTTGGTTTATGCATAGAACTCATCGTGAGATTCTATCATGGTCAAAAGATCCTTACCTAGCACTTTCGATGTAGGATGACTTGTGGTCCCTGTGGGTAGGACAGCTATTTTTTCATGATGGGTTATATGCAAACAATGAGCTTAAATCTTAAGTTCACATGCAGCCTAATAAGAATCTATGTTTTTCTCAATTGAACCTATAACTAAGGCCAAATCGAAATTCATGATGATGTATTCATACCTTTGTTGGCCTTGGAAGCAAGCACCACAAGTGTCGTGCCTCTAATAGCTCACACCCAGAACTTAGCAAGCAAGAAACAAAAGAGAGAAGAGGAACTCTATTGAGTTTTGCGTGTATTATGAGGTGCCAGGGGGGTCTATTTATAGTCTCCAGATGATAAATGATAAGGCATATAACTGCCTTATTTGAATTCCTGATACGATAAGGATTTTATCATATAATTCAACTGGTTTATCATTACCATAATTAGACATTATATCCATATATGGATTTTGAAACCTATAAGGTTTTAAGCCTTGGATTCGTCCAACCCATTTACACAACCCTAATTGTCATTTGCTCAACTATTGAACAATTACAATTCAGTCCCTATACTTTTAATTAATCTAATTAATCCCAAAATTAAATCTAATTAATTTCTGATTAATTATTAATTAAATATAATGATTTCTAATTAATATATTATCCTCATAATATATTAATTTATCTATCTCTCTCTATATGTTATCTTGTCATCTGCCAGTTATGAGGGCAACCCAAAAGGACCGTGCTGCCATCAATTCAAGTATTTTCCTAAATTATAGTTATGGCTTAAACACATAATCCAACAGTTTCCCACTTGGATAAGTGTACAACTATAATTCCATATAGCTTCTAAATTGACCAGCAATGTAGCTTCCAAAAGTCGCTGCCGAACTCTGACCCAGTCAGTTACGCATCCTTAGATAAGTGATCATATAATCCTCCGTTCTACAAGATATCATTTCAGACTTGAGACATGGAATATAATCAATCTCAGTCTGATACTCTTGTTTCTCGATTGCTAATTTGTGATGATATATAACTTCTAATTGAACACATCAATTTAGTCTTGGCTAGTCCCAGCACTATAAGTCACCACCAAATCACCGAGGGGCCCAAGATATCACTTTTCTTGTTAGGTCAAAAGGAACGAATAAACTTCGACTCATATGCTTGTGTGTTTTTGTCATCAAATCACACACAACAATACGTTTTATAACATCGAGTTACTGATGCGTTTACACATTATCAATGCACAACCGACTTGTAAATTTCAACTCATATGTCTCCGTTTCAAGACCATAAGATGTTATCGTCTCAGTAATTAATCGTGATAGAATCCATGAAGTAATTCCCTGAGCGCGGGTTGGTCTAATACTTAAATCTCCATTTCTAAGTACTCATGAACATTGCAGCAACACTATTGATATGTCTAACTCCTTAGACAGTCTACAACTCAATTCATAACAGTCTTAATTCACTGATTACTTCCGAAAGTATGAGCGACTGTGAACTTTTGAATAATCAAATTACTCGGGAAGTAAAACATGCAAAATTGAAACTCAATAATGAACTATTGACAAATAGTAGTAAACAATACTCATAAATTATTCTCCATTATTTAATCACCAAATGTCAATTACATTTTCTTTGTTACAAGTTTCGAGATATCTATCTAATTACTAAAACTAATATCATTCATCAATCTAATGCTCCTAGCATGCTGATAGTGCTTCACCTTGCTCAGACCCTTTGTCAGGGGATCTGCAGGATTGTCTTTAGATGATACCCTCTTCACAATGCGGTGACCTTCTTCTTCTCTATGTCTGATGTAATGGTACTTTCTGTCGATATGTCTAGACTTTCCATGATCTCGCGGTTCATTGGTTAAGGAAACCGCTTCTTCATTATCGCAGAACAGTTCCATTTGCTCCTGAATGGTCGGGACAACTCCAAGGTCACCGATAAAGTTCTTCAGGCAAGCCGCTTCCTTTGATGATGTTCTATTGTGAAACACCTTCAGTGTCGTTCACCATGAGGATGCAAACATGTGCTGATACCAACTGACGTAGAACGACAACAAAAACAGAAAAACATCCAAAATGAATTGTTATTGAAATTCAAGAGGCCTCTCAAGTGATACAATAATCCCTATATATAGAGAGCTTCTAAATTTGGCGGGTAAGCCAAATTTTGGAAAACTAAAATTGACAAAATATTCCTCTAATTAAGCATTTAACCAAGGGGAAAAAAATTTGAAAATAGAGAAACAAATATTATGTCATTAAAACTTATTAAAAAGAAACTAGAAATTTGCAAGAAAGTTGGGTGAAACTTCAAATTGGAGGTCCAAACGGTGGAATTTCGGGATCGACTGAGGGTTACACTGGCGGTTTGCGAAGAGATCAAGCTCGACGATAGCTGTCCGACGCCATATAGCACGTCTCCAAACTTCTAAAGTATTAAAGGTTATGTCTGTTTTAAGTTGGGTTTCCTTTGACCCCGTTTGTGCTTCTCTCATTTCTTTATATAAGCCTCTGTCAAGTCGTCTATAAGCTCTCCATCATAATTACCCAAAATTATGTCACTTACGTAAACTTAGGATAGATAACTGATAAAAGTAGTTTAGGTACGTAAAAGATGTGAAACGATAATGATTTCTCTAAAATGAAACATGGTGTTTGAGTACAACGAATTCATTTATATATTTGTATATTTAATCAATCGATAGAAATTAACCATATGTATTACTTTTTATCAAAAGGGATAAAAAAATCTGCTTCGCCTCTTTATATAAGGTTGGACTATGTACACCTATTACATGGTGCGGTGGGATGTATGACAATTTGGTGAGGTGGGAAGACTATATCGTCTAGTATTTTTCCACGTCATGAAAGTTTTTACGGTGGAATATTACTACATACTTTTTTGTTTTTTCTTTTTCACTTTTAATATATATATATATATATATATATATATATATATATATATATATATATATATATATATATATATATATATAAAATATCTATCTCTATTAATAAAGGAATCCTCCATATGCCACATGGCATCTTTTCAAACCCTCATTTTGCTACGTGTCATCATACCATGAATTCTACAGTTTTTTTAGTCTAAAATTTTCGATTATATTTTTTCTAAAAATGAAGCCTAAATTTGACGGAGGATTTGAATGGGTGAAGTATTGAGATCCCGGCTTTGTCTCCCCCAATTTCGCCATTCGGTTTTGAAAATCAAATCATCAACTATATTCGTTCAACCATTTAACCTCTTAACTCACTAATTCACGCTAAAATTTACAATATTTCTCTCCACCAATCAAACCCTAATCACAATCTATCTTTTTTCATTTTTTCATAACACGATCACACAAAACCAAATGCAGAATCGCAAGAAATCATACACATATCAAAGATTTCTATCTATCTGGACACTTTCACCTAACGTCCGGTTGCCCCAAATTCGACTTTGCCAGGAAGTTTCGGAAACTGTGTATGACACATCTTAGTGATTTTCAAAGCAATACGATTTGACTCTGTTTGTATGATCGCGAATTAGGGTTTTTGGCATTGATGTGTGTGTTTCATTTTGGATTCACTGGTAAGCTTTTTACTCAATTTTAGTTATTGGTATCTTTTTCTAATCGAAGATACTGGATTATATACACCCAATCAGACTAATAGTTTTCTTTTTCATTTTTTAATGAATCAACTTCTATGAAAACAAGGTGAAATATATGTCCGTTGTTAATTGACCCTTAGTATTTTTCATATGTTGATGACAGCTGCAAGTGCAATGGAGGCGCTGGACTTCACACCTCTGTTCCTTCAAATCATTGGGCCAACCACCGAATCACATACCCATTTAATATTTATATTTCTTGATTCAAGCTTTAAAGAACCGTTTAGTGGCACAATGAAGGTTTTGAAAATGGAATCGAAATTGAAACCCGTTTGCGATTTTGATGGGTTTTTAGTGACATCTGGATTCCCTTTGTTGGTTTTAGGTTTCTTTGCATATTCGGAATTGAGTTCCGCTTTTGATAGATAGAGAACTGGTGCTGTAAAGCCAAGATTTTCAGTATCGAAAACATTTATGAGTTTGGTTGGGTGGAATGGAAAGGGGCATGACAGAATGATGAAACACATGTTACTTCCAAAATGGTCGCATAAGGTAGATTTTACCCTTTTAATTTTATAAAGTTAAATATGGATTATAGATTTTCGAGTGTTCGTGTATGATTTTAATTCTTAGAACCTTTTTGATGACTTTCTTTCATTGGACATTTTTATGCAGTTTGATAAGTTTATATGTTGGTGGAGCACAAATACACAAATAAAATCAGAGTAAGAAAAACTTTTGCATCATCAGTTTGAGGAGTAGGGATCCAGCCGAGCTCAACGAAACTGCTAAAGTCAAAATCCTATCATCAAATATGGTCTAAACCATATCACATCTATATGTCTCTTTCTCTCTCTCTCTCTCTCACTCTCTCTCTCA
The DNA here is from genome assembly GCA_023525715.1 of Cichorium intybus. Taxonomy (NCBI): domain Eukaryota; kingdom Viridiplantae; phylum Streptophyta; class Magnoliopsida; order Asterales; family Asteraceae; genus Cichorium; species Cichorium intybus. The sequence continues at coordinate 17,628,170 of CM042017.1, read as the reverse complement.
CTCTCTATTTCTCTTCACAACCACCAATATCTTTCTCTCTCTCTCTCTCTCTCTCTCTGAATTCCTACTCCTATTCCAGTTTAAGGTGACATTACCGCCTTTTCTGTAACTGATTCTTGATATTGTAGTGAGGATCAATAAGTTTTAATTACCATGGGTACATTTATGTTTATTTTTCAGATTACTTAGTTATACTATTGGTGGTATCTTTATTAATGTAGAGAACCATGTGTAAATAACACACATGCATGCTTGATAAAAAGACATGTTGACTAATTTTAGTCATATCATAATTGGCAGAACCAGGACGATACCGTCAACATCCATTAACAGGTGGGTGATTGCATTATCGGCAACAAGGTATATTCCTAATTACTAGCATATTGAATATTAAATGATAAATGAAGAACATCCCACTTTAGTGCTTTTAACATGAAGTATGTTTTTTTTTTTGCATCAGGCTTATGGCCCTCTATTAAAACTTTGGATCCTGTAATTGTATTTCAGATTGTGATATTTTTCCTATTATTGATTTAAGTTTCGTAAATCTTTATGAATTCAAAAGTCTCGATCTCTCCCAATGTTCAAACAAAATATTATTTATGGGTTATGCGGTTTTACAACAAAAGTATCCTGTATCTTCATTAGTTTTTTGTGCTTGGACAAGAAAATGGTGATGGGCAACTTCAAGTGGTAAAAATTCATTTTAGGGTTGAGCATAATCGGGTGCCCGACCAAAATGTTTGGTAAAGGAAACGAAAACAGATTTGGAGCCCAAAATGATCTTAATGTTGGTCCCCAAGACTTTTTGTTTTTGTTCCTTATTTGAACTTATCTCTGTTTGCTTTTGTCATTTGTATATATTAAATCGCACTTTCACATGTTTGCATAAAGGTTGTATTAATTATTTCCGCATTCTTTTTGTGTACATATAACTTTGCTACATTATCTTATTTGTTTGGATTTTATATAACAACTATATCGTATTATCATGTATCATTATTGTTGTCATATTCTGTATATCAAATTGTATGATTAAATAAAATATTTTCTTATTATCTAAGTTTTTTTAATTGTCAACCGTGTAACACATGAGTTTCTAATCTAGTAATATAATAAAGCAATCATTTACATGCCACGTGTCATCTCCTTGAACCAATCTATTGCAACATGTCCTCTTATTAGGTATTCAGTTTTTATTTTCCCGCTCACAATGTATATACAGTTTTCAATCGGGTTTATTCCATTTAAAGAGGCAAGAAATCAGGAGAGATTGATATTGATTGCCTAAATCTCGGCATTTCAATTCCGCTTCTATATGAAAGGAGATCAATGCTTCACAAAACTCTATATCTCAAGAACCCTAGCCGTCGACTACCATCCCCACCTCCCTTCCTCCTGCCACCCTTCTTCACTATTGAGACCTTCACCTCCATAGATTACATCCTACCATAGACGTTGGCCTCTAATACGTCACTGCTGCTACTTCCCTGCTCTGCCTTAACCACCAAGAACACGGTGTTAGTAACACCGTTTACCATATCTGTGTCACTCTCTAAGCCTAATACTTCTCATCTCAATGTTTCAAAAATTTGATGTCTATTATGCATAAATCAGTAAGATTTTGAAACATTGATTTTTCGTTTTTGGTTTTTGGTTGCAGTGGCAGAGGACAAACTTGCAAAAGGAGGAGTGGATTCTATGCGTAAATGGATTCTAAACTCTCGCCTTTTTTTACTTTGATTACATATTCAACTTGCTTGATTATTACTAAAATGAGGTATGAAACTTATTTACTCTTTCTTTTTTTGTTTTGTTTTTGAAGACAACCCCAGTCAATGCTTTAAAATCCCAATCTAGATATTATGCATCCAATTTGAGACGGTGTTTTTGAATTTCGTGCTTCAACAATGCTTTAAAATTTCCGATCAAAATCGTTCGTCTAAAAATATTAGGACACATATAGGGCATGTAAAGTAATTAAGTTATATAAATTGCATAGGGTAAATTGCATAAAATTCGCACTTTTCCAGATTTTTTGATTTTGACACTATGTTTTATTTTTGCTATTAAGTCATTATGTTTTCTAAAAAATTGCAAATTTGACCATATGACCTGGTAACCTGTTGCCATCCTGTCATATGGTCATTTTCGCAACTTTTTGGAAAACATAATGACTTAATTGCAATTTTCTGAAAACATAATGACTTAATTGCAAAAACTAAAAATACAGTGTCAAAATCGAGAAAATTGGAAAAGTTAGTGACTTTTATGCAATTTACCCTATAAATTATGCTCATTGAAATAGTCCTTCCAAAGAAGGTCATGTACGGCTTCAAGTTATCTTCTTTATATGTTTGACTTTGTCTAGGACATTTTAAACATTCAACATTTGCGTAAGTATTTAAGTTCATAATATAATTAAATTGTCAGAGTATTTGTTAATTAGTTAATTATGAAATTAGAACCATAATCAAATGAAGACAATGATAATATTTTATGCGAAACATATGTATAAGGAGCTTAATTGAGCAGTGTGCATTATCTATATAGAAAATATGTGTGATATTTGATTAAAGATGCTACGTCAAACCTTAATATGCTTTGAAGAAATTGTGGGTGTGTTTTGTCAGTTTTGAATTCTATAATTGAGGACATTAGGTAAAATTATGTGTCACGGTGGTGGTTGTTTATGGTGGATCACCTATTAATCAACAGGTAATTGGTCAAGGTCTTGAATTTTCTGAGGTGTGTAACTCGTGTCCTTTTTGTTGATTGGATTTTTCTAAAATTTGTTCATGCAACTAACATTCAGTTTTATAATATGTAGGTTGTAGATGTTTTGCTTGATGTTGAGAAGACGTCTAGCAAACCTCAATATATAATGCCTCCAGAGATTCTGTTTGTTCTTTGATCTTGTGAATTCAAAGGTCTCAATTTTGTGTGTCCCCAGGTAATTTATTAGTTAAATGAATTTGCTCTTAAAGTGGGGCTTTCATATTGGTATTCCCTGTAATGGTGTGCATGCATTATAATATACACTGTCAAATTCCTTTACTTTTCTTCCCATTAAATGCGAATGATGTTCACTTTGTTTAACACCATTTTTATGGCTTCTTTCTGCACAAGAGTTATTATTATTATTCTAATGCCCTCATCTATTTATTTCTTGTTAATTCTAAGGCTGTGCGGAGTGGTGCCGGTGGCATCCACTCCACATCGGCTGAAAGAAGAAGAGAAGAGGAAGAGAAGAGAGGAAGAAATAAGTGGGGGAGTGGTTGCCGGCAACAAGAGAGGAGAAGAGAAGAATAAGAGAAGAGGAAGAGAAGAGAGGAAGAAGAGAGAGAAAACGGCAAGATGTTGCCGCTGGGTCCTTGCCGCTGGGTCCTTGCCACTGAGGCTTGCCGCGGTCACGGGGCGGTGTTTGCCGCCGGCAACACCCGCCAGGTAGGATGCCGCCGACGAAAACCCCTCCCACTCCGCACAGCCTAAGTGAAATACTTTTATGCTCTAGAAATTTATGTTTTTTACCTAGAATTATGTTCATTATGGTTTGATGACTTGGTTAACAACTAAAGTAAATAACCTACATTTATCATAATATGATCGTTCAACTAGCCATATGTGTTATATTTGAGCTATAAATTAATCTATTATCATAATAGAAATTTATGTTTTTTTACCTAGAATTATATTTGAGCTATATGTGTTATTTTAAAAAGCAGTTTTCTTTTTTCAACTAGCCATATTTGTATTGATTATAATGAAATAGATATAATTATATGAATAAAACTACTTTCCTATAAAAATAATCATGAAGAATAATCATCAATATATATTATGTATTTAAATTTTTTTTAATAAAAATCTATGGTGATTTAGATTTTGGATTTATTTTTATAATTTAAATAAGAACCGAATAGTTAAACAAACCGGATGAGATAATGTCTAAATAAAAATGCATGTTATAAAATCTAGAGCCGTAAGTAATATAAAATTTTGATTCACATAGCTTGGTTATATTCCCTTTGTTAGAGTTCACCAAGATAAGATGAATTTCTATATTTTTATTTTAGAGTTCACAACTTCATTAATTTTAAAATTCTATTTTTGTTGAAATGTTTCCACTTTTGAAAACCGAATTGTATTAATGCTCCAAAAAAATTATAATTTGCTTGGTTAGTACCGAATTTTAGTATATCCCGGTTTATTCAGACCATTATTTTAAAAAAATGTGATCAACTTGGATTCACTTGATCGTATATGATCGAAGAGACATTTTCAACTTAGTGATATGTTTTTATAAAGAAACTCTCACTATTGCCAAACCATAAGTTAGTACTAAATGTCGATATTCCAGATATGCTATTAAGAAATATTTCACCTTTTGAAATAAAACCAACAATGTTGTATATGAAGTAAAACCAACAATGTTGTATATAAAGAAGGGTTTCGGGATTTAAGATATTTGAGTATGCATTTGTCATTTGTGATAGAAGTACCAATTGCATAGTCATTTTTCAAATGACATAAATGTATTATTTTAGTTGTATGTATTATATTAAATTTATGATTTAACATTTACTAATTATATGTATAAATGATTGGTATTTTGTTGTTTATATTTAAAATTTTATTGTCTCAATCCGTGTAATACACGGGTATTAACCTAGTGTATATATATATATATATATATATATATATATATATATATATATATATATATATATATATATATATATTATAATAAAGCAAGCCTTTTTATGCCACATGTCAACCTTTTAGACTATTAATATGCCACGTGTCTTATTCCCAAAGCTACTCTGTTTCCCTTTCCCGCTCAATTTTTCATGTGTCTTTCTTACCTTATCTTAAGGAAGGCTATCCCTATAATTAGGGAGTAATCCCATCCAAATTTGAATTCAATATACGTCTATTTGCCGCAAATCTCGCCACTCGCCTCCGTCAATCCGCCACCCACGTTCTCTAATCCCCAAGATCAGGCCATTTTTGTTCAACTGCCTCTCTTTTATCTCGATTTCGACGGAAGACGATCGTCTTCTTAACGCCACCCTTCTGAACACTACCCTACTGGTGCGAACTCATGTTTCTACTCTCAGCATTCTCGTGATTTTGTTTCCTCTCCTTGAGTTTGTTGGATTAGGTGTCTAAGCCATGACTTATAATTTGTATTTACCTAATTAATAGAAGCAAAATCCATTTGGGTTGTCCTCATAGCTGGAGGTTTGGTAGAAAGTTCGGTAGAGAGAAAGGTTGGTTTATTATGGGATTAATAAATCAATAGAAATAAAAGATATGGTTTGTTAATATATTAAAGTGATAATATATTAATTAGAAACTATATTGATTGATTAATAATTAATCAGGAATTAATTGGATTAATTTCTGTGGCATTAATTAGATTAATCAGAAAGTCAAGGATTAAAGTCGTACAAATTCAATAGTTGAATTGCGGCGCACGGCGCGCCAATGTAAAGGCCGCGACGCGCGTACATATTCGTACGAATTCAATAGTTGAATTGCGGCGCGCCAATGTAAAGGCCGCGACGCGCGTACGTATAATCCGGAAAATGGCTGACGGCTAGGGTTTCTTGTTTCCCTATAAATAGGGAACCCTAGGCCTCATTATTAGTGCTCATTCTATTATTCTCTCTGGAATTTTCGTCCACCCTCTGGCTCCCTGGGTGTGATCTCATGCATGACACTTGTGCTGCTTAGCTTCAAGATTAAAACTAAAGGTTAGTTTTTCTGATTTATTCTTTTAGTTATTTTTGTTTGGCCGTTAGGAATTAGTTACATGTTCAAAGAAAGAAAACATAGATCTTTTCTAGGTTGCATGTGAACTTAGGTTATTTCGTTCATGGTTGCGGAAAACCTTTCAGTGGTATCAGAGCATTTGGTTGTTTTCTTATTGAATTGCTGTAATAGTTTTCCTAAAATTAGGGTTTAAAGTTTATAAATCCTTTGGGCCTAAATTTCGATTTTAGGGTTTAGTTTTTTTTTTTGAAACCCTAGCCCCTCCCCCCTCTTTTTCGATTTTATGCTTAGGGTTTTGGAAGGTTTTCTATTTTTGGTAACTTTAATTGGTTAATTAAATGGATAACCTTAAACCCAGTTTTGTTTGAATTCGACAATTAGGGGTTTAAGATAGGTTTAAATTGATTTGATTAATTTGGAAAAACCTATCTAAATTTGAATTAATTTAATTAATTGTTTAATTAAAAGATAATTCAAGGGATTTAATTTAATTTTGATTTAATGGTTAAATTTCGAAATTAAAGGATAAATCCTAAAATATTTTAAAAGGTTTAAAATATCTAGATTTAATTAATTTAATTAATAGTTTAATTAAAAGATAAATTAAATCAAAATTTAAAGGTTTAATTTAATTTGAAATTTAATAGTTAAATTTCAGGAAATTAAAAGATAAACCAGGAATATTTTAAAAGGGTTTAAAATACATCTTATATATATTATTAAAAGTTAATACTATATGTATAAGATAAATTGGTTAGTCAAATCATTAGTAGACCTCATTCACGAAGCTGATCTATAAAGTGGGTATAAGGAGACTGCCTATAAAATGGCGGTCTAATGGGTGTTCACTCTCACCCACCGCTCGCCTGATCAGTGGAGGGTCGTTAGCCGAACAATTTTGACAGGACCGCTTTATCATTAAAAGTATAATGATCAAAGTACTAGAACCCGTACAAGAATTCCCAATCTAGTTACTTTAGAAAAAATGTGAATTTGATGCTAACCCATGAAATTGCACATTGCACTTTATGAAACGTTGGTGGAGCGTGTGTGGGTTGCCGGCACACCAATGGGGGTTCATAAAAAGTGGCAATGGGTTTCTCGGGTGTTATCATTGTTGATGGAGCGTGTGTGGTTAACCGGCACATCAATTTGAGATGATAATGGACCCCGAGAGTACCAAGCTAATTTGCATGGTTATTCACACCCGGTTTGTGATCCTCGGCATCCCAGTCACAAACGGTGGGGCATATCCGAGATTAAACATGCCATTGAACAGTTCAATGAGTCTCACAGATCTAGGAATTTCATTAGACTGAAATTGATAATAGTTATCTACCTTAATGACCACTGTGTTGTGACTACGACATCCCTCTTCACAACATAGTTGGGGTATTTTGGATCCTAGCCTTGTTAAATAATATATATTGGGTAATTATTTAAAAGGATTAATTAAACGAATAAATTCAAATTTTATATATGTCTGAAGAAAATGTCATTCTCATCCTCCTCCTCCTTCACCCATCTCTGAGGGCATCAGAAAGCGCCTGCTAAATATGGAAAGGCTGACTGGCCTTAACTATGTGGAATGGCTTCGCAATTGGAGAATGGTTCTTGTTATTGCTGGCAAGCTACACCTCATTGAGTATCCGATCCCAGTTCCACCAAAACATGTCATCACAAAAGGTCTTTATGATGAGCATGACCTATTATTTGATGAATCCGAGGAAGTTCGTGACCTCATGCTATTGACCATTGAGCCCGAGTTCCGCAGCGATTTTGCATCCCTAGGGCCGTATGAGTTAATACAATTGGTTGAGAAAAGGTTCCAAGAACCGGTTGAAGATGAACGAGCTAGGATCTTCAAAAGACTTGCAGAGTGCAAGCTAAAAGAAGGAAGTAGCATCGATTCGCATGTTCTCAAGATTGAGAGATACATAGGCGAATTGTACAAACTTGGTCATCCAATTAGTCAGGAAATTAGTGTTAAGATCCTACTTGATTCGCTGACTAATAGGTACGATCTGTTCATTCAGACGTATAGAAAGGAAGACCGGAAAAAGACTTTTATGGAAATGTGTTCTCTGTTGACCCTATACGAGTCACTCATGGACAGGCATTGCTCCACTGGTTCGGCTACTTCTGGATTGAGTCCAGTGAAGAGACGCAGCAAGAAACGTTCCAGATCGTCTGGACATGTTCTGAGATGTCTTAAACTGGGAATCCATAGGATCGGATACAGTCACGGAAAGATTGGAAAATGCTCCAAGGTAAAATCTTTAGAAACTCAGGTTTATCTAAAAACTTTGAAACTCCTGATCCATAATTCCTTGATACATAATGTGATAGTCACGTTTGGTTTGTATGCAGGGAATCAGTAGGGTACAGGACTTTGACGCATAGGAGCACTTTTGGAGCACTTTTGGATTGGATCTCCAGCTCATGCAGTTTTGAAGTTTAGTTAGATATTACAATCTTGTTATTAGATTATTAGATGCAAACGACATTGTTTTCATATAGTACATTGTTCGAGGATTTTTTGTGTTTTTAATAAAATGTTGATTTTCTTTTTGATTGTTTTAATTATCCTCGAAATGTTGTGTGAATGTGTTAATGGCATTTAAGATAATAACTTGAATGTTGATACATCCAATGGGATTGGATTTGTAAATTGTGTTCTTTATGATTGTTAAAGTGAATTTTATGAGAATCACTTCAACCAAAGGTCCAGTTGGACAGGACTTTGGAATCATTTGACTTAGAGTCGCATGATGAATTGAATGCTTAATAAAATTAATTGTGGCAAGAAAGGAATCGCCCAAAGATCCAACGGATAGAATTTTGGAATCAGTTGACTTGGAGTCAGGTGATGATTGCATGTCTTGAACAATATTAACATAGTCATAAATTTACATGGAGATGTAAAGGTATTAAGATTTTGAGCGACAGATACATAAGTTACTGTGTATTGCTCGAATCTTCGAACAGAACACGATTAGTTATGCTTCAAAATATTTCATACTCAGGTGGTTGTGAACATCTATTAGATAGATCATAATTCTGCCAATATGATCTTGATGAGATTCAAGATGCATAACCCCAGGAATGGAGTTTCCTGTCATTGCAAAGTGTAATGAATTGGCATGAAAGAAACAAAGAAGGTGCAGCATACTTACGTAGTTCATAGACATCTATCAGATAGATGAGACTGACAATATTGACTTAGCCGTTGAGAATATGATCTTGATGGGATTCAAGATGCATAAGAAAGAGTCCCTGAAAGGAAATGGTTTCCGGAAATCATGACACAAGGATTATTGGTAATCTTAGGATTCCGAAAGGGCTTGGAATGAGATTACATCAGGTTCCTCGAGCCTCTTGGACAAATCAGAAGTGTTGTGAACATATCCTGATGACTTAATGCTTAGAGCATTGTAAGTTGGATTCAGGATATTGCCTGGCTGAGAATACTGAATGGATTTTTTGAACAGACGTGAGAAATCATTGGGAAATGATTAGGGTGATTGATTTGAAAGGGTTTTCAAATCGGTAATTGTTTACACCAGAACGTGGTGCTGTAGGACTTCATGGTTAAAGAATTTCGTTGGTTTCTGATGGAGCACGTGTGGTTCACCGGCACATCATGACACCTCGAAATTGTCTTACGGTGTAGTCATGTAGACTAAAGACCCGAGAACCATGAGCAGTCACGGTACACATCACCGGAATGGAGTTGTGAGAGAGAATGACGAAATGACAAAATTCAGATATCATCGGAAGAGTATCCGATAGGATCATCTGCAATAAAGTGTATAAGTGTTAGACACTTAGATACATAGAAAGAGTGAAAAGGTCATAGACATAGATATAAAAGGCTTGAATTGAAAGTTTAAAAGAGAATAAGAAACCGATAATAGTTATGATAAATCCGACTTGGTGATTACCTCGTGGAGACTTGGTAATAAGCAGGTGTAGCTGCCAGTCAGATTTTATGTTTCACTTTTGCATGTTTTACTTCCTGAATAATTGGATTATTCAAATATCCACAGTCGTTCATACTCTTAGGGAGTAAGTATGAAGGAAGACTGTCATGAATTGGTTTGTAGATTGTCTAAGGAGTTAGACATAGCAATAAGATTGCTGCAACGTTCATGAGTACTTGGAAATGGAGATTTGAGTATTGGATAAACCCGCGCTCAATGGATTGCTTCATGGATTATATCACGAGCAATGTTGAGACGATAATATCTTATGGTCTTAAAGTGGAGAGATATGAGTTATAATTTGCAAGGCGGTTGTTCATTGATAGTACGAAAACGCATCGGTAACTCGATGTTATAAAACGTGCTGTTGTGAGTGATTTGTCGGGTAAAAGATATAACATATTAGTCGAAGCTTATTCGTCCCTTGACCCAGACGGGAAACAGATATCTGTTGGCCACTCGATGATTTTGAAGTTGACTGAAGTGCTGGCCAGCCAGGACTGAATTGATTCGTTCAATTAGAAGTCTAAAAGTCATAAGCAAAATCGGAAATCGGGAAACAGTGTGTCAGACAGAGATTGATCTCAATCCATGTCTTATGTCTGAAAATATCTTGTTAGACGAAGGATCATCTGATCACTTATCTATGGACAGAACTGACTTGGTCAGAGTTCGGCAGCAGTTTCTAGGAAGCTACAGTTTGCTGATTAATTAGAGGTTAAATTGGTAATTATAGTCATAGACTTATCCAAGTGGGAGACTGTTGGATTAGGTGTCTAAGCCATGACTTATAATTTGTATTTACCTAATTAATAGAAGCAAAGTCCATTTGGGTTGCCCTCATAGCTGGAGGTTTGGTAGAAAGTTCGGTAGAGAGAAAGGTTGGTTTATTATGGGATTAATAAATCAATAGAAATAAAAGATATGGTTTGTTAATATATTAAAGTGATAATATATTAATTAGAAACTATATTGATTGATTAATAATTAATCATGAATTAATTGGATTAATTTCTGTGGCATTAATTAGATTAATCAGGAAGTCAAGGATTAAAGTCGTACAAATTCAATAGTTGAATTGCGGCGCGCGGCGCGCCAATGTAAAGGCCGTGACGCGCGTACATATTCGTACGAATTCAATAGTTGAATTGCGGCGCGCGGCGCGTCAATGTAAAGGCCGCGACGCGCGTACGTATAATCCGGAAAATGGCTGACGGCTAGGGTTTCTTGTTTCCCTATAAATAGGGAACCCTAGGCCTCATTATTAGTGCTAATTCTATTATTCTCTCTGGAATTTTCATCCACCCTCTGGCTCCCTGGGTGTGATCTCATTTGAGGCAGGACACTTGTGCTGCTTAGCTTCAAGATTAAAACTAAAGGTTGGTTTTTCTGATTTATTCTTTTAGTTATTTTTGTTTGGCCGTTAGGAATTAGTTACATGTTCAAAGAAAGAAAACATAGATCTTTTCTAGGTTGCATGTGAACTTAGGTTATTTCGTGCATGGTTGCGGAAAACCTTTCAGAGTTCACATTACTTCAGAGAGCTTTACTCGAGTAAGCGCTACCCCTTGGTTCGATTTTTATGGCTAGAATGAAGACCGCCTCCAACAGATTTGATTAAGGTACGTGAAGACCCACTCATCTACAACTTCTTGAGGATGATTTCCTTTTCCTTGTTGTGTGATTCGACCATGTTTTTGCAGCCGCTTGACTGGGACGTATATGAATCCGATTAAATCCCTAACCACTAATAAAATTCATTCAACACTTCTTGATTTGCAGAAAAGGTAACTAGGTTAGCAGATTTATTACTTGAGTTGTCGATCTTTGAGAGTGTTTATGAATAAAAAACAATCATATGTTGTTTTTAAGATGATTTTCATAATTCTTTATTGCCGACGGGTAAGTCAAATGAACTAGAGAACACATTTTCTTTTACCAAATGTTTGTGATTATAAAGTATTAGGTTGATTATTTGTTGACAATTACTTTTGATCTTGAACAGCGGACATGTGTTGGACCGGATATGTATTCCTCAAAGAAATGCTCTTGGACCGGATATGTATTTCTATAAGTCAAAGTCAAAAATTTGCAAAATCAGAAGGGTTCTAGCTTGCAAGATGACAGTAGAAACAAAACCCAAATAGACGAATTTATCAACGACCTCGAATCCTTGAAAAAACAGTAAAAGGTTCAACCTTTGACATCTGGAGAAGGTGATGATCCTTTTGAAGATGAAGAGGATTTGAGGTTTCCGAAAAGGAAATCAAATCAATTGGGGGTTTGATACAAAATCAACAGCAAGAAACAACTCCAGTTTCTGTAATAGTGCAAGAAAATCCAAAAATAAAAGTCAACCCAACAATGGAAACGGCAAGAAAGGTTAGAACGTGAGAGGGGAAAAGGGTAATTTTAAGAATTCGAATGACGGTAACTGGTGGTCAACAGATGGTGAAGTTTAACATGAATGGGGCAGGGTACAACCAGCAACAACAAGAGTACAACTCTACTGTTGCTGCTGCATCAACGATGATGCACATGCAAAACAGACAAAAGGTTTTATGATATCTTCAAATATGATTAAATTCGATTACTAATGTTTTAATACTACACATCTTGCTAATGTATGCAGGTATAAGACTTTGGGATATCATGCATGGAACACCACACGGTTTTGTCTTAGAGATCTACTATTGGAACTGTATGTTCTTTACCTTAATGAAAATATGGCATCCAATTATTATTAGGTCCCATTATTTGCAACCTTAATGGATGGCACCAGAAGTAATCAAATATGAACCATCGAATGAGAAGTGATTTGCCTCTTATTTGAATTATACAATTAAATGCAATAGATTACATCTTTTGTTATCGAGCTAAACAAAAATATAGGCTTATATGCAGGTGAGTGTGTACTGTTTTCGTGTAGTTTTATGTGAATTGGCCTATTCCCACGTACCTTGGGCAGAAATGAGCTCAATATAGGTTGTTGGTGTTGTTGGCCTTCAATGCAAACACTTTGGCATTATTGAGTTCGAGTTTGATTTATGGTTTCTCTTTTCCAGATCCTATTTTTAGGTATACTTCTGTCGATTTTAATCATCACGACACCTTTGCTCATTTGTTCATTATTGTTCCATTATAAAATCTTTTCAGATTGCATCTTAAGAATTTGGAACCAATCCTGGTACTGCTTGGAAGGGTTCCGTTTTCGGTTAACCGGTTTCTAAGTTTTTTAAGAATTTCTTATTAAAACTTAAAGTAAATTAATCTTGATTTAATATAAATATGGAAATGGTTGCTTATCCTAGATAATGTTACTTATTCTCTTCTCTTTTATCTGTTTGCTATGTTTTGACATGTGTATTTTTGTTGCAGAAGGTGCAGACCCATTCGATGGAGTACAAGGAACACTATTGCAATTGGAGCAGCAGAATGCTTTACTTTTTCATGTGTACCATAGAAAAACAGCAGGGTACAACCTAATGTATTTTTTTTAAATTGGGACCAAAACTGCAAAAATTAGCTAATCTTATGGACCAAAATGTAATTTACTTTAAAAAATATTTCTGAAGGTATTGGGACTATGAGAAAGCCGAATAATTAGACCAAAACTGCAAAAAAACAGTTAATCTTAGGGACCAAAATTTAATTTACTTTAAAAAATCTTTCTGAAAGTGGTGTTTTATAGCAATCTACTTTCATTATATTATTTATTATAGAAACTTACTTTCATTTAGTAGTTTATATAACAATTTACTTTTAGTTAAATGTTTATTATAACAGCTTACTTTCATTTAATTTGTTAATATAACATTTTACTTCATATTAGACATCATTGGCGTCACTCATATTAACGAGATTTTGTTTTTCCATGTATGTATATGTATGTATGTATATGTTTGTTTATCTGATTGCGACTGCTTTTTTATGTAAATGTATGTTTATGTATATTATAATATTAATGTGACTGTGTATATTTGTAATTGACATCGTGAGTTCAAATGTGTTGTTTTATTCCTTCAACAATATCTGCGGAATCAGCTGTAAGAAGTTCGGCGAGCTAATTGACATCGTGAGTTCAAATGTGATGTTTTTATTGCTATAGCAAGTTTCCCTTATTTGAACTAATGAATGACATTTTGTTTCTTATTGACTACGAGTTTTAGTCCCATCTAATTTTTTGACCACACACCCTCTATAAGTGGATGACATTTGGAGGTGATCCATTTCGGTTATCATTGGTTCTACTTCTACTTCGTATTTTTTTTCTAAAACTTATTAACTATTTTTTTAGGATGATTGCGGAAGTGACACTATCATTCAGAGTACATTTGAGTGTTTGTAATCCTTTTGTCTGCCATTTTTTGGTTGTTGGAATCGGTATCTGTTAGTGATTATTTGGTGTTTTCTATAATTCCTTGATAGTATTGGATTTCCTTTTAAAATTGGTTGGTTGATATAGCGTAGGTCACATGCTCTATCACTAATGCCTTTATGAACTCATAGTTATATTTGTTAGTAGAAAATTATGGAGATCGAGGAATATAAAGCCTCTAAGTCATGGAAATTGAGAAATCGTAAAAGTGTACTAAATATAAGAATTACACTTCATATTGATTAGTCAAGTGTTTAAAAAAAATATTTGTCTATCATATTTTAAGTTGTCAATCCGTGTATCACACGGGTTTATAATCTAGTATATATATATATATATATATATATATATATATATATATATATATATATATATATATATATATATATATATATATATATATATATATATATATATATATATTAGATCTATTGAAGAAATTTAACACATCACATGTAATACCATAATTAAGACCACCTTTTGTATTATAATTTTGTTTACGTCCTTATAAACCTCTATAATTACTTAGATATCATTATAAAATTTGAAATTACATATATGTCCTTACAAACCCTAAAAAATTACATATATACACAAATTATTAATTTAATAATAACTAATCATTTTAAAAATTAAACAAAAATTATAAATTTTATTTTTATAGTTTTAAAAACTCATTGAATTGTGACATTATCATACTACTATTGTCCCAAATTTTCCAAACATATCAGTCGTTACAATCTATTGTCATTCGATATGGAATATGCGATCATAGTAATCTGTCGTGATTAGTTGTTTAAGCATGAATGAGTTGTCGATTATGAAATGATTTCATATGAGTATTTTAGTAACCTAGGTATAATCTATTTACAAACTATTTTTTAATTTTTGTAAAGATTAATTATTATTAAATTAATCTTTTAGGTATATATGTGATTTTTTAAGGTTTGTAACGATATATACGTAATTTCAAATTTTATAATAATATATACGTAATTATGGAGGTTTGTAAGAACATAAACACAATTCTAATAAGAAACAAAATCATATTTTTATTTTTGTTGGAAACTAATAAAAGTGTATTTGATACAACTAAGCTGATAGCTGGAAATTGATAGGTAGAAGCCGAAAACTGTTACTTTTATTTGTATAAAAATGTTCGATAAAATAGTTGTTATTAAATATGTAAAATAATATAAAATCAAAAACTAAAAACTCTCTAAAACTATTTCAAATTGTTTCTAGATTTGAAGTTTTTTTGTTTAAAATAAAAGTTAAAATGTGTTTGAGAACGTTTTTTTTTTCGGAGCTTGTTTTCAAGAACTTTTAAACTTACAAAGCATGTTAAAAACTCAGTATTAAACATGTTCTAAATAATACATCCGACATAAAAACAAAAACAACGATATAATTGAAAAACTGGTGAAAAAATATTAAGAGGTGAGGAGATTGTCATCACATGTATACCATTGGAACATTTTGTGGTCACCAGATCTCCTTCTTTCTATAACAATCCATTTTCCATGTGTGAAGGGCCCCATCAAAAAATTATATTTTCGGTGAAATAATTGATGTGGCGTTCGTCTTAACTATTTATTTATTTTATTATTCCACTGTCAATTTCATATATCACACCTTCTCCTTGCAAATCCATCATGCTCTTAAAGAATCATGAAAGACAAACTAAACAAAGTATATTGCTTTATTACAAAACCATTAAATTATTATGTTTATTTTAATACAATATAATATAATAATATTATTTGACATTTGTGAGAAGAGAAAGTATATGGTTCTTAAAAAGTGATTTGAATGATCGTGAACTACCATATTACAGACCTTTCTATATGATTTTGGTTTTTAGCAAGTATTTCAGTCATTGAGTTATCAATGAAATGTTGTCTTATCAAAAAATAGTTATCAAATTAATCACGTCTCAAAAATAACAAATATAAATTAAAACTAAATATAAAAAGACAACTAATAATTTCATATTTAATAAGAAAAAGGAGAATAAACTTGCCAAAGCCGTGTACTATGCGCGTACAAGTTAATTGGATTTTGTTTCCCAGCGACAATAATCTTCAAATCTATTATTATATATTACTGAAAACAGATAAGATAATATAACATATAATATATGAGATCAATGTTAAATCGAAAAGTTAGGATTAGTGACTTGACCAAATCATATAAAAGCATAATGTATCCAAAATTTTACTGATTCAATTCTCTAATTTCTTTTTGTTAGTGTCTTAGTGATGATATATTTATAACTTTTTAATATTGGAAAAATATAATTTTTATCTACGAAAAGTTGAAAACGATTATCTATAATATTTAGTTATTTACGTTTTAAATAAAAACAAGTAATTGAACTAGAAAGAGATTGAGAGAAATAATTTACTAAAGTGTTTGGGATTGCTTATTTGAGCTGTTTATTGACTTATTGCGGTTTGACACTAGCAATAAGTAGTTTTTAAGTATTTAGATAATAAGACTTTATAAGCACTTATTGACTTAAATAATGATTTTTTGATAATTTAGTTATTCCTTACTTATTGACTTATTTAAACAGTTTTTGATAAGTTATTTTTTTATTACACATAATATCATTTGCCAAACACTAAAAAATAAATTATAGACTTATTATGTTTTGGTACTGATTAAGCTAAAACAAACACATTTTCTAAAACTCCATTTTAATATTAGATAAGTTAATAAACATTTTTAATAAAAAACATAAATTGTTTTAAATTAACAATCCCAAACACCCTAAGTTGTGGACCTAGTTGTGTTTTCCCATTTTGATTATTTTTAAGATTCTATTATTGCATTAATATAGACTTAATAAATTCTGTCGCGCAATCATAAAAAAAATAGTTTTATTAGTGTTTAAATATAAATATTAACGTATTTGAAACTTCAATTCAATGTTAACTTTTCATTAATACATGAGATTTTAAGGTACGTCAAATGCTTGTTACTAACCATTATCTTATCTATTTAATTCACGTTATTTTTTTCCCCATTGTAACGTTTTCCTTTTGTCACATTACACGCGGGTTGCTGGGTCTATACTTGGATCCGTTTTTTAAATCGGGTCATATATATTTAAAACCCGTGATTTTGGTTACTCCTCTCTTCCCTTCCATTCCGCTCCAAAAGAACATAGCGTTAGCGTCTTCTCCACCGCTGCTCTTCTATGTTTCTTCCTCCGCTTTCCCTCTCCACCTCCGTCGATTTCGCGTCTGCTTCCGAGTCGTCTTTCTTGGATCTTTCTGGATACACCGCCTGCCGTGTTCTTTATCGCTTGGTTGCCGCCCAATTTCTCCCTCCTGCTTCTCTTCAACGTACCTGCCGGTGGCCACTTCCTGCTTTCGTATTCTTTATCGCTTTGTCGATTTTACGTCTTCTACACAATGGCGACGACGGCGAATGACCAGCAGCAACAACTGAAAGAAGGAACCGCGGAATCCTACGGCGAATCTTCAGGAATGTGGGGGGGAGAACACATGCATCACGGATTCTACGACAACAATGCCGTCGTAGAACTCTGCGACCATCGCGCTGCTTAGGTCCGTATGATTGAACAAACCTTCCTTTTCGCCTCTTTTCCTGGTACTATTTTACTGCTTCCTTCCTTTTACTTCGATTCAATTCATTTCCTACCTCATATCTCTTGAAATCTGAAGTTTAAAATTTATACTTCATGTTCATTGTGATTGCTTTCCGTAATTTCAAAATCGACAAGTAGAAGCTTCGATTACAACACCAGAGTTTTTATCTGTGCAAATGGAGTGTTTAAATGAATGGATTAGACTATCTACCCTACGCCAAGAAATTGAGCGAATTTGTAGAGACTGAAATACAAGGTCCCATACCCGTCTACCATCCTCAACATTTGATCTTCAATGCTCTGAATTCAACCCCATTTGACAAGGTCAAAGCTGTCATCATCGGTCACGTGTTTCTTCAACCTCTCCTTTTCAATTGCTTCTTAAACTGCTTGGATTCTTTAAAAACTGAGATTAAGTGCAAAATCAATCGATTGAAATGCAAATAACATCGTGTTTTTTTACTCACCATTGAATTTTCTATTTTAGGACCCATATCATGGACCTGGGCAAGCTATGGGCCTCTCTTTCTCTGTTCCAGAAGGAATAAAAGTACCTTCAAGTTTGGTAAACATATACAAGGAACTTCAAAAGGACTTGAACTGTTCAATTCCCTCTCATGGAAATTTAGAACGATGGGCTGTTCAGGTGATCCTTTGTCTCAAACCATCTTTAGACTGATTTTGACATTTGAGTCAAATTGAAGTTGATAGTTTTTGTGATATTTTTCAGTGGCTAGCTGGAGGGTGAAGGAGACAGAAAGGATGATTGCCATTTGCACGGAATTAAGAAAGGTATAAATTAAGATAAAAAAAGAATTTATCTACCCTTTATTGGTTTAATACTAAAAGTCTGTTTTGCCCTTGGAACATTTCAATTGGGAGCAACAGTAGAAGAAGGACCGGATTATTGTGTCATCACTCCACCTGAGAAACTGAATGTGACAGCCATTGATACATATGATGATCACAGAATGGCCATGGCTTTCTCACTTGCTGCATGTGCTGACGTGGCAGTAACCATTAAGGACCCTGGTTGCACCCGTAAGACCTTCCCTGACTACTTTGAAGTTCTTCAGATGTTTGCTAAGCACTGAACCAAATCAAATGACGAGTTTTTTTAAATCTAAAATGTGACATCAATGGTCTTTTTCTTTTATTTCTAATTTCTATTTTGGATAAATGCAAACAATAGCAACATGCCTTTATTTTTTGTTTTTTATACATTCTACTTTCGTTATTTCTATTGCAGATGGTAATTTCCGCCTTATTCTTCTCAACGCATTGCAAGATGAAAAAATTGCCAAACTGAAGCATCTTTATTTTGAAAAAATTTCTAAATAGTTATATGATGGTTGAATTCAAGAATTAGCAACGTGCTTTTGTCTAATTGTTTATGATATAATTCTTCTTTCATTTCTTCCCATTATTATACAGGTGCTTGAATTTTTTTTATTTTGGGTGTACATCTGAAGACATAAACAATCTTACTCATGGACTGATGCTTAAAGAATCAGTTACTTCAGTCATTCTTCCAGTCATGGATGATTTAATTAATGCAATATATACAATGGCAAAGACAAATGCTCATGTTCCCATGATTTCTCATACTCATGGATAGGTACAGATGTACAATCATTTTTTTATATGAAATCTGTCTGTTTGTTTATAAATAAAAATATTGACTTTTTATTTTTGTACATTTTTCTATAGTCAGCTTCACCTACAACCTTGGGAAAGGAAATGGTGACATTTGCTGAAAGATTAAGAAAAGAAAGACAATATATTTTATAAGTAGAAATATTTAGAAAATTTGCAGGTGCAGTTGGTAACTACAATGCACATGTTGCGGCATATCCTGATGTAAAATGGCCTCTAATTGCTCAAGAATTTGTTAACTCTCTTGGATTAAGCTTTAATCCACATGTCACACAGATTGAGCCTGATGACTATATGGCTAAATTATTCCTTTTATTTATCCAGTTTAATAGCATCTTACTTGATTTTGATAAAGACATTTGGGGCTATATCTCTGTTGTCTACTTCAAGCAGGTGAACTTTTTTTTAACAATTTTATGTAATCTTTTAACCGATTCAAACCTTGACTTTGTAAATGCTAAATATTCGTGCAGGTAACAAAGGTCGTTGAAATTGGGTCATCGACGATGCCTCACAAAGTCAACCCCATTGACTTTGAAAACAGCAAGGACAATCTTGGAATAGCGAACGCAATTTTAGACCATTTAAGTATAAAGTTGCCTATTTCATGTTGGCAACGTGACTTGACTGATTCCACTGTTTTGAGAAACATCGATGTGAGATTGGGTTATTCCCTTCTGGCTTACAAAAGTGCAGTAGCGGGAATCGGGAAGCTTCAGGTAATAAATTTTGGTTTTTCATAAAAGGATAAAACATTTTAAATGTATTTGAATATGTTTGTGGCATGTGAATGAAGCTGCCTTAAACAAAGAGTTGGACTGTTCACGGGAGGTTCTTGCTAAACCAATACAGACAGTATACTTTGTATATTTTTATCGAAATGGTTTTATTAGTATGTGAGTATGTCTTACTAAAATATTAAACTTTTTTTTTTGTGTGTATGCAGGTGATGAGAAGATATGGAGTTGAGGAGCCGTATGAGAACCTCGACATGGTCAGCCAAATGATACCCATCGAACGCCATCTTACAAATAGAAGCAAACCACAAATCAGATACCGAACAACAAATAAACAAAAATGACCAAAATCAAACACCCACACAGCCAACGAGAAGATCGATCAAGACAACGACTGAAAGAAGACGAAAGAGTAAACCAAAACACACGAATGGCCAAACAAAACGGCACCCTTCCAATTAAAACCACAACCTACCAGGATCCGCGAATAGAAAGCGTCCCGACCCATCCTGATATCTTTTTATTAATCATATTATATTCATTTGTTAATTTTTACTCCATAAAAGACTATACTTATTGAGTTTATTTTATATTTAATCAGGGATCATATCCTTATGGTCCATTTGCAATGCCTTCTTCAAATGGTGTTACTGAGGCTTCCGTGAGTTGCCTAAATTAATTTAATTTACGGATTTTTATTTTGTATGGTGAAAATTTGATAGAAAGATAAAATTTTTAATAATTAAAATTTAAATTTGTGTAGGGCAATAATACTCCGGGAAATACAGAAGTTCATGGTAAGTCACCAGATGGGAAGGAAAACTTCCTATTAAAAGGTCAAAGGGTAGTTTGGGAAGTTTAAATATGATTACTGGCAAAAACAGTGAACAGAGCAAAGCAGGTGCATCTGCTAATGGAATTTATCCTAAAAGGTATAATGGTTATATTCTTATACTTTTATTATGTGTCTATAGGAATTAGTCGTTGTTTATAACACTTAAATTTATTAATATTTTAGAGGTTCTCATTGTTTTCTTGCCTGTTGTTCAGAATGCACCAAAAAGTTTATTCTTTTTGTTGCATGCTTGTGCTCATAACCCTACAAAAGTTGACCCTGCAGTAGAACAATGGAAGGAAATGTCTTACCAGTTTAAGGTTGGTAACCTAGCTTTATTTATTTGGATTAAACTTCATAAAACTTCATTTTACAGAGGTCTAGTGTTGGATTCTTACTGTTGAAAGACAAACTGCTGTAATTAGAACCAAATATATTCAACTTATATTAAACCAGAACATGACCTTTTTTGATACCTACGGAAACAATGGGGACATAGTCAACGAAATCTTGATTGATGTTCAACTTATCCAATGTGTTCTTGGTGAAAAGTTATTAATAACTATTTTCTGATATATGGGAATATAACTTTCAATAACCATCGCAACCTATCCAACCCACTTAAAAGAAAAGGTACCCCAAGATCCAATCATACCCGTGTGTAGCACGTGTCGAACACTAGTATCTATTTAATTAGCGTTCTTTTCCCTCTCTATGTAACGTTTTTTTGTAACCCGGATCTTTGTCACGCGGATCATTGTGGATCCATTTCAGTGTGGAACCGGATTTGATATATGTCGGTCCTTCTCTCACCGCTTCATTTACTCACCGTTTCATCCTCTCCGCTTCTGTTCTTCACCATAAACCCTAATCGATGTCGGGAAGAGAAGGTACTGACTCCAACAATCGCCGGAAAGCAACGTGTCGTCTGAGATTATGGGCGGAAACGGCGTCTTCGACTGCTTCGTGGCACCGATGTACGGGATTTGACGAGTCCACCCCCGCTAGGGTTTCCGTCATCAAGGTAGTACCTAATACGAATTACCGATAGATGCAGAGCTCGATTATCTTATTTGGCTTCACTTTGCTGAAATCGACGTGAGCGTCAATTAGAAGGGGAAAAGAGTGTTCGACGTGTACATAAACGATCCCTCGGAAACTGGTTCAAAATTCATTCTTACAAACGAGTTTCCAACAATAGTCTGACCACCAGCTTCCCTGCTCCTAACAGAATCACAAATGCTCGGGTACGACCGCCGAATCGGTACTGATTCGATACCTCTGACCCGAGCACAACCTCCGGTAACTCTTCTGCCCTCTCAGTTACACTTTGCACTATATTTCGACCCCTTCGCACTGTGTTTCGAACTCGATTTTCTTTTACTATATATTGTTATAGTCGATACTAGGAACAATTATGATATACCTTCCATATCTATTTGTTTAAATTTATAGGCAAAGTAGAGATGTCACTACAGGTATTATGTGGAAAACTTATTTAGACGAGACGATTAAATGAAGTCAACTCTTAAAGGCTGCTGGAATTTCACAGTATGGAGCAGTGACATGTGAGCTGATGTTAGGTTTGTGGATCTCTTGAAACAAAAAGAGCTCCAACTTGAAGTGACCAGTTCTTATTTTTGGCGATAAAGATCTAGATCTTGAGGAAGGGTTGGTTATGAAAACTAATCCAGAGGTATTAAAAGATTTGCTAGAGTAAATAAAAGCAACTGATAATAGCAAAGTTTTATGAAAACAATAAACTACTTCTACCATTTTTCAATGCTGTTAACCAATCTGTGCTTTTTCGTTTTTCGAAATTTCTTCTTACATTAGTTTTTATTAGTATAATGAAATAACATTGTTTTAACTTGATCATTTTTCTTTTGGTTTCTGTTTATATAAATGTGATATTATGCTTATAGAACAATGGGTGGTTTCGTCCTTTTCAAAGAAGCCGTACCTACCAAGCTCTCTGTATTCATACTTAGTTATCAAAAATTCAAGATTTTCTTGAAACAGAACCCCAAGGTATGGCGGTCTTTCTTGCGGCGTTCATAATTTATTATTCCTTAATGTATTCACCATAAACTCTAAATTATCAAAAGGAGGTATGCAATGGTTATATTTTTGCCTTTGAATTTGTAGAATTTCATGTGGCATAATGCAATAGATCCAGAAGCTCAAAAGAAGTGGAGGTTTTTGTCATATGAATAATGCAAGTTGTCTATTAGTCAAATAACTACTTTGAAAGGTTTTCCTATTTATTTCATCGGTAAATCTATTTATCTTCAGCAGCTTTCCCAACCTCTCCCCTTCCGCCCATTTGATTTTATGCACCTGGTAATTCCTCATCCCTCCTTGAATCTCCTTTTTTAGCTTTACCTCTTTGTACCCTTTTATGGTATGCTCGCCATATGTTTGTGTGAATGTCATTTTGCAGGTCAACTCTTGGTATAGCTACAAAATAAAATTTGGTGAAGTATATATAAGTACGTTTTATCCTTTTAATAACTTACCTTCAATGAAATAGAAAACATTCCTACTGATTTTTGTGATCTCGTGTTTTTGAAGACACTCTACAACACCATATCTGGTGATTGTTTATTTTGAAAGTGACAAATCAGTCCTTTCTAATCTTGATGCCTATATTCTCATGTAACGCTTCTTGAAAATGTTGAAAACTTGATGAACATTTCTGAAGAACATATTTTGACCGTGTTATCGATTTAGCCTCGGAACTATTTCCTGCTACCAATTTACCGGCCCATCTATTATTATAACAACTGTAAGAAAAATAATAGTACTTCAGTGGTAAGATCTATAAAAATGCTGACATCGTACTTTGAGAAATCTACCAAGTTATAAAAGTATAATGCTAAAATTGGCTAAAATTATGAAAGTAAAATGTCATAATAAGAAAATTAGTGTAACTCTAATGTTGTGTTATGAATTTTTTGCAGGTGTTTGTTGATAACATTGATTTTCTGAAGGAGGTAGAATGATGTGGTGGGAATTTGATGAGAAAAATGTTTTGTGGTGCAGTTAGAGGGTTATGTTTAAGTGCGAGAAATAGCAATGTACTTTCATAGATTTGTTTATTATAGCATCTTACTTTAGCTGGGCCACCCACCGAGCTGACGCAACCCGTGCATAGCACGGGTGCCCACTAGTTAGTATTAAAGTTATTCACAAAAAAATTATAGGCTTATAGCAATAGTATAAATATTTAATCTTGTGGCATATGCACACAAGTTTTTCATTTTGAAGATATTCAGATAAACCCGACAAATATTAAAAAAAAACAAAAATTTGTATGTTTTACGAATTACGATTATCTATAAAAACATATATCGGAACAATGCACGCATATATCGTTGATTAATGTATTATTATATTATTAGAATAAGAATATTTAGTTTTGTCAATTTAAACATGTGGGCCATGGTGTACTCCCTAGTCCCTTCATATATGATGAATCACCTCTTATTGTTTCTTCCGCCCTAAACCACCGTTCACACCAAGTACACCACCACCGTAGCTGGCAAGCTTCTCGAAAGAAGCTCTAATCATACATCACTCTGGCCACCGTCACGGTGGTGAACCCCGGTTATTCTTCCAAAAGGGTTGGCGGAGTTGCTTCTCAAACCACCACTTTTTCAATCTCCGTCCGCCGTCTTCTTCCCTTTTCACCATATTCACCTCTATCTCTTCTTTGGCAATTGCCCATTGATTATGGCTAATATTTGATTCTATTTCTATATCTATATCGAATTTATTCCTCCATCACCAAAATTAAATCTTTTTTTTTGGGATTTTCATATCTAATTATATTCTCAACAACAAAACCATGCCGATTCTTTGTTGCTTTCCTTCATTGGCCGGAAGGAACAAGAAAAATAAGGTTAGATTTCATGTTGTTTTCCTTAATATGCTAATTTTACTTTCCAAATTTGATTGTTTTAGACGAAATAAACTGGTTTTTGTTATCTTAATCATGGTTTTTCTTGGTGGTTTATAATTTAATTCTATAATTTGACTCTAATAGTCATAGTGGGAACATGATTTTGACTTTTCTTGACCTTGTATGTTCTTTGTGTTCTTACTTCTTAGGAAGAGAAAGATAATCAAACGATGCAAGTGAGATTAGAACACATGGGGAAGCCTCTAGATATAAATGAGTTTGACTTAAAGTCAAAGACAAAGTCAACATTCACTGTTGATGTACCCTTCTGTATGACCAAGAGTTCAACCTGCAACGTGAAGGTTGTCAGCCATGAAAGCCCTGTAAAAGCTCTTCAAGATGATGAAGAAGAAGAAGCATACGAAGGGGAAGACGAACACGAGAAGGATTATAATTCCGACAGCCACCGCCACCGCCAAATTTCCATTGGTAAAACGCCGATTCAAGGAGAAGATGAATTCAGAAACACGAATATAGATAATCATCATCATATTTCTTCGGATATAGATAATCATCAACATAATTCTTCAGATATCGAGATAAACGACGGACATTTAAGCGATCCTGGAGCTTCGAAAAGGCCATTTTTAGCGTCGCCGAAGCTGAAACGATCGTGTTCTAATCTAGAAACGAAGAGAGTTTTGTCGACGAATCGAATCGCTCCTTGCGAGTCGTTTGATGATTTGCAGAAATTAGTCGATGGTGGTTTTAGTCCTGTTTCTGTAACGAGTAATTATAGCGCGGATAAAGTGATTTTACGAAAGTGTTCTTCGAGTCAGATCTTACCGTCGAAGAGCAGAAAGTTATGGTGGAAGTTGCTCTTATGGAGTCACCGGAATCTTCACGAACCGATTAAAGGCGTTCAAAACAAGCTTCTTCTGACCAATCAACAAGGAGGATACTCTTCGGATACTCTCGAACCAGACAGAAGAGGCGAGAAGTCAAAGTCAAAGTCAAAGCTTCCGAAATCAGAAAAGGCAAACAACGGAGATCTCCGATGGAACTCGTTTCATCAAGGTTCTGGTTTATGGCCGCAGAACCAATGGTTGGCGTTTCCTGCGGGATCACCATCACCGTCACCATTAACGAGAGTAGAAGAATGGGTTCATGAAATTCCAACAGAGACTGGCAATGAAGAAGAAGAAGAAAGTGAAATTACGTTTCCACCCTCACCGGAAAACGGGAAAGCACCAGCCACAGCCAGAAACAATGACCTTCCTGAAGAGATTGCATATGCGAACAGAGCCATACAATCTCTAAATTCTTCTTCGACTGTAGCTTATATTTCTGGTATTGGTCTAAAGGTGATCCCGTCAATTTCGGGATTTTCTGCTCTCCGATCAGTCAACTTATCTGGGAATTCCATAGGTTTGTAAATTATAACCAATCATCCCTCCATTTTGTTTTAATTTCGTTATATAAAAAATAGTTAATTAATGGAGTTTTTTTTTTTTTCAATGTTTTTGCAGTTCATATAACACCAGGGTCCTTGCCAAAAGGTCTTCACATTCTTGATATTTCAAGAAACAAGATTGGTGCCATTGAAGGCCTTCGAGAGCTAACTCGGTTGAGGATTCTTGACATGAGCTACAACCGGATTTCACGAATAGGCCAGGGTAAGAAACGTAACTTGTAATTATATAAGGGTTAAATGGAAAAAATAGCAATGTACTTGGTTGATTTTTCAAAGTACAATTCCAATATAAGAAAAAAATTTGGAAGTAGATTGTTAATTGTTTCTATAATAATGTATCTTTTCAGGGTTATCTAACTGTACCCTGATTAAGGAGCTGTACCTTGCTGGAAACAAGATTAGCAATGTCGAGGGGCTACACAGATTGAGGAAGCTAACAATTGTAGACTTGAGCTTCAACAAGATAACAACATCAAAAGCACTTGGGCAACTCGTGGCTAATTATAACTCATTACAAGCGTTGAATTTGTTAGGTAACCCAATTCAAAGCAACATCAGCGATGATCAAATGAGAAAAACTCTCTGTGGTCTTCTTCCAAAACTAGCGTACCTGAATAAGCAACCAGTGAATCCACAGAAGGCAAGAGAAGTTGCTAGAGAAGCTGTTGTGAAAGCTGCACTTGGGAATAGTAGCAGTTTGAGTGGGCGTAGAAGAACAGGGAAGAGAGTTGCAAGTGTCGCATCGTCTTCTTCATTTAGCAGGCACCGGAGTGGTGGCGGCGGTGGTGGTCAGAAAGGAAGTGGGCGGCATGGGGTGAAACCATCCAGGCCTCACCACCGGTCTTCAAAGTAAAACGCCGATTGTAGATTTGGGGGAAGAGTTCCACCGGTCTTCAAAGTAAAACGCCGATTGTAGATTTGGGGGAAGAATTTTTTTCTGTTGTTGATCGATTTTGGATTGTGGAATGTGAATGATTCATTATTGTGTTGAGAAATATGTAGAAAAATGGAGAGGGAAAGAAAGGCGTTTCTTCTATTTTCCATTAATAAGTGTATTTAAGCTTCAATTTGTAGTTTCATCGTGATAAATAAAATAGACGATTGATCTGTGCTAATTTTTGATATTTTCCCCTTCACTTTTTGTTTTTGGATAGTAGAAATGTTACCGTGAACGGTGAAACAATAATTTTGAGAAATGACGGTGGTTTGTATGTAGTTAGAAGGAAGATGAACAAAAAGGATCCACATATGCAAAATAACAATGTTTCTGCCCGGGATCGAACCGGAGACCTTTAGCGTGTAAAGCTAACGTGATAACCACTACACCACAGAAACGTCTGATATGCTACGTGCTCATCATTTAATCTATCTATATCTAACAATCTTTTATTCATCCATAAAAAAGAATATAAATTGAGCAGGTATTATTATTAACTAGACGAATGCCCGCACGTTGCGCAGGTTAAAACTTTATATTGAAAATCGTAGCAAATATAAAAAATATAAGAGTTTCAACTTTTATTAGCTACTTAATTGATTAACGTATTTTTTATAAAAACTTTTCAACTAACAATTACTTTATAATTAACAATCACACCATAAGTATAAAGTAATTGGAAATGTTAAAATTGTTTTTAATAATTGAAAAAATTAAAAATTCAAATAAATGTGGTAAATGATAGATAATTTATCTATTGTTTTATATTGAAATTTTAAGAGTTAATTATGAGTTTCAACTTTTATTAGCTATTTAATTGATTAACTTACTTTTTTATAAAAATTATTCATCTTCTCATCACTTAATAATCAATAATCACACCATGATTATGAAGTATTGAAAAGTTCATGTAAATATATAATAATTCAAAATTTAATAGCTGAAAGTCAAAACAATTAATCAATTAATTACATTACTTAAGTAAATAATAAATATTAATTATTAGATCTCATTATTTACTATATAGTTGAAAGTCGAAAAGTTTAAGCAATTAAATAAGTTACTTAAATTAAATTTTTAGATTTAGTATATTAACAATAATTATTTATTTTGATATACATGTGTTATTTTTCCAACAATTTCTTCAAACGTTCATGCGTTTTTTTATAATTTTCCTAAACATCATTTTAACTATAAATACTAAAATATAATATATAGGTAACTAATTATGTATCAAGTTCTTTCAAAATATTAAACAATCAAGTATATAAATAAGATTTTATTTTGAATTCACAAACATAAAACATGATAATAAAATTTAAAAGCTTGTATTATAAGAAGAGGTATACTATTATAATAGATAAATTAAGAATACAAAAAATCTCAAAAAAAATCCAAATCATCAACTAATTATATAAGTTTGAGTTCTAGTTACAAAATAAACATAAAATGTGATGAAACAGAATAATCTCATTGTGAAATTTGTTTCACACTCTCACGTTTTTTCGTCGATAATGTTGTATGATCGTTTTTAATCTATTAGACATAACAAAAAACCATTAAGTTAATATAGTAATATATAACAAAATTACAAATTCAAAACCCTAACAACGTAACATGGCTCGAAATATAGCAAAAAATATCAAACCAACACAAAAACCTTCTCATTGTGAAATTTGTTTCATACTCTCACGTTACCTTCGCCGATAATGTTGTATGATCGTTTTTAATTTATAAAACATAACAAAAAACCATTAAGTTACCATAATAATATATAACAAACTTACAAATTCAAAACTTTGACATCGTAGCATGGCTCGAAACATAACAAAAAAAATACTCAAACCAACATAAAAATCTTTAAGCAATTGTATTCTTCTTTCTAGATGTTCTCTCTCACTTTATATGTGATTTGTATTTCTATGTTAGTCAAAAGATTCATCTCTTTTATAGTAAACGAAAAAACTATTCAACTACAATTCATTTAATATTAATAAATTTTTTCATATTAGTTTAAATACTTGGTAATTATAAGGCATAAGTTAAAAACTCTTGAATGATTTTCATTAATTAATTGAAAGATGAAGAGTTGTGGAGGTTTCAAATGAATATGGTGCAAGAATGAAACATATCTTGAACCATATTCATAATGGCCTCCATTATAAGTTTTATATAGAATATAGATATATATATATATATATATATATATATATATATATATATATATATATATATATATATATATATATATATATATATATATATATATAGATGCTACTAGGTGAATATACTATTCTTAAAATTTTAACGAATACGTGTTAATGAAAACTTTTAGGTTTTTGACATTTGTTATCAAATAATAATAATTCTTATAATAAGTTGGATATATAAAATTGTAAGTTTTTTAAATAATTTTATAATAAAAAAATTATTAGAATTACATTACTTTAATAACCTTTATTATATGTGGCTTGTTTGTAAGTTAACGTAATATAAAATATAATTTTATGTTACAAAGTCATTTCTTTGATCTTCGTATGGGTCTTATGGATATTCATAAACGAAAAAAAATCTTCGACTCGGTTTCATAATTACAATAGGCCTTAGCAAGTGAAGTAAAATTCTTTCTCATCTATGAATTAACTCACAGAAGATGAAACATGGTCAGTTAAGATGTCAAAAATGATGTTCAAATCGTGTTCGGAATGTAGTGCTCATTTGTTTTGATTTTTCTTGTTTTTATATTATATTACTTTTACTTTTTGTACTTCGTAGCTTTTTGCTAGTTTTATTCTTATAAAGTTTGCTTGTGTTCCAAAAAACTTGTTAACAAGCTTTAGATTCATTAATTGACATTTATAAATCTCTTAGATTAATATTTTCCTATCATAAATCACAATGCTACAACTTTGCTCACATACGTCGGTTTTTAGTCTAATAGTTATTAGATAATTAAAATGTATTCGTTCCAGACTCACTTGTTTGCAAATAATTCCGTCAATTCCCGTATCAAAGTTTTTTAATTCTTCGTCCAAAGACGCAATATTAGTCCAGACACCCGTGATTGATTTTTTTGCTAGACAATTCGCCGGTTTTCTGTACAAGTTGTGAATACCTTGAACGACTTTAGACCATAACAGGGGACCATCAGTTCTATATCTCCACCACCATTTTATAAGGAGAGCTCGATTCAATGCTTTTAACGACCCCACTCCCAATCCACCATTTTTTTTTCCGTCAATAACCTTGCCCCATGAAACCCAGCTTGTTTTACGGTTATCTTCACACCCTCCCCATAGAAAACGTCGTCTTAGCTTTTCAAGATGCTCCAACACACCACTAGGAGCTCGAAATAAAAAGAAATAGTACGTGGGGAGGCTCCCCAAAACAGCCTTTATGAGCGTTAATCTTCCGGCAAACGATAAGGTTCTCGCTCTCCACTTTGAGAGTTTTGCATGAAATCTATCCACCACCGGCTTCCAATTTTTCTTCATCCGCATATTTGCACCGATCGGAACCCCGAGATACATGAATGGGAGAGAGGCTTTAGAACAGCCAAGCGAAGATACATTTTTCTGGTGGGATAGCTAAATTGGAGATGCCCCGTTAAAACGACAATTTCCAGGTCTATACCGGTTGGAGAAAAAGAAGAGCTGTAGAGTAAACGAAAGGTTATCACAATGGGGGTTCAACTGGGACTGGATTGCTGCCCCTATCGAGCCTTCCCATATTCTAGAACCGAACAGCTTGGTGGTGTTATTGAGTTCACACTCGATGACAGCAGGTGTGGACTCATGGAAATGTAAGCTTGCAGCAGATGGAATATTTATAGTCAATTTGGTGAGGGAATTGCTAGATAGAACCGTTTCCACCCTTCTACTGCCACGGTCATAGACTGGATTCGTGAAGTCCCTATTAAGGTGTTATGCTGCATTTGGAAGGCGAGCCTGGGTCGGCTACCAACATCGTGTGAACTGGTGAAGCGGGGCATACAGATAGAGAATTTAACATGCAGTCAATGTGTTAACGGCTTAGACGAAGCCCCTCATATTCTTTTCACCTGCCCTTTTGCAGTCAATGTATGGAAGGCGATATTTTCTTGGTGTATATTAAGTGCCCACATTTGCAAACTATTGGTGATTTAATAGTCTTTTCCAAAGCTTGGGGAATATGTCCAAAAAAAAGGAAAAGATTCATTAGCATCTGTTATGGCACGTGTTGGTGGCTATGGAAAGTAAGATGTGATAGAAGATTTAAGCGAACACATATATCCATTATTAAATTAGTGGATTGTGTGAAATCATCATCTTTTAACTGGACCAAGTACATGGGAGAGATTAATTCTATCAATTGGACAGACTTGAATTTGTTCCCTTTTCTCATGTAATTCTTGTATTTTCCCCTTTGTACTTTGCCCATCTATCATCGTGTTAGGTGTGGCCTTTTTATTAATATATTTGCCGGTTCCAAAAAAAAAGTTATTAGATAATTAATTTTTCTATTAATGTGTTGTCTTGATTCATAGTTATTGTTAGGTGCTTTAAAAACTAAAGGGTTGATGCAATTAAATGGTATGAATTTATTCATTTACGAGAGGTACAATGTTTGATCCCTTGTAGTCTTGTACTATTTATCACTTGCCGAAAATCACACTTTTACAAAACCAAGCAAATTTGTTTATAAGCTTTAGGATGTGGGGAGTGCATCTCTTCTAACTAGGGATGAGATTTTGAACCGGAGAACCGGACCGGACCGGGAACCGAACCGGAACCGGAACCGTGTATTCGGTTCCGTTCTCGGTTCTCCATTTCTCACAAAATCGGTTCTCGGTTCTTCGGTTCTCGGTCCGGTTCGGGCCGGGTCCGGAACCGAGCACATTTCTTACCTTGTATAACCGAACCGAACCGGAACCGGACCGGACCCGAACCGGTAGGAACCGGAACCCGGGTATTCGGTCCGGTTCCCGGTTCTTCGTTTCCTATAAAATCGGTTCGCGGTTCTTCGGTTCTCGGTCCGGTTCGGTCCGGGTCCGGACCGATTCTCATCCCTACTTCTAACCCATCTTCTCTCTTCTGTTACCTTCATCTTTCCCAACACATAACATTACAAACTTATGTTTCTCAACAATTCCAGCCTACAATTTCAAATCAGTTTTTTTTTTCAATTAAAAATAAATAAATAAAAACAAAAATAAAAAAATAACATTTATATTAAAATACTAACTAATTTAAAACTGAGAAAATGACTAAAATAGCCTAATCCCAAAATGTTTTTTCTCAAAACAACACAAATTAAGGGGTATTCCTCAAAATAGCCAAGGAAAACACAGATGGCTCCCATGGGCTGCGAACTCCTCCCACCAGGCTCCCATGGGCTGCGTTTTCCTCTAGATGGGTTGCATTTTCGTCTAGATGAGCTGCTAAATGGTTGGCTACGGGACCATCAGCCCAAATATATAAATCGGGAAAAAAACGTCAAATTTTTCGATACCGTAGACGAGAAACGCTCTGAAATGGCTTCGCAAGATTTATCGTCATGGAAACAGGTAAGTCTCAGATTTGATGTTGTCTTTATGTATTAATTTTCGTTTTAAGGGTTAGATTAGTGAACGTACAAAATTTTATGCGTAATGTACAATCCTTTAAAGCATAAAAAACTAGGGTTTATGAACTTGAGAGAGGAAAACGCAGACTACAGAGAGGAAAACGCAGGTGAGGGCAATGATCTGCGAAATGCTCTTGAGCTTTAAGCAGATTTTGAGAGGAAAACGTAGATAAGGCCATGACCTGCGAAATGCTCAGAGGAAAACGCAGATGAGGGCATGAGCAGCGAAATGCTTTTGAGCATTTAGCATTTCAGGGTCATGAGCTGCAAAATGCTCTTGAGCATTTAGCAGTTGATGCCCCAGCTGCTAAATGGTTGTTTTTTTTCGAAAAACCTTAAAAATTAAAACGCAATGCCGACAACCTTGTTTAGAGGTTCAAAAGTAACACCTTCCGACATCAAAAATTTTGGTTAATCATGTTTGTGAACACATCTACTGATACACTTCACGTTAAAAAAAATTCAACTCAATCCGAGTTCGTATGAACAAATGACGAGTGTTCAAAGTTGGACAAAAATTTCAACTAAACCCATGAACCACCAAGAACCTCAAGAACTCTTGGAGCATTTCGCAGATGGCTTAGAGGAAAACGCAGAACATAGAGAGCATTTCGCAGACCATAGGAGGAAAACGCAGACCATGGGAGGAAAAGGCAGACCATGAGATTTCTTGGGAGCATTTCGCAAGGCAAAGGAGGAAAACGCAGATGCCAATGGCCATCTGCGTTTTGGTTGGCTATTTTGAGGAATAGGCCTGAAATTGTGCTTTTTTTAGAAAAACACTTATGAGATTAGACTATTTTAGTCTTTTTCTCTTTAAAATTTGATAAATAAAATTTAAAAAATAATAATTAATTTATATTATTAACTAATTTAAATTGTACTAAATAAAATAAAAATAAAAATAGCATTTCATTAAAAAAGCACACAACTACAAACATGAATTTAAAACCTAAATATGGGAATTTAAAACCTAAAAACAGTAATTGAAAACCTAAATACAGTAATTTAAATAAACTATCAGTCCAAGGAAAGTATGTGGGTATGCTCAATATGATTAACAAGATTTGATAGAATTCAATGAATGTTGGTTTAAAAGTTGAATGTTATTGGAATGTTGGTTTACGAATAAATTCGCCCCTATGCATCAATAACTCCATGACAAAAGTTGTAGAGACTTTCATGTGAAGTTCGTTCTTATATATTCAAGTACTCATCAAAGCGTAGGGAAAGTGTTTTTGCGAATGTCAATTTTCGTACAGCTAATGTGCGTTTTTGCAATGAAAACTTCTTTTGCATATTGGCGTCGATAACTGTTTGAAAATATGGAAAGTTTATTTTCATATCCTCAATAATACGCACGAACAAAGTAATATATGATTAGTTGTTTCTCTGCAGTCTCTCGGTCTCTTAAGTGATAAGTTCTTGAAAGACATGTGCTTGAAGTTGTAGTATCTTCAAGTACTACAACTGTAGCTTCAACACTGATGCGTAAACATTGATGTAATTTGAAGATTAGGATGACGATGAGTATGCAGTAGGTTCATCAATATTTTTGTTGCAAACATACGAATCAGAATTATCAGAGGAATACATTTCAATTTTAAAAAATAAATTGAAAGTTGGATAAATATTTGGGAGAAGAAAGAGAAAATCTAAGAGGGAATGAGAGAAATAGTGAAGAACGGATGTGTGGTTTTTGAAGTGGTAGATGGGGTATTTATAGTGTTGGGGGTAAAATATTTTTGTTAAATTTTAGTTTTTTATAAAAGAAAAGCGTTAAAATGGTCAGCTTCACCAACTTGCCACCGAGCTACCTATCGCCGACCCGCCGGCCACTGACTCGTAACCCCACCGACCCTGTCACCTATCTCCGACCCACCTCTAAATATAGGTTTTACTTTATTTTTAAACATATTTTTTCTAAACCAACTCTATAATCCACTTTATTTTTTGAGTATATAAATAGTATTACCCCAAATATGGAGCTATACTATTCATTTGCACCAAAAATAGAGTGTAAGTTTCACTTGTCATATTTAGTCACTCGTTTTTTTATACATTTTTAGTTTTCTTTTTAATTTAATAATGAATAGTTAGAATATCTTGTCATACATTAAATTATATCAATTAATCATATTCATACAATTTAATATTTATGTATCGAATTCATAAAAGTTCACGTTTATTTATAAAAAATTAAAGCACACTAAAAACATACAAGTAATTTATTTTATTATAAGTTTGTGATAATATAATTTAGAATATTATTACAATAAAAGTAAAAGTACTTATTTATTAAGATCTAATAAACAGAAGTTGTGATTTTGACAATTTATGTAAATTAAAGAAATAAAATATAATATGAATATATCTTTTGAGATAAAAAGGTGTATAAAATGGAGTCGTGTTCAATGGTGGAGACAATACAGGGGCACGTCGGTGTGCACTGCACTCCCCTTTTTAAACGCAGATTATATATATATATATATATATATATATATATATATATATATATATATATATATATAGATGTAGGTTCAAATACATTTTCTAAATATTGTGTGATTGTAGGACTGATTCTGGACCAATTATTTGAAAGGGACATTATAGTAATTTAATATGAAATTTAATTATATATATGTATTAATTTTATCCCTTTATCTATGGTAATATGACTGATAATTCCAAATTTTTCTGGTTCTCTGTTAGCTTTCTCCTTAATATACGTTGTTGTATCAGTCGAACACCCCATCAATTCTTCTTCCTTTCGTCAACCTTGACTCAACCTTTCTCTCTTCTCGTTGCTCTCGTTGCTCTCGTATACAGCACAGCCCCGCCACCACACATCTAGTCGTAAATCATTATTCCACAAAACCATATCGTAATGACGATTGAATATTTCATCGATCGTGGTCCAGTCGTCGCCGCCCTAATCCTTGGCCTGATGATCGCTTATTATCGACTACTCAAAATCAAGTGTAATTCCAAGTTTTAATTGCAAATCGCATAACAGATACAACAATCCTTAACCCTAGGCCTGATGATCGCTTATTATCCAATGCTATACCAAGAACTATTTAATCGGTTGTCTTGGGGGAAATCACTGCCATCGGTTTCAGAACAATTCCCACTCGATCTCTTTGTTGGTGGCTTTGCAGATGACAACATTGGTGTCTGTAACCCTCGCTTACTCATGAGGTACGGTACTAGGTACGGTATTGTTACTTATGCACTTCTTTGTAGCTGGTTCATATTGAAGTCGTTTACTGAAGTTGCTTCACTTTTGACATAAGATTGTTCTTTGTTGCTTTTGAATATGAGGAAATTGTTTGTATGAACTTCTATTGCCTGTGAGGAAATTGTTTGGATGAACTTTGCTGCTTTACTGTAGCTCGTTTACCCCACTCGAATCATCCCATTTTACTTTACTGGAATTGGAATTTGATTATGACATTTGGCATTTTTAATTTGCATTCTCTAAGAATTTGCCCAAAAAGCTTAACCCTGTGTATGGTAATCCATTATAACTGGTTAGGCAAATTCTAGGGTTACTAAGAAACATTGAAATTTTAGGTTTTCTGTTTAAGAATTATGGAAAAAATTAACTTAATGTAGATATTATAAGAGAAAAAAGGTAACATTCTCCGAGAATATGTGTAAAGATAACTGAATTTAGTAGTATATTTATAAAGCATTTTCAAAAGAATACATCATGTGTTTGATAAATGAACTGGACATGCTTCACATTCTCAGAGAATATGTAGATCATTCTCAGAGAATTCATCATGGGGTAATAAAATTATAGTAGAAACATTTGAAGTCTTACAGAATGTTTACTACATTGCTGCATTCTTTGAGAATGATAATGTTTCATATCTTTTACTGCATATCTTGTTGTACTTTTGGTTGAATTCAGTTATATATAATTATTCTCTGAGAATTATATTAAGTGTATCACCCTAATATTTATAAACTTCTTGCAGGAATTACACCACTAATGATCGAGGTTTTCAAGAGTGTTGATATTATTCTTTAAGAATGTCGGTTATGTACTCGATATTTCATATCTTATTATTCGAGAATAAGTATAATCAAAATAGAAGTTGAATTGTAATTTCTTATTCTATAAGAATGGCCTTTATTTTTTCAAGAACGTTCATATTATTCTTTAAGTATGTCAATGTATTTGTAATTCCTGATTCTTCAAGAATGAGAATGTTAAAAGCAATCTCTAAGAAATTGACGTGAAATGTTAATTGCAGAAAATGTTAATTTGTTTTTAAATTTTGATTTGAGATTTTTTTCCTGAAATTTTGGTATATATCCGTTAATACCCAAAATTTCCTATTTTGTTTTGTGAACAGAAAGTCCGTTATACCCTTATTGGTTTTTTTAATATATAAAATGATTAATTTTTACCAATTAATTACCATCATGCCATCCACATCTTAGCCATCCATTCTTTTAATCTAATGGTCCAGATTTGGTCATACGATCACACTATAATTGCAATTCTCATTTAATACTAACTCTATATATATATATATATATATATATATATATATATATATAGACACGCTCCACCCCGTTAATGGGCCAAGGGCTAGCCCAAATTATTAGTTTTAGTCATTGCTATTTATTTTCGATTTACTAGTTAAAACTTCCGTAAATTCCTAAAAAGTAACTTACGAGTTACGACAATTTGGCAAAGATATTTATTTCATCACTTTCGTCTCATATTCTGCTGTAAATTCAGTTTCAGAACAGGTAATTTTAATTTCCTATCAGCTAGTTATTATATATTAATTTTTTTTAATTTGTAATTGGTATTGTCTTTCAAACAACATAATTTGTAATTAGAAGTATTGTTATGATTGCTTTCATATAATTATAGGGTTAATTGATGACTATGGATCAGTGTTTATGGTTGTTTGAAAACTTTTGAAGATCAATTCTTGCAAAGATCCATTTAGTTTCTATTTAGAAAAAATTTTCTTAATCAATTTTCTTTTGAAATTTAAAGACTGTATTACGTTATTCAGATATAATTTATATTTTAATATCTTATTGTGATGTGAGCTCCTACTATTCTAAAATTTTGGCTCCGCACCTGGTTGGGTTGAAGATTGACCATCTTTATAATATTTTTTTACTCCAAATTTAAAATAAAATATAGAGATGGATTAACGATAGTTTTAGATTGATTACCTCATATTTATAAATCTGTTAAATTTATTATTTCCTATAAATATGACCTTTACAACTTTACTGACCTGCGTCGTTTCTTTTATTATAATAGCAACTAGATAATGTTTGTTTACGTTGTTTACATTCATAAACATCATTTGGCAAATTAAAAACTAAAAATGCATGTAAGTCGAATGGTTGATGTTTATTTATTTATCAGAGGTACAAGGCTTTATCTCTTGGACCATTTTATCACTTGCCAAAATCACTCTTTTTCAAAACTAAGCAAAACTAAACTGTTTACAAGCTCTAAAATGATTAATCTGCGTCATCTTTTATTAGAAAGTTATTAGAAAATGAGATTCTTTTACATTGTCTTGATTCATAATTATTGATGTAATTCAAGAGGTATGAATTGTGATGTAGTATTTTTATTGTAATAGTCATGTGAAATGAGTTTTTATTATTGCATTGGACTACTGGTGCATAGTTAGGTAAATTGAAAACTACGGATGGATGTAATTCGAATTGTACGATGTTATTCATTTGTGAGAGGTATATATAAGGTTTTATCTCTTCAACCACTTGCCCAAAATCACACTTTTTTAAATTATAGCATTTTGGGTGCTTTAGAGTTTAGAACATTATATTTGGAGCAGTTAAATCCATGAAGACACATAATTTAGATAATATTGTGTCACATTTTTTGATTTTCAATAGAAGTAAAAATTGTAAGATAAATTGAGTTAGTTTTTTGCATAACCCTTGTATTGCTATTTCCTCTGTATAATCTGTTTTTTATGGTTAGCTTTTTGTAGCTGCAAGACCTTTAACAAAAAATTTCTCTTTTCAAAAAACGTCAATCTAACTTGTTTATAACTTATAAGTTGATTAACCGGCATTTATAAATCCAATTAATTTATTATTTCCTATAAATATGAATGTTATAATTTTGTTGACGAACGATGAGTGTCATTTTATATTATATAACTAGATAAAAAAACAAAATAACTTTATCTTATAAGGTTTTATCTTAAAATAACCAAAAATTAGCAAAATCCTCAAACTAGCCAATGAAATCGTAAGTGGGCTACTTACACCTGCAAACTCCTGCATAGTATAAAAAAAATTCATACTCACATTTTGGAAATCGCCATCTGTGAAATCTCATTGCACACCTGCAATTTCTTTTTCCATTTTTAGGAAATTGCAGTTGAGCAAAGAAATTTCGCAGGTGGCGATTTTCAAAATACAGGTTTGAAAAGACATTATACTAATGAAGGAGTTCTCATGTACAAATTTCCTTGGTTAGTTTAAGGATTTTGTTCGCTTTTCAAAAGTGATCAATTGGTCCAAGGGATCAAACTTTGAAAAGCGAACAAACTAACTTGTTCGCAAGCATCAAATTGATTTACCGGCATTTATAAATCTCATAGATTTGTCATTTCCTATAAATATGAACGGTGCAACTTTGCTGACCTGTGTCGGTCTTTATTTACAATGGTTATTCGATAATGAGGTTTTTAAATTGTCTTGATTTATGATTATTGTTATTTGTTAGGTAAGTAAAAACTAAAAGTGGATCTAATTCATGTGGTACAAAGTTATTCATTTGTGACTTGTGAGAGGTACAATGTATGAACCATTGGACCTCTTTATCGCTTGCCCAAAGCCACAATTTTACAAAACCAAGCAAACTAACTTGTTTGTAAGCTTTAAATTGTTTAACTAACATTTATAAATTTCTTAAAAACAAAACTGCAAAAAATGGTCCCTGTGATTTGCGATTTTTTATGGATACAGTCCCTTGACTTTCAAAATTGTGAAAATAGTCCTGATGAAAAGGTTTTTTTATGGTTTAAGTCCCTATCTAAATGTCTATTTTATCTTTTTAATTTTTTTTTACTTTTTCTTTTTACCTATTTACATTTTTTAATAAACAAAAATAATTAAATAATCCATCCACTACCGCTACCCCATATCCACACGAATACACACACATTTGGGAATTAAGCTCTGGCACTTTTCTTGATAACCAGCGGGGATGCTTCGATTGCCTTGATTGGTATGGTGTGAATTACAGTGGCTTTAAGAACAATTCAATATTTAGGGAATTAATGGATTTTTCAAGAAACGTTGACATGTCGCTACTTGATTTGTCTAGCAACAACTCCAATGGCAAAATTTCAACTTCAACGGCGAAATTTCACCTTCACTTCAATCGTTTAACCCCTCTTCATATGATCACAATTTGTTTTTTGTGTGGCCCTGTTACGGCTGAAAAGACCCAACCAGAAAGAGCGAGGCGGTCCAGTCGTGCTCGGTGGTGCCTCGCTGGCATAAGGATTACGTTATCAGCAAGAAATAGATTGTGATAAGTTTATTTAAATTTTGAATGCAAACTGATAAGGACTAATTGAGTTATTTTAGGATTGCTTTCCTTTTTTGGGCAAATTTCATATATGTCCTAAATTAATCAATCACATAATATCATATTTACCCAATGAAATATATAAATATCATATATATCCTATATTAACCTCTAAAATATCAAATTTACCCAAAACCTTAATTTTAACATTTTATAATTATTTTAAATTCTTATTTTTATCAAATGACTATTATGTCCCTCTTATAAAATATCATATATACC
This sequence comes from Cichorium intybus, assembly GCA_023525715.1. Taxonomy (NCBI): domain Eukaryota; kingdom Viridiplantae; phylum Streptophyta; class Magnoliopsida; order Asterales; family Asteraceae; genus Cichorium; species Cichorium intybus. The sequence continues at coordinate 17,587,422 of CM042017.1, read as the reverse complement.
CATAAAATATATAAATATCATATATACCCTTTTATTAACTTTGGTGTGAATCTCCGTTTTTACCCTTGTTCCGTTAACAAAAAAAGAAAATTTTCTTACCCATTAAATATGTAAATATCACTCACCAATCTTTCATAGACGTATTTATCAATGTCCTTTTAGTTTATTCAAATTCTACCACTAGTTTCTTAAATTTATAGTCACTGATTTTAAAAACCCATTTAATATCACTTAAATATATAACGATTATTTATGGAAAAAAAGATTTTGAATAGATCTCACTGGAATCGTCCAAACTATATTCTTTTAGGATTTCAAGACCTTGTAAAGCTACAGAATAAACTTGTTGACTATGGAAGTCGCACTGGAGTGGGCTAACATTTCCTTGCAAGTACAAGCTCTTTTCCCAATCTGAAAAGTACGGTACATTAGTGCTTCTTTTATTGTACAATCTGCTTCTCTTGTTATACATTGTAGTGCTCTTGACTAATGCAATAACAGAGGATTTAGCTTGCCTGTCGTTCTAAATTGCCCAATCGGAAGTCCCAGTCGATTGCAATGGCGCCTCTTCCAGACGTTCGTCACTCCAATCCAGATGTGCCCCACTCCAATTGATCTCGATCACGTTGAACTCGTACACGATTTGATTGATTTGGCTATAGATACGATTAGATAGTTTCATGCGTAATATGTGAGGGGTATAATGGGTAAATCAAGATTGTATTTATAATTAAAATGATTATAAATAACAAAAAATACCATAAAAGTAATTAGAAAATATTAAAATTAAGATTTTAGGTAAATTTGATATTTTAAAGGTTAATATAGGGTATATATGATATTTATATATTTCATTGGGTAAATATGATATTATATGATTAATTCAGGACATATATGAAATTTGCCTTGTTTTTTAAGTATTTAAAATAAGAATGATAGCTATAAATCTACGCAGACTTGATTTTGAATATTCTCTATTTTCTTATTCTCTTCTTCTGGGAGTTTGCACTCACTCGAAGAGTGCCGGTTACCTCCTGTTTGAGCGTAACAGGCCCACCGTCTTCTACATCTCGCAGCTTCACATCACCGCCTACTAACAATTCCGGTAAGCCAAACTCGTCAGGAATCGATGTGATTCTGATTGTTATACATGTTTTAGGTTTGTTTGGTTCTTATTTTGCTATCGTTACTGTTCTACAAAAAGAATAAACTTAATCGAAAGATTGTAGAGAGAAAGAAAGCCATACATGATAACGATACGAAAAAGGGGGAAGAAATTCCGAGTGAAATGATGAGTTATCAAGAAAACAGACCGATACATGATCAACGAAAGCTTGAATTCGCAGATGGGGTGCCTGAATTCGAGCTTGGTGACCTTATGAAAGCTTCCATTGAGAGTTTGGGTAAAGGGAATTTTGGGAACACGAAGGCGGAGGCGTAGGTCGGGGAGGAGAAGGCGGCGGTGGTGGCTACTGCTAAGAGTGTGGCGGTGAAGAAGAAGATGAAGGCGACCATTGCTTCTTTACTGCCTCCCTGTCGAGTATGAATGTGAGGGCGAGGCGAAGAGACGTGAAATTAAGGTTTATTGAGATTTTAGGCCTTCGGTGTGCCTTCTCTCGTAAACTCACTTTTTGCATGCCACCTCAGCATCCAGTCAACATTTCTTTCTCTTTGCTTTACCTTCGGAAATGTTCACCTCTCACTACATCTTACTACCTCTCACTTTTTAATTTAAAAACTAAATTTAAATTAAAATAAAACTAATAATTTCTAAATAAGATAATTCATTAAAATATAAAAATTAAATACGAAAATTACATTAAAAATAAAACCTAAAAATTTAAAACACGCATTAAACTTAAAATAAAAAAAATACATATTTTATAAAAAAGTAGGATCGTCACTCCCATTCTTCCTCCTCGATATCGGGCACCGGCCCTGGCTCAACTCTAGCCCGATAGATATGCTCGACCAAATCCGCACGAAGGTTGTTATGGATTTCTTTGCTTTGGACCTCGTTTCTATTCTCTAGATATGCCGCCGATCCAATTGGTAGCGGCTCGTATGTTGGCAAAACTTCGTCCGGATCATACGTACATATTGCTTTCCCCTCGTCTTCCAAAATCATATTATGTAATATGATGCATGCGTACATAAGGTCTCGTATTCTCCTCAGATCCCAAGCCCGTGACGGGTATTTGATCATGTGAAAGCGCTCTCGAAGAACTCCAAACGCTCGCTCCACATCCTTTCTAGCCGCTTCTTGTGCGACCTTGAACATTTTACGCTTTGGATCCATTGGACATGTGAATGACTTCACAAACACGGCATAATCCCGATATATACCATCGGCTAGATAATACCCATGTTTGTAGTACGCTCCGTTGACCTGAAACGGACAAAAAGGTGTAACGCCTCTATAAATGTCGTTAAAAATCGGCGATTGGTCGAGCACGTTAAGGTCGTTGTTTGCACCCGAAACGCCAAAAAACGCATGCCAAATCCATAAATCGTGGGACACCACTGCCTCGAGGATGATAGAAGGGTGCCGATGATCGCCTCGTGTGAATTGGGCACGCCATGCATTGGGGCAAGCGGCCCACTCCCAATGCATACAGTCGACGCTCCCAAGCATGCCGGGAAAACCATGTTTACTTTCATGCGCGGCGTACAACGTTTGAATGTCGTTCGGCGTTGGTTTTCGCAAATAACGTTTGCCGTAAACATGGATGATAGTGGACGAGAACTCGTATACACTTTCACGAACCGTGCGCTCCGACATCTTCAAATACTCGTCCCATAAATCAAATGCGGTGCCGGTTGTAATTTGACGAATCGCAGCGGTACATTTTTGTTCCGCCATGAAACCCCTTCTGTTCCTACCATCGTATTACAATCGCAATATGGGATTGACTTCGCTCACATCATGAACTATACGCAAAAATAGTCCCTGGTTCATCCGAAACCGACGCCTAAACTGATACGTCGAGTACAATTAGTGTTCCGCTAAATAGTCGCGGACAAGGAGATCGTGCGCAGCTTGACGATCTCTGTTTATTGTTGCCCGTCTTGTTAAAGGACGTTCATTTTGTGAACTTTCTGCGGCGTCGGCGGTTATTTGCGCAGCCTGTCGAAGCAATGATGCCGCTTGAACGGTAGCTTCAAGCAACCAACTTTCGTCTTCAGACGAAGACGACGAATCGAAGAGCACCTCGAATCTAGGATCCATTTTTTTTGTAGTAAGTTGTGTATGTGTTGTGTATTTGAGAAATGAGTGATATATGTAAATATATATAGGTAAAATAATTTTTTTTTAATTGAAACGGCTATATAGCCGTTGAAAGTGCAACGGTCACAATAGGTGAGACGCCGCACGACGCCCACACGCCGCACGAGCCCAAGACTGCGATGACGTCGCATAAGGGGGCGGTGTTCACCGCGAGCTCGCACCAGCTCGGGCTCCCCCTCGCACTGCACACCGGAAGGCCTTAGAGAGGGAGAGAGAGAGATATGAGTTGTAGATTTTTTTTAATTATTAAAATATGTTAATAGATAAAAAGAAAGAAAATAAATTAAAAAGGTAAAATAGACATTTCATGTTGGACAGAGACCTAAACTACAAATAAACCTTCCGATAAGGACTATTTTCACGATTTTGAAAGTCAATGACTCTATCCACAAAAAATCGCAAACCACAGGGACCATTTTTGCACTTTTGTCTTTCTTAAATTTAGAGTAAATTACAAATTTAGTCCCTGTGGTTGTCCCGAAATTACACATTTGGTCATCCTTTTGGTTTTTCACGCTCATGGTCCCTGAACTGCACTTTTGCTTACACTATTGGTCCCTTGGCCAGGTAAAAAGACCAATATACCCTTTTTAATTTCTTTTTCTTTTTTCTTTTGAAATGTTATTATTTTGGTAAATTAAAAAAAAAAGAAGAAAAATTCAATCCCATCCCCCAACCTACCCCACTACGTCTCTATCTCTATCGTCTTCAATCAATTCTCCGGTGAAACCCTCACCCCTCCAAAATCCCCAACCCCACCGCCGCCTCCATTACCAATGTCTCAAGAAGTTATGCTATACATGAAAAAGATTTAGAAATGGAGCTGGAAAGCTGTAAGAACCCGTGAATATGTGTAATAAAATGTAAATAATCAGGTGAAAAGGACGAAAAGTTGTAAAAGGGTAAAACGGTCTTTTGACACGTTATGAGATTAATATGTAAAATAATATGTATTTGTGAAATAATAACATAAGAAATAAAAGTTTATGAGAAATTTGAAGTTTTGCCGCGTGAATAGTAAAATTTGACCAAAAAGGGCAAATTGGTCATTTGGCATGAAAATGACCAAAAATGTCAAGAAAATGTTAAGTTGGGAGTAATGAAGCATAAATGGTAAAGTTATTACCTTTGGATCATTTTTGTAGAAGAAATGGAAAGTTAGGGACTAAAGTGTAAAGTTTTAAAAAAAAAAAAACTAAATACATATTATATGTTAGTTATTATCCTCATTAGTTCAAGGATCCAGTAAACTACTCCAGAGAATTCTAGAGAGCACGAGAGAAAGAGCAAAGAAGAAGAAGAAGTTCAAGGGAATTGTCAAGAAATCAAAGGAATCAAGGGTTGGAATTAGTGATTCCAAGGTAAGGTTTCTCTAGTTTTAACCTAGTTTTTGGGTATGTGCTTGAATTTGGTCTTTTGATGGAATTGAAACTGCAATTGCAGTTATAAATCATGTGGGTTAAGTAACTAATGCTCCCAATAAGCCATTAGTTAAGAACTTAACTCAAAAACATAAAAGTAGAATGCTATTCTTGAGAATTTTCAAGTTTAGCCAAGAACTTTAATTTCTGTAATTGAGTTATTGAAATGTTTTTAATGGCTAAAAACCTGTTATTAGTCAAGGGTTAAACCAAGAACAAACCCCAGGTGATTAAGACCTAGAATAAGAGCTTAAAGCCTCAAAACTACATGCTACAGTGCCAAATCGCGACTGATCAGGAGCCTGCCCAGGCGCCAGGCGCAGTGCGCCCAGGACCAGGGCGGGGTGCGCCCAGGCGCAGTGCGCCCCATACCTGGCGCAGTGCGCCTTCAGTCAGGGGCCAGACAGGGACCAAAAATGTTAAAATTTTCAAATAACCCAAACGCTAGAAACCATAGCTAGACATATCCGATTGACCTGAAATTTCAGCCATAACCCTAAAACGGTATAAGAACATGTCGGGAATGGTCAAATCCGTAATTCGACCTTGCGGAAAAGTTACTGTAGCGGCAGAGGCTAAAAGTACTATTCCTGTCAAAACTTAATTTTGAAATTTAAGCTAGACTTGTCCAATGAACTCCAAATTTGAAACACAAGTCTAATATGGCTTAATATTTCATGGAAAAGAGTCGGAACTGAAATACGACCCCTCGGGGGTACTGTAGCAGAATACGCGTATTTCGGAGAAAACGATAAAACGAGTTTATTAATGGTTATACATTTATTATAACCCGTAGTAGAATCGTATGACACTCTTGTGCTGTAAGTTAGTTGTTATATATATGAATTGAATATAAACGTATATTTTGTAAAAAAATAGGTGGTGGTTCAAATACGGTGAACCAAGCGAAGGAAAAAGGAGTGCAAAAGACTAACTGATTCCTAGGTGACTCGAGGTGAGTGTTATGTGGATTTTCGAGTACATAGCAAATTGAATTTTATTTAAAAATGTTTTGGAGTCAAAGTATTTTATGGAAAGTATGGTTATAATGTGAAAGAAATGAAATCAGAAATGAAGTGACTAATAATGTGATTGACTCATGATGATAAGTTGTTTTAGTATCCGGATAAAGACCACGGCCTGCTGCGGTAGGGGTGGCAATAAGACACTACTGGGATGGTACCTCCCGTCGCGAAGTAGTTGTCTTACCTTGATAGATGAATCCGTTTCATACTATTGGGGAAGTAGTTATACGGGAGCGTCTCGTATAAAACCTACGGGTGCGCTCGTAGGAATGTACCATCACGAAATAATGAGTACCTGTGGGTGCGCTCACAGGAAATGTAAAAATTTGGGAATTTAAAGGATAATGATATAATTGGTAAATTGTTTTGGGTCTAAACCCATAATGCTCACGAGACATTATGTCTCACGTATTTGTTTTAAATGCTATGTACTCAGGTAAATCGGAAGGGCGCTAGAAGAGTCGGGTGTGGGATCGTAGCGTTTGTTATTGTATAAAATGTATGATAAACAGGTTTGAACCGTGGTTGTGAAACAAATTCGTGATACCCCGTTTGTAATGAAAATACATGGTTTGTTCTCAAATGTTGTAATAAAGTTTGTAAAAAAAAATTGTGTGAAAATTTGGGGTGTTACAATTTGGTATCAGAGCCATGGTTTAAGCGAATTAGGTTGGGTAACCATCCTAGGCTTAAACTAGTGGATTAATAGTAAGTAAAGTAGTAGTATTAGGTACTAACTAACGGGGTAGAATCGCTAATTTATAATGTTGGAATCCACAGTAACCGATGAACCTGGGGATCTTGTGATAACATCAGAGCCAAAGTATATAGGTGGTTAAAATAATATTGGGCCCGTATTATTGTAACCACAGGATATGCTTTGGAAATGGTGAAGTCACTAGGGAACCTGAAGAATTTGGTTGTGGAAATTAGTATAGAGATATTTGGGAACACGAGTCCCATAGGAAGATCACATGCTACCGCTTTCGAGTATATTGATATATATATATATATATATATATATATATATATATATATATATATATATATATATATATATATATATATATATATATATATATATATATATATATATATGTGTGTGTGTGTGAAGTAACAAAACGCGAACTTTATTGGTTTTATATAGTAAATGGAGAGTGGAGGTCAAAATATTTCAAGTGAAGGACGGGCTGCAAGTCATACCCCGTCCCATGGAGATAATCCGGTCGATGATGCGGTTAACATGGGTCCTAACCCAAATCCAATACCGCAACCTCCACCCGTGACTTTGGAGGCTATTCAAAATCTTATTAGCAATCTAAAGACAGAGATGAGGGAGGATATGCGACAAATGTTGAATACACGGCTGGGGGACCCATAATCTAACCCTTCAGCAGATGATGCTTCTTGGAGACCCACTAATGGAGACTCGGTTACGGATGAGGATAGTGTGGGGACAGAAGATAAGAAAAGATGTTCTTTCAAAACTTTTCTGACATGTAAGCCAACGGAATACTATGGTAGCTACGAGCCTAAGGTCACGATGCGGTGGACACGGGAGACAGAGCAAGTATTGGAGGTCAGCAAGTGTCATGAGAGGATAAAGTTTATTATGCCTCACGAATGTTGAAAGACGATGCGTTGGTCTGGTGGAACACCTTATACGAACTGGTTGGAAAGGATGTAATTTACAAGTGGTCGTGGACCGAATTCACCACCCGCCTGAAGAATAAATATTGTCCCCTTCGGGACATAGAAAAACTTGAAGATGAATTCCTTACTCTAAAGAAGGGTAGTTTGACTGTTGCCGAGTATACTAAAAAGTTCAGCGATATGCTACCGTTCGTGGGAAACATTTACACTACGGAGCGGGAACGAATCAACCGTTATGTGAAAGGCCTACCTTGGGAGTATGAACTGGAAGTAAAACGGGCGGTAACCATGGATGCGGCGTTTGAGGCAGCAAGAAATGTCGAAGATGTGTGGAAACGAAGAACAGTGGAAAGGCAAATTTCTGGGGATAAACGTAAATTCAGTGGCGGGAGTAGTAACTGGAATAAAAAGGGAAAGTCGGTAGTGATGTCAACCAAGCAGGGCAGTCGGAAGACATGTGAGAAATGTGGAAAAGAGCATACGGGCGAATGTAAGATGGGAAGTGCAGCTTGTTTTAACTGCGGTCGAACGGGTCACAAGGCTAGGGAGTGTACATATCCGAAGCTCAGCGAAGTCGAGTGCTTTTCATGTCACGAAAAGGGGCACTATAGCTTTAACTGTCCGAAGAAGGGTGGCGAGACGATGGTATCAACTGCGCAGAAAAAGACGGAGCCCCAAAAGGTGAAGACCCGCGCTTTCCAACTCACCCGAGAAGAAGCAAAGGAGACACAAGACGTGGTCTCAGGTACCCTACTAATTAACCAGATGCCTGCCTACGTATTATTTGATTCTGGTGCTACGTGTTCGTTTGTGTCCCATGAGTTTGGCCTAAAATTTAATATACCGTTAGAACCATTAGACCGTGTATGCGAGGTAGAATTGGCAAGTGGAAAGAAGGTGGAAATAAAACATGTGTACCGTGGCTGCGAACTCAGTATAGATGATCAGAAATTTTCGTTGAACCTTCTTCCGATTGGAGTGAAGACTTTTGATGTTGTCATTGGTATGGATTGGCTTGGAGCCAATGATGCAAAAATCGCATGTGGGAAGAAGATAGTGTCAGTGAAAATTCCAGGTGGCAGCAAAGTGTATGTGTACGGTGAAAAACCCAAGAGGATGTCCAATTTGATTAGTGCAGCGAAGGTCAGGAGATGTTTAATGAAAGGATGCTTATCCTATGTGGCGTATGTAATGATGGAAGATAAAGTAAAGAAAACGGTACATGATATTGACGTGGTGAAGGAATATCCTGAAGTGTTTCCAGATGACTTACCCGGGTTGCCACCAGAGAGACAAGTAGAATTCCGAATTGATCTTGTACCTGGAGCTTCTCCTATCGCTCGTGCTCCATACCGTTTGTGTAACGACCCAAATTTAATAATATAAATATGTAAAACAAGGTGTGTATAATTTAAAATTTTATGTATATTTTATGAGAAAGTATGTTGTAAGGGTAAATTAGTCATTTTACCTTAAGAAGGGTAATTTGGTCATTTGACCATATACAAAAAATTATTATAAAAGTACAATTCTAGTTTGGACCAAAAATGTAAGAATTATAGCTTCATGTGGCCAAATTTAATATTAGTGCCAAAAGTCCAAAGAATGAAAGTCCAGGGGCTGAAATGTCATTAAGGCAAAGTATGGAAAATATAAATATGAGAAAATATCTCATAAATGGACATAAAAAACAGAAGAGAGCCCTGGGAATTCTCTGGAAGAAACGGGAATACGCATTCACGGAGAAGAGCAAGGATTGAAGCAAGAAATCAAGGGTTTAACTTGGAATTTGCAATTTCAAGCTTCTAAGGTAAGAAAATTATCAACCCTAAGTTTAGCTCTTCAAGTTCTGTGGGTAAACTACAAACTGAAATTTAGTACAAAGTTGCTATGATGAAATCATACGTTCCATCTAGCTCAAATCAACACAAGGAACGAATTTTCAACCATAAATTTAGGTTAATTCCATGGAAATGGGTTTGAGCTCAAGAACCCTAGAAATGGGTTTTTGGAACTGAAATTAGTTTCTATGGTTTTATTAAGTCATATATGTTATAAATGAAGTGAGAAATCGGTTCCATCTTTAAAAATTGATCAAAATGGTTTTTGGTGTTAAATTGGGTTTTCGGGAATGATTTTAAGCAAAGAGGATGAAATTTGTGAAAAAGATGTTTAAAAACAAGTATAAGTTGGTATTTAGGGCCTAGATATGACCCTAAACCAATTAAGTCAAGTATTAAGAACATATCTTAAAAATCATCAAAGTATGTTGCTATTATTGAAAAATTGAAATTTTGTTCAAAAGCCTTAGAATTGAATTTTACATGATCAAATTAATTCCAAGGGGTTTTGATAAGTTTCATATGTGGTAATTGTTAAAATAAAGCAGTAGAAGTGATTAGTTTCGAACAATTTCGGTGTTTGGATCAAAAATGCAAAAACGGGAATGTTTGGAAAATAATTAAAATCTATGATTTTTATGTTTAAAAACTTGAAGTAAATGAATGGTTTTGGTCATGGAACAAACCTTAGTGAATAAGTCGTGTATTAAGGGCTTAAAATGAGGAAAATGGGAATTTATACCATAAAAATCGCAAATTCTGGTTGCTGCAGACCCCGTAGGGTCGCGATCTGGGTGCCCGTAGGGTCGCGATCCTGCGCCTGGGAGAAAATGCAGTTTCGAAATTTGTCCCCTGCCAAGTCCAAATGGATTTTTAGTTTTGGTCTTATACTTGTCCGTTTGACCTCAAATTTTAAACATAGGTCTAATATGTTATGAAACATCATGAAAAATTGTCGGAATCGAAATACGACCCTCCGAGGGTACTGTAGTAAAATACGTATAAAATACGGTTTAACTAAAGTTGGTCATTTTAAAGTTATATACTTATTATGACCCAAGATAGTATTATAAGGACTCTAATGAGTTATAGAGTCAGTTAGCATTAATGTTAATGTATAACATGTTAAATATAGGTCCATGCCAAGTGACTAATGGATCAAAAGAGTATAAATACAAGGAACATGTAGTCAATCTTCTAGCAATACATGAGGTGAGTACATGCAGTATTTTTACCCATTCTGGGGTACATGGCAAGTAAGTATTTTCAAGATTTCTAATAAAATTTCTATATGTGAAATTTTATGCAAGAGTGTTATTTCTAAATTGTTTGTGAAAGTATAATGTTATATTTGAAGTTATGTTTTGGTCTATAAGTCAATTATGTGGAAGTATGTTGGTCTATGAACCAATTATGTGCAAGTATATTTTGATTACAAGTTATATATGTTTTCAAGTATGAATGGCATATAGCCACAAGATATTTAAGAAGTATGTTCTGATTACAAACTGTATATGCTTTCAAGTATAAATGGCATATAGCCATAAGATGTTGAGAAGTATGTTTTGGCATAAAGCTTAGTATGTTTTAAAGATATGTTTAAACATATGGTTTATGTGAAATAAAATGATGTAGTTTGGCACCTAGCCACAAGTTATATGTTTATGAGAAATGTTCAAGCAAGCAGCAAGTTTTTATATGACTGGTAATTGTAGCAAGCAGCGTTAGTAAGGGAACTATGTTCCAACCTACCCGGGTTAGGTAAGGGGTCTACTGGGGACAAGCCCCATCGCGAAGTAGATCGCCTCAGCACTTCTATGGTGATGATTGATCCGTTCTTTCTAGCCATAGAGACTTGGGGTATCACTTATAGTGATTAAAGCCCTAAGTATAAAAATCCAGCAAGCTTATAAAACCAGTCAAAGAAAGTAAGAAAGATGTTATTTTTGTAAAGTATGTCATAAAATGATTTTTGAGAAGTAAAGAATTATGGTATGTTGTTATTATAAAGTTTTGAAAGAAGATATTTTTGCAAAGCATGATATGTAATGATTTTGAAAAGGAATGAGCTATGGTATGATATTATTATAAAAATTTGAAAGATGAAGTATGTTATAAGTTTTATAAAAGTTGGAAAAGAAGTTATAAGTTTGAGTCTAAAACTCATGTAACTCACGAGACATTTTTGTCTTACGTATTCTATGTTTTGCCATGTATTCCAGGTTTAAATAAATTGCTATAAATGGGATGAAGTTTAGCTGGAGTGGAGCTTGAGTTGGCTCCTATCTTGGACACAAGGTTTAATCCTTTTCTTGCTTACTATGGTTAAATTTGGTATGGATTTGTAACACCCACAGTTTTAAAGATGTAAATATTCGGTTTTTGATAAACCGTATTTTTGTATTCATGTATTTATACGAAAAACCATAGTATTTGAAAACAGTAGAAATGGGGTGTCGCAAGTTGGTATCAGAGCCATAGTTTAAGCGAATTAGGATTGGCTTGTTCCACTCCTAGTCTTAAATTCATGCTATAGAAATGTTAATTTATGAAAAGTATGTTATATGATGTCTTAAATGATTAAGACATTATGCATTTTTTTTAAATATGTAGATATATAACACTAATAAGTGTTAAGTTAGCGTTTAAAGTGAGTAAAAATCTGACCGTTTGGAAAATTATAAGATATTTTCCGTAACTGCCTATATTTATTAAAGGCTATGTTATAAAGTAGAAAGATTTCCAGTATTGATCACCATGTATTTATAATGGTGTTATATGTTAAAGGAACTAGTGTCCCATGAAACCTTGTGGTAACAACAAAATCAATATGTATAGGTGGTTATGGTAATATGGGCCCGTATTATCATAATCACAGGATATGTATTGAGACCGGTGGAATCACAAAGGAATTATGGTATTCTGGTGGGTAAGATTTTGAAAAGAGTAGTAAGTAAAGCATAGGAATTATATGCCTATGTAACAGGAACAAGTATTATTATAAGTACTAAAAGTTAATGCAGTGGATATATACCACTTAGTATAGTAAAGTAAAAGAAATAATGCGATAGTTAATACTTGTTATACAAATTGAAAGACATTGAAGTGTATGCCTATCGAGGCGGGTGGAAGTATGTATAAGAACAAATTAAAGAAGAATTTTGGGTATTGATTACCTATATGAAAGTTGTAAGACTCTTACAAGAAGGATAAAAATTATAAGTAGAATGTAATAATAGTACATAAAATTTTTGTAATAACAAAAGAGTAGTAAAGAAGAGTTTACTGTTGACAAGTGGTGTGCTTTGGGCATAACCATTAAATGCATAATTTTATCTAAAAGTTCTGTGTATATTAAAGATATAAAGGAAGTAAGATATCGTTACAGAACGATAAGAGTAAAATGATGAGAAAAGTTAAAAATAGAAGATGCATGAAAGTGTCCAAAGATTTAACAATTGATCAAGTTATAAGTGAAATGCTATAATGAGTAATAAAAACAAAGTAAGATTATCCAAATGGGGAAAAGAGTGATGAATGGTAAATTGTTAAAGATTATGATTTTCTAAGTAAAATGCATTAATGTAATGTGATAAAATGAATGTGAATCGAGTAATAAAGGGTGAATGCCTAAATAAATGTTAGGCAAGAAACTAAAGGTGAAACAAATAACGATAAGATAGTGGTTGCCAGGAATTAAAATCCGCAACCAAATAAAAGAAGTAGAAAAAGAAATACTAGTAATGAAAGAGTATAATAATGTATGATAATGGAAGAAAACTATAAGTATGTAAGGAAAATGACTAAAGGTCATAATCAATACGAAGTAAAGAACAAGAGTAAACGTCTAAACCTACATTAGACGAAAAATCAAAGATAAGATAAGAACGATAGTAAACAGACAGGAAGTTACTACTTCCGAATAGAAATGATGGGTAAAGAAATCCAAAGATTGTGAGAAATGGTGAGTACATGGCTAGTAGCCAGGAAATACAAAGAAGTGTATGTATGTTTATATGTGTTTATAAATGTAAAAACATGAGTAAGTTTTGGGATATATAAAAATGATGTACAAAAGTATAAAAGTGGTTATGAAATAAGTATTCTAATTAGAATACTATAAGGTATGAAGCAAAAGAGTAAAATAATGTATCGGGCATACTGCCTCGATATACCAAAAGAATGAAAGATGACGAGAAAAATAAATGGCAATTGTGTATCACCTAAAGATACATAAGAAGTAAGTTGTATATGAAATATATAATGTAAAGAAGTGGAGTTTAAACGAAAGAATAACATAATGTGTTAGGCATGTAGCCTTATAACACATAATAGAAATGATAAAAGATGTAAAAGTAAAGAGTAGCGAGAGGTAATGGTGATCGAGGGTTATGTCAAGAATTCGTCATGGGACGAAAATGTTAAAAATACCTAGTTGGGTTCTTAAACCAAAAGAGAACCAAGTATATATATATATATATATATATATATATATATATATATATATATATATATATATATATATATATATATATATATATATATATATATATATATATATATATATATATATATATATATATATATATATATATATATATATATATATATATGTGTGTGTGTATATTATACAACTAAGAACTTGTAAGTATATGTCGAGAAGTTAATGAATGTGGTTTGTAAAACATAAATACACCACAAGGTAATAATATTATGAAAAATGAAGTAAGTATGAGAATGTGAATTATGGTATGCAACATGTATGAAATTCCATAAGTGAATTGAAGAAAAATAAATTTCGAATCAATCATGGTAAACAATTTAGATACCGTGAGGAAAGAGTAAACAGAAGATCAGGTGCTAAACTAAGCACTAATGTGAGAAATAAAATTGGCAGAGAAATACTAAAATATAAAGTAATAATATGAGAAGGATACGCGGAGTATCCAAAAAGGAAAGAAAAGTATACTTATAAAAGTATTGTAAAAAAAAAATTGAAGAAATGAGAAAGACATGTTTATACGAATAAGTAATGAGTAATGAGACCAAAATCTCATAAAAGAAGATGAAAGAAATATCTAAGTTGATTATATGTTGAATATGAAAGTAATACAAGACAAATATTAGAGAAGGTAATACATATAATGTACAGGAAATGAGTAAAAAGTATGTGAAAAACTATTTTCTTAAAAGTGTGAATCGAGAAGGAAGTTGGCTGAAATAATAGAACAACCTCAACAGTAAAACTGTACAAGTTTATAAGGTTAAATATGGTGTATTATACATAGAAAGAAATTTAATGATGTTTAATTGTTAAAATAAAAAGCGGTATATCATTTTAACACTTTCAGAACGAGATAAACAGATTCTCGTGAACAATATGATGATTCGACAAATTTTGTCCCAATCAGAAAAGTAAGAATGTGAAGTGTAACAAGAAGGAGGAAAATACATCCTTTATAAATAATAATGAGTTAGTAGTGGGTAATAGAGATAAAGAAGAATAAACTGAAGTGTAAAAGATTTAAAAACAAATGTAAGAGAAATAAGATGTTGTAAAACTTCTGTAAAGAAGAAATAACAGTGGATTGTCTAGGAAGTAACGAATGAGTAAAGAAATAAGAAGAAGAGACGGGTGAAGATAAATAAGCAATATTAAATGAAGGTGAAAAGATTTCTTAAGTAAAATGTCCATTAAGGGACAAAATTTATACAAGGAAAAGATTTTGATGTCCTTATGAATTTGTAAAAATACGAAACATATATAATTATGTTTAATGGTATTGGAATTTTTACAAGTAAAGAATGTTGTGAGTATAATCTCACTTGTTTTAGTAAAGATATGAAAAGAATTATAAAGTAGACTGCTATTTATGATAAAAAGTATTGAAGTATGAAACTATTTTGTGAAAATAAGTTACTAAGAGATTGTATATAAATGAAATGAGGTAGAAATGAAAGTAACTAGAATGAAGAGTATGAAACATGAATGAACGACTAAAAGGTTGAGAAAACAGATAAAATGACCAAAATGATATTTTGGTTAACTGGGAAGATATAAAGTTTTAAAGAGATTATGTTAATCCTTTATAAAGGATTGAAAGCAGGAACCGCTAAGAGCTGATTAAAGAATCAAAAACAACCAAAGAAGAAAATGATTATGTGTTGGTAAAAAGAAAGTATCTACTAGAAATCAACTTTGGCGGAAAACATCTGAAAAGGAAGGGGAAGTGATTTACGTAATTTAGTAATTGTGCAATGATTCCGAGGACGGAATCCCAATAAGGGGGAGGTAGTTGTAACGACCCAAATTTAATAATATAAATATGTAAAACAAGGTGTGTATAATTTAAAATTTTATGTATATTTTATGAGAAAGTATGTTGTAAGGGTAAATTAGTCATTTTACCTTAAGAAGGGTAATTTGGTCATTTGACCATATACAAAAAATTATTATAAAAGTACAATTCTAGTTTGGACCAAAAATGTAAGAATTATAGCTTCATGTGGCCAAATTTAATATTAGTGCCAAAAGTCCAAAGAATGAAAGTCCAGGGGCTGAAATGTCATTAAGGCAAAGTATGGAAAATATAAATATGAGAAAATATCTCATAAATGGACATAAAAAACAGAAGAGAGCCCTGGGAATTCTCTGGAAGAAACGGGAATACGCATTCACGGAGAAGAGCAAGGATTGAAGCAAGAAATCAAGGGTTTAACTTGGAATTTGCAATTTCAAGCTTCTAAGGTAAGAAAATTATCAACCCTAAGTTTAGCTCTTCAAGTTCTGTGGGTAAACTACAAACTGAAATTTAGTACAAAGTTGCTATGATGAAATCATACGTTCCATCTAGCTCAAATCAACACAAGGAACGAATTTTCAACCATAAATTTAGGTTAATTCCATGGAAATGGGTTTGAGCTCAAGAACCCTAGAAATGGGTTTTTGGAACTGAAATTAGTTTCTATGGTTTTATTAAGTCATATATGTTATAAATGAAGTGAGAAATCGGTTCCATCTTTAAAAATTGATCAAAATGGTTTTTGGTGTTAAATTGGGTTTTCGGGAATGATTTTAAGCAAAGAGGATGAAATTTGTGAAAAAGATGTTTAAAAACAAGTATAAGTTGGTATTTAGGGCCTAGATATGACCCTAAACCAATTAAGTCAAGTATTAAGAACATATCTTAAAAATCATCAAAGTATGTTGCTATTATTGAAAAATTGAAATTTTGTTCAAAAGCCTTAGAATTGAATTTTACATGATCAAATTAATTCCAAGGGGTTTTGATAAGTTTCATATGTGGTAATTGTTAAAATAAAGCAGTAGAAGTGATTAGTTTCGAACAATTTCGGTGTTTGGATCAAAAATGCAAAAACGGGAATGTTTGGAAAATAATTAAAATCTATGATTTTTATGTTTAAAAACTTGAAGTAAATGAATGGTTTTGGTCATGGAACAAACCTTAGTGAATAAGTCGTGTATTAAGGGCTTAAAATGAGGAAAATGGGAATTTATACCATAAAAATCGCAAATTCTGGTTGCTGCAGACCCCGTAGGGTCGCGATCTGGGTGCCCGTAGGGTCGCGATCCTGCGCCTGGGAGAAAATGCAGTTTCGAAATTTGTCCCCTGCCAAGTCCAAATGGATTTTTAGTTTTGGTCTTATACTTGTCCGTTTGACCTCAAATTTTAAACATAGGTCTAATATGTTATGAAACATCATGAAAAATTGTCGGAATCGAAATACGACCCTCCGAGGGTACTGTAGTAAAATACGTATAAAATACGGTTTAACTAAAGTTGGTCATTTTAAAGTTATATACTTATTATGACCCAAGATAGTATTATAAGGACTCTAATGAGTTATAGAGTCAGTTAGCATTAATGTTAATGTATAACATGTTAAATATAGGTCCATGCCAAGTGACTAATGGATCAAAAGAGTATAAATACAAGGAACATGTAGTCAATCTTCTAGCAATACATGAGGTGAGTACATGCAGTATTTTTACCCATTCTGGGGTACATGGCAAGTAAGTATTTTCAAGATTTCTAATAAAATTTCTATATGTGAAATTTTATGCAAGAGTGTTATTTCTAAATTGTTTGTGAAAGTATAATGTTATATTTGAAGTTATGTTTTGGTCTATAAGTCAATTATGTGGAAGTATGTTGGTCTATGAACCAATTATGTGCAAGTATATTTTGATTACAAGTTATATATGTTTTCAAGTATGAATGGCATATAGCCACAAGATATTTAAGAAGTATGTTCTGATTACAAACTGTATATGCTTTCAAGTATAAATGGCATATAGCCATAAGATGTTGAGAAGTATGTTTTGGCATAAAGCTTAGTATGTTTTAAAGATATGTTTAAACATATGGTTTATGTGAAATAAAATGATGTAGTTTGGCACCTAGCCACAAGTTATATGTTTATGAGAAATGTTCAAGCAAGCAGCAAGTTTTTATATGACTGGTAATTGTAGCAAGCAGCGTTAGTAAGGGAACTATGTTCCAACCTACCCGGGTTAGGTAAGGGGTCTACTGGGGACAAGCCCCATCGCGAAGTAGATCGCCTCAGCACTTCTATGGTGATGATTGATCCGTTCTTTCTAGCCATAGAGACTTGGGGTATCACTTATAGTGATTAAAGCCCTAAGTATAAAAATCCAGCAAGCTTATAAAACCAGTCAAAGAAAGTAAGAAAGATGTTATTTTTGTAAAGTATGTCATAAAATGATTTTTGAGAAGTAAAGAATTATGGTATGTTGTTATTATAAAGTTTTGAAAGAAGATATTTTTGCAAAGCATGATATGTAATGATTTTGAAAAGGAATGAGCTATGGTATGATATTATTATAAAAATTTGAAAGATGAAGTATGTTATAAGTTTTATAAAAGTTGGAAAAGAAGTTATAAGTTTGAGTCTAAAACTCATGTAACTCACGAGACATTTTTGTCTTACGTATTCTATGTTTTGCCATGTATTCCAGGTTTAAATAAATTGCTATAAATGGGATGAAGTTTAGCTGGAGTGGAGCTTGAGTTGGCTCCTATCTTGGACACAAGGTTTAATCCTTTTCTTGCTTACTATGGTTAAATTTGGTATGGATTTGTAACACCCACAGTTTTAAAGATGTAAATATTCGGTTTTTGATAAACAGTATTTTTGTATTCATGTATTTATACAAAAAACCATAGTATTTGAAAACAGTAGAAATGGGGTGTCGCAGTTTGGCCCCGACCGAAATGCGGGAGTTGATGTCACAATTACAGGAATTGCTGGATAAAGGCTTCATACGCCCCAGTGTGTCTCCTTGGGGTGCACCGGTGCTATTTGTCAAGAAGAAGGATGGCACGATGCGAATGTGCATTGACTACCGCGAGCTCAATAAAATTACCATCAAGAATCGTTACCCGTTACCACGAATAGACGATCTGTTTGATCAGTTGCAAGGCGCTGACTATTTCTCCAAGATTGACCTCCGGTCTGGTTATCATCAGGTGCGCGTAAGAAATGAAGATTTTGAGAAGACTGCTTTTCGCACTCGCTACGGGCATTATGAATTCTTGGTCATACCTTTTGGGCTGACGAATGCTCCGGCAATCTTCATGGATTTGATGAATAGGGTGTGCAAGCCGTTCCTTGATAAGTTTGTTATCGTCTTTATTGATGACATCCTTATCTACTCGAAGAATGCAGAGGAACATGGGAATCATTTGAGGACGGTGCTAGAAGTTCTAAAGAAAGAGAAGTTATATGCAAAATTTTCGAAGTGCGAATTTTGGCTGAGGGAAGTGCAATTCCTTGGACACGTTGTCTCAATCCAAGGCATTAAAGTAGATCCAACAAAAGTGGAGGCAGTGATGAAATGGGAATTTCCCAAGACTCCGACGGAAGTGAGAAGTTTTCTTGGACTCGCCGGGTACTACCGACGATTCATCCAAGATTTCTCACGGATTGCGGTACCTCTTACGAAGCTAACAAGGAAAGGAGTAAAATTTTAATGGGGGGCGGAACAAGAAAAGGCGTTTGAGACACTAAAAGAGAAGTTATGCAATGCGCCGGTTCTTACCCTACCAGAAGGAACTGAAGATTTCGTGGTGTATAGTGATGCCTCAAACAGAGGGTTGGGTTGTGTATTAATGCAGCGGGGAAAAGTAATAGCATATGCTTCTCGCTAATTGAAGGAACCCGAAACTCGATATGCAACGCACAATTTGGAACTGGCAGCAATCGTGTTCGCCCTAAAAATATGGAGGCATTACCTGTATGGAACAAAGTGCACCTTGTACACGGATCATAAAAGCTTGCAATACGTATTTTCTCAGAAAGATCTCAATATGAGGCAAAGTAGGTGGCTGGAGCTAATAAATGATTATGACTGTGAAATCGCTTACCACCCTGGGAAAGCGAATATGGTAGCAGATGCCTTAAGCAGGAAGTTTCATGAAAAGAAAAGTCAAGAGAAGTTGATGAAGATCGAATTGAAATCAAGCCTAATAGAAAGCATCAAAGACGCGCAAAAGCAAGTATTGGAAAGAGGTGACTTAAAGAAGGAAAAGCTAGGAAAAGATTTGGTGTTTGGAGAAAATACCCAGGGACTGAAGACAGTCAGAAATCGCGTGTGGGTACCAAAAGCAGGTGGAATCCGAAAGTTGATACTAGAAGAATCCCATAAGTCAAAATATTCCATTCATCCAGGAAGCACGAAAACTTATCGGGATCTCAAAGAACAGTATTGGTGGCCGGGAATGAAGAAAAGAATTGTCAAATACATCTCCAAATGTGCAACCTGTGCACAGGTGAAAGCGGAACACCAAGCCCCATATGGAAATACTCAACCACTGTAAATTCCAGCGGGGAAATGGGAAGACATAACCATGGATTTCATATTTGGATTGCCAAGAACCAGAAGAGGTCATAATGGTATATGGGTCATTGTTGACCGCTTGACCAAGAGTGCTATGTTTTTGGCGATTAATGAAAATACGCAATTGGAAACGTTGGCGCAGATATACAAGGATGAAGTTATACGACTTCATGGAGCTCCCTTGTCAATTGTGTCTGACAGAGACCCACGGTTTACCTCAAAATTGTGGGAGGCACTACAAGAACGTATGGGGACAAAAATTAAAATGAGTACAGCTTATCATACCCAGACGGACGGGCAAAGTGAACGAACTATCCAGACCGTAGAAGATATGCTACGCTCCTGTGCTTTGGATTTTGGTGGAAATTGGGACGAGCACTTGCCATTGGTGGAATTTTCTTATAACAACAGCTATCATTCCAGTATTGGAATGCCACCATTCGAAGCTCTATATGGCAGAAAGTGCAGAACCCCTTTGTGTTGGTTGGAAGCGGGAGAGACTAAAATGACTGGGCCGGAAATTGTAAGAATAACAAACGAAAAGATCAAAATAATTCAAGCTAATATGAAAGCTGCTCAAGATAGGCAGAAGAGTTATGCAGATTTGAAGAAGAGACCTTACAACTTAAAGGAAGGTGATCTTGTAATGCTCAAAGTGTCACCGTGGAAAGGTGTGGTAAGATTTGGAAAGAGGGGTAAACTGAGTCCAAGATACATTTGACCATTCAAGATCTTGAAAAGAATTGGTGAACAAGCTTTCAAGTTAGAGTTACCACATGAACTGAGTGGTATACACGATACGTTCCATGTGTGTTATTTGAAAAAGTATTTTGGAAAAAGTGAACTTGTTATTCCGTTGAAAGACCTAACAGTGGAAGCCCCAAATAAGCTGATAGAAGAACCAGAAGCAATGTTGGAGGTGAGAACCAAGAAGTTGAGAAACAAGGAAATTGACTTAGTCTTGGTCAAATGGAAGCCCGCATCAGGCTCAGATTTAACTTGGGAGACGCTAGAAGAAATGAAGAAAAGATACCCGAATTTCACGAATTATGAGAAGATTCCGAGGACGGAATCCTCTTAAGGGGGAGAGGTTGTAAGAACCCGTGAATATGTGTAATAAAATGTAAATAATCAGGTGAAAAGGACGAAAAGTTGTAAAAGGGTAAAACGGTCTTTTGACACGTTATGAGATTAATATGTAAAATAATATGTATTTGTGAAATAATAACATAAGAAATAAAAGTTTATGAGAAATTTGAAGTTTTGCTGCGTGAATAGTAAAATTTGACCAAAAAGGGCAAATTGGTCATTTGGCATGAAAATGACCAAAAATGTCAAGAAAATGTTAAGTTGGGAGTAATGAAGCATAAATGGTAAAGTTATTACCTTTGGATCACTTTTGTAGAAGAAATGGAAAGTTAGGGACTAAAGTGTAAAGTTTAAAAAAAAAACTAAATACATATTATATGTTAGTTATTATCCTCATTAGTTCAAGGATCCAGTAAACTACTCCAGAGAATTCTAGAGAGCACGAGAGAAAGAGCAAAGAAGAAGAAGAAGTTCAAGGGAATTGTCAAGAAATCAAAGGAATCAAGGGTTGGAATTAGTGATTCCAAGGTAAGGTTTCTCTAGTTTTAACCTAGTTTTTGGGTATGTGCTTGAATTTGGTCTTTTGATGGAATTGAAACTGCAATTGCAGTTATAAATCATGTGGGTTAAGTAACTAATGCTCCCAATAAGCCATTAGTTAAGAACTTAACTCAAAAACATGAAAGTAGAATGCTATTCTTGAGAATTTTCAAGTTTAGCCAAGAACTTTAATTTATGTAATTGAGTTATTGAAGTGTTTTTAATGGCTAAAAACCTGTTATTAGTCAAGGGTTTTAGTCCTAGAACAAACCCCAGGTGATTAAGACCTAGAATAAGAGCTTAAAGCCTCAAAACTGCATGCTACAGTGCCAAATCGCGACTGATCAGGAGCCTGCCCAGGCGCCAGGCGCAGTGCGCCCAGGACCAGGGCGGGGTGCGCCCAGGTGCAGTGCGCCCCATACCTGGCGCAGTGCGCCTTCAGTCAGGGGCCAGACAGGGACCAAAAATGTTAAAATTTTCAAATAACCCAAACGCTAGAAACCATAGCTAGACATATCCGATTGACCTGAAATTTCAGCCATAACCCTAAAACGGTATAAGAACATGTCGGTGTAACACCCGGTTTCTCATACGAAGTACACCCAAAAATTTTCAAACAATTATACATTAAATGGGTATACTTGTACTCAAAACACGGATAAAGATGTTATCATCACAAGTAAATATACAAACGGTCCTTACAAATTCTAACCAGGCATTACAAATAAATCAAGACAGCTAAAGGACAGGCTCTAAACTTGTCCGTCTTTCTTTATCACATGCCTTCCCCTATCACTGCTTCAGATACCTGCAAAACAACATACAACTCAAGTGTAAGCTTATAAAAAGCTTAGTGAGTAATCATTATTAACCAAGTCTCAACGCCCGATGTCTCTTTGAACTCATTCTCAACAAACTTTCTCATTCGCTCGTTGTGACTAAATTCATTTTGGATGGACTATCTCGGTCCCTCACTGTGATTAACACACTTAGCCATTTATACCAAAACAATATTAACACCTTATGAAACTCATATAACTTTTCTCTTTCTGCAATGAACAACTCAACGACAATATAATTAAACTAAAAGAATCAACAGGTAATTACTAACCTGTAACACATCTCATCATATATACAAACTATTATCCTGCAAAACATCTCATTATATATACCAAGGGTTAAAACAACACATATAAACTCATTCCACTTCAAATTCTATTCCACCCGAACTCTATTCCACTTCAAACTCTATTCTAGCTCATTAGCCCTCATGGCTTTATAAATTGACTCAAAACTCTTTAATGTGACTACATTAACATCTACTCAGTTTATACAATCAATATGTATACTCAACTCGGTTGTTGTTATTCACATATAACAATTCGCTCTACAATTGGGTTATAACAATAATAACTTAACATATATATATATATATATATATATATATATATATATATATATATATATATATATATATATATATATATATATATATATTCAGTCTACCATAAGGTAGATTTCTACTCAAGTACATAAGAGTACTCACCTGGTTTAAGTTCTATATGATCCAAGCTAACACCTCAGAAGATACAACGATCCTTCAATGATTACCAGCACCTACATAACCATATTCATACCAACAAAAGGTGAATATGTTGTTTTTCAACCATTCAAGCTTGAAACTTGATCACAGCAGTTAAAACTCGGGATTAGAAGTGTTTCAACACATCCAAACAAGTGTTATCTACTCAATTTTCATCTAATCACAGGTAGTACTTCACAACCCCTCGAAATTGACCCAAAATGACCAAATCAACCGTTCAAAAGGGATAGAAGTGAACACCTTACCTTCAATAAGATAAGTATCGAAAATTACTTCAATCCAACTCGTTTTAGCCTTCCAATTTGGTCCAAGAACAAAGAGGGAACGTTTTTAGGGTTAAAGAGAGGTTTTTGCCCGAGAAAATAACCCAACAAATGCTTGAAATCGCGTTTAAAAGGGGTGGGGTCGGCACGAAACCCGACCCGTGTCCGACAGCCCGACCCGGGTTCTGCACAACTCGACCCTAGCTTGACAGCCCGATCCGGTTTGACACTAAGGCCCAAATGGTCTTTATCGGAACCCGACCCGGTTTCTGAAACCCGGTCCGGGTTTTTAATGGCACACGACCCGGGTTTTGAAACCCGCCCCGGGTTAACTTTGATTCCATTTTTGCTCACTTTTTACGACTATAACACGACCCGGGTTCGACCCATTTGAATTCAACTAAGGTTTTAAGTCTTCCAACTCAACCCGGGTTGAACCAAAATTGTTTCTAACACTCTTTTTTTTTTAAAGTCTAACTCCTCCTAGTTTGGATTTCTATCCATCCTAACTCGTATTATAACTCATCTAATCTCGTTTTTATTATAATTAATACAACCCTACCATAAATTAAAATTACGGTATTACAAGTTCTTACCCCCTTCAAAAGATTCCGTCCTCGGAATCTCTTGAAACAAAAAGGGATATTTTGACCCTATCCCCTCCTCAACTCCTCAAGGGACATCCGTACCTCTATGATGTCTCCATTGCACTTTTATCTCTCAATCTTTTTGTTTTGCAACTTTCTGACCTTTTTATCCAGAATTTGTTCCGGCATCTCTTAGTACTTCAATTTCTCATCTAATTGAACCCTGGTTAAAGGTACTCAAATGGATTTGTAATACAAGGTTCTTCTGAAGTGTGACACATAGAATACATTGTGAATACTTCTCAACTCATCAGGAAACTCAAGCTTCCTTAATTCACATTACACTTAGAAATTTGCTCAGTCAATTTCTCTTTTCGTAAAATCTTAACGCCCACCATCTTCTTCATAAGATTTTATCTGTAGCCATATTGGTTATCACTATTGCCATATGAATTCTCACTCTTTCAGGCACAAACTTCGTTATAGCTTCATTGACACCAGTGTATCTCACCTTACTTCTCAAGTGATATTCCAACACTATTATCGTTTACATAAATTCATCTCTATGACTCACATCGAGCCACAGTCTCAGCATACCATCCATTTTCTTCATAATACTATTTCCAATTTAACTATCTGAGATTCAACTTCCATTTTCAATCCCCTTGAAATGGTTTACTTTAACTCAATAAGGAAAACGGTCTTACCGATTTCAAGCTCATTCTCTCTTTCAATTTACTCCTCCAATAACAACACGCCAGTTATTAATTTTACCGACTTGCACATTCTCATTGTTTAGAGTAGGAAAAATACTCATACAACCTAAAAGACACAGACATTCAATTGTCTCACTCGTATTATATAACTCAACAACACTAGGATATAAATCCAACAATAATAAAATATCAGAAACTATCTCGAGTTTCACCCACGTCTCTTCTGGACTTAACATTTAACCCTCGACACTTTGGTCACACAAGACCCTTTTCAGTTATTACATCACCGCAATTGTACAATGATTCTCTAAAATATCGTCTATCTCTGCTTCTATACCTCAGCATATATATCAGGTTTTCACCAAATGTACCATTATAATTCTCTACCAAGAATAGCTCCACTTCATCTCAGTTTAACAACATAACTCATGTTGTTTCTCTCGATGTACTCGCTTATTATATCATCTCTTATGTGGACAATCCACATCACACTCTCACTCAATCGATAATCATTAGATCTCTATTTCTTCTCGTCATTTCTCTGTCATTATCATCTCAATTTCCAATTCATCTGATTGACACAACATAGGTCATATATACAGCTCACCGAAATTTCTACACACGATTTAAAGTAATAATATCAAACACCGCAATCTCTACGGCGAGATCATATCTCATTATCCAATTTACTCATTAATCTCAATAAATAGTTCAAAATTATTATAGCAAAATTTATTACTCATCGTCTCATACACATAAATAGTTTTGTCATCTTTACACTCATGTATTTATTTCATTGGCAGTAATTGGGTTGATTGCTAAGGAACGAGTCCTATCAATCACAACCACAATTACTTTCCTTCTCTTTTAACTCATATCTTCTCATTATGTATCTATAAAACTCTATCTCGTTCAACATGTAAGGAATCTCACACATCCTCAACACAACTGCATGATAAACATACTTACTCACAACAACACTTCTCAACAGTATTATTCACTGTATCATCTCACAATACCCCCATACTGTTACTCAACCTCTGATTCATCCATTTCTCAACCCACAAGGTTTCAAGCCACACAAGCTTACCGTTACGTTCATATCTATCCATACGCAAGGATAACACATTTCTCATTACTCTGCATCACCATAAAGTATATGCATGTCTACACACAAGCACAACACTGCAGTACCACTCTAGCTCAACTTATGGTACCCCGTACCATCCTCCTGTCTCGTTACTCACACTATCTTATAGTACCTCGTACTATCTTCAAAACTTACTACTCAATAAAATTTCACGGTACCTCATACTGTTCGTCGACCTCATTGCTCAACACTCTCTCACGGTATCTCGTACCGTTCTCTGTTCTCACCACTCAACACTGTATCATGGTATCTCATACCGTTCTCTGGTCAAATCATGGTACCTCATACTATCCTCTGATTTCATTCCATCTCTTCTTGACTCTGGTAGGTCTTCTCTAACTCACCATTACTCCTCCTTTCATTTGAGTTACAAAGGTCCTCACTACTCTAACCACAAGATTCTCTTTATGTGGTTCCACCGAAATATATGGTTTCAATCTCAACTACTCTATATGTGACCCCACAGAATATGTGGTCTCAATCACATTTTCTTGTTATTTAGCCCCACAAATATGTGGTCTCTACCACTTTACTCGATATGTGACCCCACAAATATGTGGTCTCAATCACTTTACTCGATATGTGACCCCACAAATATGTGGTCTCGATCACTTTTACTCAAGCTATAGGCCAATAAGACCTATATGAACCACTCTAGGTTCTCTCAATTATAACCACAAGGTACTCTTTATGTATTTACTCAAATGTCCTCTGACATCTCTGTCACAATTATCTCATTATGTGACTATTTCAAATTACAAAAACTCAATACTCAACATACCGACTTATAATCGGATATAATGTGCATTCGTCCACACACTTACCATCTTTCTCAACTCATACTCTTTTGGCTATCTCAGCCACTTATTTTGATCAATCATAAGCACTAATCATATGGCCCCACAGAATATGTGGTCTCAACCATAAAAATACTCGTGCACAAAATCTCATCACATCTGTGAAACAACAAGCAACATATATATATATATATATATATATATATATATATATATATACAATATCAAAAGATTTATATGTTTTTCACTGTGTATATTCTCATTATACACACTTCTCCATGGTTGTTAAATACTCGTTAATCAACCACATATATTCTTAATTATATATAATCACAAAACACTCGTTATGTGATATGTAAATCTTACCTCAAATGGACACGAGATTCGTATCTCGATGTCGGTTACTACACTTTATATTAACAGTTCTCTAACACATGTATTATCAACAATTAAACACATATACTCGTTACATCTAACATTTTAAGTAAATTACTTACATACCTCATAGCAACATAATCTTATTTTCTCATTAGCTGAAACCTGCATACTTCGGATCTCAACTCTCGAGTGTAATCGGCTACACTCACACGTCTCAACTCTTAACTCATGCTCAACTTATACTCATACTCTTCCTCATCATTGGTTGGAATTTCGCCTCAATCGGGATCTCATTTCATCTTCAACTGGAATTTCACCATCAGCCAGAAACTCGTTTCATCATCAGCTGTAATCTCTCCATCAGCTAGAATCTAGCCATCAGCTGGAATCGCATCTCGTCATCAGCTGGACTCTCGCCTCAATTAGTATCTCATCTCATATTCAGTTGACATCTCATTATCAACTAAAGTTCTTGTCTCCTCGTTAGCTGATATCTCATATCAACCAAAAATCTCGTCTCATCATCCTCTATAGGTTCAACCAACTGTGACCAATTTCTCAACTCATTCTTCATCTGACTCAATACCTGTATTCACACATAGAATATAACACATAATAAATATGATAGAAGAATTATACTCAACTCATACTCTAACATCTGCAGCGGTATCTTTTCCAAGCATGTGATAGGGGCTCTCTCCTCCTTGGTTCAAGTCTAGGACGCTATACTCAAAGACCTAGTTCACTTAAACCATGCTCTGATACCAACTTGTAACACCCAGTTTCTCATACGAAGTACACCCAAAAATTTTCAAACAATTATACATTAAATGGGTATACTTGTACTCAAAACACGGATAAAGATGTTATCATCACAAGTAAATATACAAACGGTCCTTACAAATTCTAACCAGGCATTACAAATAAATCAAGACAGCTAAAGGACAGGCTCTAAACTTGTCCGTCTTTCTTTATCACATGCCTTCCCCTATCACTGCTTCAGATACCTGCAAAACAACATACAACTCAAGTGTAAGCTTATAAAAAGCTTAGTGAGTAATCATTATTAACCAAGTCTCAACGCCCGATGTCTCTTTGAACTCATTCTCAACAAACTTTCTCATTCGCTCGTTGTGACTAAATTCATTTTGGATGGACTATCTCGGTCCCTCACTGTGATTAACACACTTAGCCATTTATACCAAAACAATATTAACACCTTATGAAACTCATATAACTTTTCTCTTTCTGCAATGAACAACTCAACGACAATATAATTAAACTAAAAGAATCAACAGGTAATTACTAACCTGTAACACATCTCATCATATATACAAACTATTATCCTGCAAAACATCTCATTATATATACCAAGGGTTAAAACAACACATATAAACTCATTCCACTTCAAATTCTATTCCACCCGAACTCTATTCCACTTCAAACTCTATTCTAGCTCATTAGCCCTCTTGGCTTTATAAATTGACTCAAAACTCTTTAATGTGACTACATTAACATCTACTCAGTTTATACAATCAATATGTATACTCAACTCGGTTGTTGTTATTCACATATAACAATTCGCTCTACAATTGGGTTATAACAATAATAACTTAACATATATATATATATATATATATATATATATATATATATATATATATATATATATATATATATATATATATATATATATTCAGTCTACCATAAGGTAGATTTCTACTCAAGTACATAAGAGTACTCACCTGGTTTAAGTTCTATATGATCCAAGCTAACACCTCAGAAGATACAACGATCCTTCAATGATTACCAGCACCTACATAACCATATTCATACCAACAAAAGGTGAATATGTTGTTTTTCAACCATTCAAGCTTGAAACTTGATCACAGCAGTTAAAACTCGGGATTAGAAGTGTTTCAACACATCCAAACAAGTGTTATCTACTCAATTTTCATCTAATCACAGGTAGTACTTCACAACCCCTCGAAATTGACCCAAAATGACCAAATCAACCGTTCAAAAGGGATAGAAGTGAACACCTTACCTTCAATAAGATAAGTATCGAAAATTACTTCAATCCAACTCGTTTTAGCCTTCCAATTTGGTCCAAGAACAAAGAGGGAACGTTTTTAGGGTTAAAGAGAGGTTTTTGCCCGAGAAAATAACCCAACAAATGCTTGAAATCGCGTTTAAAAGGGGTGGGGTCGGCACGAAACCCGACCCGTGTCCGACAGCCCGACCCGGGTTCTGCACAACTCGACCCTAGCTTGACAGCCCGATCCGGTTTGACACTAAGGCCCAAATGGTCTTTATCGGAACCCGACCCGGTTTCTGAAACCCGGTCCGGGTTTTTAATGGCACACGACCCGGGTTTTGAAACCCGCCCCGGGTTAACTTTGATTCCATTTTTGCTCACTTTTTACGACTATAACACGACCCGGGTTCGACCCATTTGAATTCAACTAAGGTTTTAAGTCTTCCAACTCAACCCGGGTTGAACCAAAATTGTTTCTAACACTCTTTTTTTTTTAAAGTCTAACTCCTCCTAGTTTGGATTTCTATCCATCCTAACTCGTATTATAACTCATCTAATCTCGTTTTTATTATAATTAATACAACCCTACCATAAATTAAAATTACGGTATTACAGTCGGGAATGGTCAAATCCGTAATTCGACCTTGCGGAAAAGTTACTGTAGCGGCAGAGGCTAAAAGTACTATTCCTGTCAAAACTTAATTTTGAAATTTAAGCTAGACTTGTCCAATGAACTCCAAATTTGAAACACAAGTCTAATATGGCTTAAGATTTCATGGAAAAGAGTCGGCACTGAAATACGACCCCTCGGGGGTACTGTAGCAGAATACGCGTATTTCGGAGAAAACGATAAAACGAGTTTATTAATGGTTATACATTTATTATAACCCGTAGTAGAATCGTATGACACTCTTGTGCTGTAAGTTAGTTGTTATATATATATGAATTGAATATAAACATATATTTTGTAAAAAAATAGGTGGTGGTTCAAATACGGTGAACCAAGCGAAGGAAAAAGGAGTGCAAAAGACTAACTGATTCCTAGGTGACTCGAGGTGAGTGTTATGTGGATTTTCGAGTACATAGCAAATTGAATTTTATTTAAAAATGTTTTGGAGTCAAAGTATTTTATGGAAAGTATGGTTATAATGTGAAAGAAATGAAATCAGAAATGAAGTGACTAATAATGTGATTGGCTCATGATGATAAGTTGTTTTAGTATCCGGATAAAGACCACGGCCTGCTGCGGTAGGGGTGGCAATAAGACACTACTGGGATGGTACCTCCCGTCGCGAAGTAGTTGTCTTACATTGATAGATGAATCCGTTTCATACTATTGGGGAAGTAGTTATACGGGTGCGTCTCGTATAAAACCTACGGGTGCGCTCGTAGGAATGTACCATCACGAAATAATGAGTACCTGTGGGTGCGCTCACAGGAAATGTAAAAATTTGGGAATTTAAAGGATAATGATATAATTGGTAAATTGTTTTGGGTCTAAACCCATAATGCTCACGAGACATTATGTCTCACGTATTTGTTTTAAATGCTATGTACTCAGGTAAATCGGAAGGGCGCTAGAAGAGTCGGGTGTGGGATCGTAGCGTTTGTTATTGTATAAAATGTATGATAAACAGGTTTGAACCGTGGTTGTGAAACAAATTCGTGATACCCCGTTTGTAATGAAAATACATGGTTTGTTCTCAAATGTTGTAATAAAGTTTGTAAAAAAAAAAATTGTGTGAAAATTTGGGGTGTTACAAAAGCAATCATGTTGCAGAGAAAAAGAACAAAATCAAATGGCTAATTGGTTACGCACAGAATTCATTCCCATCAAAAATCACGAACAGAAACAATGAGAGAGAGATATGAAACGGTGCTTTGGGAATCTGGGGATCGCAAGCGACATTGTGTTGAGGATTTTTCATTGCTTATTTCCTTCTGCTTCTATTTCCGCCATGGATTCTTCCTCTAGTTTCTCTAGCACCAACTCTTTCTGCGCTCGCTCTCTCTCTCTCTCTCTCTCTCTCTCTCTTCCAACAACACACCCTTACGGCCAATAATCATACGAATTGATACAGACTTGTTAATTTGATAATATTGGTCCCTCTGTTCTGTATTCAGATCTGATAGCCATGTCTATTTCAAGTCCAAATGATCAATCTTCCACCGTTTCCGGGTGCGGTTAGGGCTGGCGGACGGCGGCAGAAGGTTGGTGGTTGTTTGGGTGATCAAAGTTGAGTTCTTGGCGGTTGAATTCGATACCAATTTTCGAGATCAAGTTGAGTTCAATGCAGGTTTGTGGTGTTCGATTTTGTTTCCAAATGATTTGATATGGTTTTTGGTTCTAGATGGTATCTCCGATGGTGTTTCGGTTAGCCAACCAGGAGAGGTCCGCTGAGGTTGTTTAGAAAATGTATGGATCCAGTGGAGATAAAGGAGTTACCGGAGGTTGTTTAGAAAATGTATGGATCTAGTGAAGATGCCAAAATCGATAAAGGTTCCGTCCATGAGGTGGTCCTCGTCGGGGGATCCAAGAACACGAACAATGAGTTACCGGAAAAAGATAAAGGAGTTACCGGAGAAGACGTAGTGGGGTAGGTTGGGGGTGGGGGTTGAATTTTTCTTTTTTTTTTTTAATTACCAAAATAATAATATCTCAAAAGAAAAAAGAAATTAAAAAGGGTATATTGGTCTTTTCACCTAGCCAAAGGACCATCAGCGTGAGATTTCAAAAGGATGATCAAAACTGCAATTTTGGGACAACCACAGGGACCAATGATCAAAACTGCAATTTTGGGACAACCACAGGGACCAAAATTGTAATTTACTCTTAAATTTATTATTTCCTCCGAATATGAACGTTACTGTTTGGGTTATCAAAGGCAAAAAAGATCCAGAGACGACAAAAATGCATGTTTCTGCCCGGGATCGAACCGGAGACCTTTAGCGTGTAAAGCTAACGTGATAACCACTACACCACAGAAACATTTGGTACATCTCATTGATTATCGTTTAATAAAGCCAAGTCTATTCATTTAGCCCACTAATTTTTTATTTCAACAAGTAAAGAATAAAAATAGAAGTATGTTAGCGTAATAAAATAATGTATTTAAAGTTTTGGTAAATATCTATTATCGAAGATAATTACGCTATAAGCATTTATTATGAAATACTAATTGTATGTTATATTTAATTGGTATTGTTAATTGATTTAAAATTCATTTTTTTAAATTTTAATGATTATAAAAAATAATTTTTGAATATTTTTTTAGTCAATTTAATATTTCGATTTAGATCCATACTTTACACATTTATACCTTTTAACTATTTTGAAGAAAAATAATCGTTAATTATTTTTTAAGTTTATTTGATATTTTGATTTAGATTTTGCATTTAATATCAAATTTAAATTTATAAATGAAATATATTATACTGATAATTCAAACGTTAAGTTAGTATTCATGTAACGTCATATTTAAAATAATAGATTAAATATATTATATTAATCATTTAAAGAAAACTACCATTATTCTAATAAAATTTCACACTTAAAGTCATAAACATGTTGACTTCGTAGATATTTATTGAAATCCGAGGCACATTTAGACAAATTCATACTAATATACTATCGTAAAACCAAGCAAACTAACTTGTTAACAAGAGGAAAATGGCTTGGATTACGTGGGACAAAATCCTTGCATTGAAGGAGCAAAGAGGTCTAGATATTTGGAGCATATATGCACAAAACTATCCCCTTCTTGGCAAATGGTTGTGGAAATTTCAGACTTCTACAAATAAGACGTGCTTGATGTGATAAAAGCCCTTCATGGACCATATGGTGGCTTCAACAACCCACCCACTTCTAGAAGACGAAGTGGCTGCTGGAATACTATTTCAAATCTACCCTACACACTAGCAAAGTGCAATTTGAAGTTTCAATAATTCTTTCAGCTTTAGAATGATTACTTCACATTTACAAATCTTTTAAATTTATTATTTTACTAAATCCTATTAACTTTCTTCCTACTCATTAGATTAATACAAGTGTCAATAATGAATGAGATTAACAAAAAAGATTAGTAGATACCACATGTCATTATATAATGGATATGAAGATGAATTTGGAAGATTTAATAGGAATAAATAGAATAAATATAAATGATACAACTTTGCTGACTTGCATCGTTTCTTTTATTATAATAGTTATTAGATAATAGTTTTATTTACATTGTTTAGATTCATAATTGTTGTTAGGTAAATTAAAAACTAAAAATGCATATAATACAAATGGTACGATGTTATTTATTTATGAGAGATACAATATTTTATTCCTTGTACCACTTTATCACATGCCAGGCACTTTTTCAAAACCAAGCAAGCTAACTTGTTCACGAGCTTTCAATTAATTAATCCGCATTTACAAACCCCACAAATTTGTTATTTTCCACAAAGATGAAGGTTAATAGTTATTAGAAAATGAGATTTTTTACATTGTCATTTGTCTTGATTCATAGTGTTAAGTTAACCGAAAACTTAAAATTGATGTAATCCAAGTGGAATGATTTTATTCATTGGTGAGAGGTACAAGGTTCGATCCTTTTGAACCAATTTATCACACTTTTGAGACTTAAAATCACAGTTTTACAAAACCAAGCAAACTAACACGTTTACAAGCTTTAAATTGATTAACAGACACTTATAAATCTCATAAATTTATTATGTCCTATGAATATGAATGTTACAACTAATTTCTTATTTCTATAAATATGAACGTTACAACTTTGCTGACTCGCGCCGTATTTTTGTTATAATATTATTAGATAAGTTTTTTTATGTTGTACAGTACTACTATACTACTGGTTCAAAGTTAGGTAAATTAAAAACTACGTATGGATGTAATTCAAATGGTATGATGTTATTCGTTTGTGAGAGGTAGAAGGTTTTATCCCCTCGACCATTTTATCAAGTGCCTAAAATCACACTTTTGCATAAGTATGGTATTGTAGCCTTGTTGGTGTCTGTTAATCAATTTAGCAAAGGTTGTAATGCTTCTTTCATTTCACTAATCCCAAAAATTTGCGATCCGATGACTTGGAAAGATTTCAGACCGATAAGTCTAATCGGTTGTCTTGTTAAAATCATCTCCAAAATACTTGTTGGTAGATTAAATAGAGTTATCCACAAAGTGGTGAGCGGGGAGCAATCAGTGTATATTCGGGGCAGGAACATTATTGACGGACCTTTCATCATCAATGAGGTTTATAATTGGACAAAAAAATCGAAACCAAAATCCATTTTTGTCAAAGTAGATCTTGACAAAGCCTTTGATTCAGTAGACTGGGGATATTTAGATTCAGTGCAATCACATATGAATTTTGGGAGTAAATTGAGAAATTGGATAAATGGTTTACTTCGGTCCGGGAGAGGCTCGATCTTAGTAAACGGGGCTCCAACGAAAGAATTTAATATCGAAAAAGGAGTGAGACAATGAGATCCTCTATCTCCTTTCTTGTTTATCATTACAATGGAAGGGTTACCCGTTATCATGGAGTCAGCTTGTGAAAAACGCATCTTTCACAGCCTTCGACTTCCCGAGAATGGTCCGAATCTATCTCACTTGATTTATGCGGATGATAATATGTTTATTGGAGATTGGTCCCCGGTAAACTTCATATATCTAAAAAGGCTGCTAAGATGCTTTTCTTTAGTCTCTGGCCTTAAAGTGAACTTCAATAAAAGCAAAATATATGGCATTGGGGTTGACCAAAGAGATCTTGGAGATTTGACGAATTTTATGAATTGTGAAACCGCAAACTTCCCCTTCACATACCTCGGCTGCCAATTGGGGCAAATATGAAGTTAGTAAAACATTGGAACCCTGTGATAGACCGATTCAAGAAAAAACTAAATTCATGGAAGAAATATTCTCTCTCCTTTGGGGGTAGACTTACTCTAATTAACTAGTGGTTATGAAGTCTACCATTATACTTCTTTTTAGTGTTCAAAGCCCCAAAGCAAGTGATTAAACAACTAGAGTGTATTAGACGGAGTTTCCTTAAGAAAGGGTCAGCTGAAAAGAGATGTATTAATTGGGTCGCATGGAATAAAGTTACTACTCCTAAATATATGGGGGGTCTTGGAGTTAGAGATTTAAAGGACTTCAACACAAGTTTGTTGGCCAAGTGGTGGTGGAGGTTAAGCCAAGACGATGACTTCCTTTGGTCGAGGGTAATAAAAAGCATTCATAGGATGAAAGAATTTGATGATTCTAAGTTGTCTAAAAAATTTTACAACGGTACTTGGAAAGGAGTGACGGAAATAGAAACTGAACTTTTGGAAGCTGGTATCAGTCTAAGAGACCTATTCAGGAGAAAGATTGGTCGAGGCAACAAAACTAGATTCTGGAAAGATCTTTGGGCTGCGGACATTCCCTTAAAAGATAAATTCCCGAGAATCTACAAGATTAAAGCGGAAAAAAACTGCCTTATTATGGATAGAGTGGCGTGGCATAATTCGAGTGGTCTAAATCTGAATTGGTTGTGGAATAAACCAAACTTGACAGCTCTAGAGGTTCACGAAGGTCACGAAGTTCAGGAACTCACCAGGATGATAACCAGGTTTGAATTCTCGGAGAATGAAGATGAATGGGAATGGATTTTAGAAAAAGACAAAAAAAAATTCGGTTAAATCTTTAATACATGCGTTAGACCTCTCAAAAAAAGACCTTATTCCCAATATGATCAGATAGAATTCGTGGGTGCCGGCCAAGGTCAACTGCTTTTCTTGGAGGCTAGCCCAAAATAAAATTCCTTTGAAAGTGAATCTATCAACCAGGGGAATTCAAGTTGCAGACCTGTCCTGCTCTCTCTGTGGAACCGGACATGAAGAAGTTGAACACATTTTTGCTTCTTGTGAATTTTCTAAGAAGATTTGGAATAGAATTGGTCTCTGGTGTGGTTTTAGGCTAAGGAACAGTTCATATCTAAAAGAAGTTATAGATCATGTGCTCTCACAAACCAGATCGGTAAAAAGAAAAAAGTTTTTGCTTAGCCTTGATTTGATTCAGGCCACGTGCTGGGCGATTTGGAAGGCGAGAAATGAGGCGAATTTCAGGAAGAAAAAGCAAAACCCAACGGTAATTGTGGATTTAATACAATCAATGGTTTTTAACTGGATTAAGTATAGAGGTAAATGTCACGCTTTAGAATGGTTCTCTTGGTGCTGCCAACCGCTTAGCTCCGATCTCTTCTCCTAATTAATGTGAGGTAATTTTAGTGGGGAGTGTGCGTATACTTTTGGAAAACTTCTGGTGTGGGTTAGGAATATTTGAGGTAGAGTGAGTTAAAATCATTCAAGTTCATCAATTTTATCCGTTTGGGTGGCTATATGTTGGTCTCTATGTGCAGGTTTTTCGTTTAAGATGTACTTCTGTTATTCACTTCAGCAAGGATGGGTTTAGGTGATTTGGTGTTTTTTGGTGTTGTACACTCGTAACACTAATTAGTTCGTGTGTCTTTTTCTTTGAAGGGTAGAACATCTATAGGGATGTGTTGCGAGATTGTACTTCTTTCGTGTCATCGTTTCATGTCTATACAGGGGGAGTTGGTCAGGGGGTAAAGTCTTTTGGTGTCTACGTGTGTTGGTTATACTTTACAGGTTCATTTATTTTGGAATCCTAGCATATTGGGCGTATTCATATTCAAAATGGCATGGATCTAGATTTGATTGTTCAGGCTTAAGTAATGTTTTCCTACATCCAAAGTTTTGATGTTGTTCAGGCCTTTGGGGGTTGAATACTCACTGCTCGATCATTCATATGAAGATTCTGCTAAGTTTTACAATGGACTGGTGTTTTTTTGCCTTGGTGTCGTTTTGTTGCTAGAGGTTGTCGCTATTGGTTATTGGATTGTCTTTTTTACTGATTTGGAGATCTTCGGGAAATTCTGTTTGGTGGCGTTGTTGTGCATGTTCGCTTTTTCTGGTTGGGTGCTTTTAATTGCTGGTTCACAGTTAGAGTTGGGGCGTTTTGTTGTTGGTTCTTGTTTTAGTTCTACGTTGACTGTTGGGGCGTTTTGTTGTTGGTTCTTGTTTTAGTTCTACGTTGACTCGATGTGGCACTTGGTAGTCTGAGGTCTCATCCTTCTCTGTGATAATCTGGTTGGGGGGCTAAAGTTCATTGCTATTTTCATTAGTATTGCTGGCTTGTGTTCCTATTGTTGTTGTATTTGTTCCATGCTGTTGGTTGTTATTTACGTTTAACTTTGTATCCTTTTGGGGTCAGCTTTCCGCTGGCCTCCTTTTTTCAATATTATTGCCGTTCCAAAAAACAATTTATTTGTAGCGGTGAAATCAAAAAACACGATTTTTAAAACATTGTAACAAACTCGTGTATTCGGATTTTCAATAGAAACAAAAATTGTAGATTAGATTGAGTTAGTTGTTGCAAAACCCTTTATTCTATTTCCTCTATAATTTGTTCACTTAGCTAGCTTATTGCTAGGCCTTTAATAAAATTTTGTTGTTCTCATAAAAACCAATCTAGCTTGTTTATAACTTTTGAATGATTAACCAACATTTGTAATTCTAATTAATTTATTATTTCCTATAAATATGAATGTCATAACTTTGTTGACGAATGATGAGTGTCATTTTATATTATGATAGTTATTTGATTACGTAAATTTAAAACTAAAAATGGATGCAATTATGGTATGATATTATTCATTTATGAGATGTTATTTATTTATGAGAGGTACAAGGTTTGATCCATTGGACCACTTCTATCACTTCCTCAAATTATACTTTTGAAAGGAGAAACAAACTAACTTGTTTGCTAGCATTAAATTGATTTACCGACATTTATAAATCTCATAGATTTGTCATTTCCTATAAATACGAACATCGCAACTTTGCTGACTTTGTCGGTTTTTTGTTTATAATAGGGCGTGTTTGGCGAAACTAGCTGGAAGCTGTAACTTTTAGTTTGTATATGACTGTTTGGCAAAAGTAGCTGGAAGCTTTTAAAATATGTAAAATTACATAAAATGATATCTACGTAATTATTGGTTATCGTTTTAAGGGTATTCTAGCAATTAATGATATAATTGGTAGAGCTTTTTGTTAAACGTTAATTCAACTAGCTTTTAAAATAGTAGTTTAGTTTAAATTAAAAGCTTTCAAGCTCGTGTCGCCAAACGAAGCTTTTGATTTTTATTAGAGCTATTTCCTAAATGCTGGAAGCTAGAATCTCCCGAACGCTCTCAAAAACTTCATGCCAAACACGCCCATAGCTATTCGATAATGCGTTTGCTATCTTGTCTTGATTTACGATTATTGTTACGTAAGTAAAAACAAGATATGGATGTAATCCAAATGGTACGATGTTGACCATTTGTGAGAGGTACACCGTTTTATCCATTGGACCACTTTACCACTTGCCCAAAGTCACAATTTTACAAAACCAAACAAACAAACTTGTTTGCAAGCTTTAAATTGTTTAACTAACATTTATAAATTTCATAAAATTATTATTTCCTATAAATATGAACGTTACTGTTTTCGTGACGTGCTTCTTTTCTATTAAAAGAGTTTTTAGGTAAGGATTTTACTAAGCTGCAGTGTTAGGTAATTTAAAATAAAGATAGGATAATGCAAATGGTACGATGTTATTCACATGCCACAAAAAGTACAAAGTTTGAACCGCAGGACCACTTCATAGCTTTTGTCATATTACTGTACTAAATAACTATTATTTATCATAACTCTAACCATTTATGTTACTTTATTAATGTTATATGAATATTTATTTCTCATATACTTAATAATTCATGACCTATATCAGTAAATGCAACCGACATTTAACTTTCTCTTTTTTTAACGGTTACTCACACACAACATAACCCTCTTTTAATATGTAAATATTACACATGAAACGATTCCATAGTCTACGTATAAATTTGTTCTCAATCTTTTCATTTACAAATTGAGATCTAGAATTCTAATCTTCAATTGTATAATTTTAAACGATACAAGTTTTTATATTAAAATGGTTTAAAATATCAAAATATGGTCAAGAACTCAAGAATATCCACACAACAAACATAATGTTCCCTTCATCATCCAAGCCTTTGTATATATAAATAATAAAACATAAATGCCAACTTCTTATTTCTATATATATAACCCAAATTCATCATTTGCTTTCTATAATTTATAACGAACATAACCAAACAAAAAAAAAGTGTAAAATTCCCCACCTATAATCTTCGTGTAATTACAATTCTACCATGGTTGCCTTACAGCTCCCACAGTTTTCCAGTTTTCGGTTTAGGGTGTAGGGTTCACAGCTTTCAGCCGAACCCTCTCTTTCATATCTTACTATTCCATTCCATAAAATCTTCCACTTTTGTCCCATAAAATGTTCCAAAATTAAATAAAACCAACACTTCAAGATGGATTTGATCGTCTCTTTAAAAACGGTTTTTGGCAAACAAGTAACTTTTCATCACTATTGCTCTCGATTTCCACAACCCGCGCTTCCCATTTTAGCCTTGCGGTCACTGTTCTTGCGGTTTCAATTAACGCGGTTGTGTCACGCAGTATCACCCAACCCTGAATAAATGATGTTTAAAAAATATATGAGAAACTTATACAACTCTAGTACGAATTTTCGTGCATCAATAAGTAAATATAATAGAGTAAATTACAATTTTTGGTGCAAGGGCAAAATTGTCATTCTAATAAATTTAACAGCCAGGTAGTTAGATTTTACGATCTCAATACGAAACATGATAGCAAAAACCAAAATTGCAAACCGAATCTTCAGGGAGCAAAACCGGAAAAGTAGCAAACTCAGGGACCAAAATTGTAACACTACTATATATATAATATAATAAATTGAAATTTGTTAATTCAAACATACCTCCGGGCGAAGTATCCGGTCTATCTCAAAGAATACATCCAACATACTGCAACGACGTTGCTTTTCGGTTTCAAGCGATAAAAGACCTTCCGCATGAACCAAATCATACGTTCTTGGATACGTTGGAAACGCTTCACACCTACAAGTTTCGATTCAAATTTTTATCAGTACAGCATGTCATGTCATGTCATGTCATATACTGTGTAACAATGACATCAGTTTGACTGTCATGTCAACTCATGTCATATACTGTATAACAATGACATGAGTCAATCAGACTGTCTTGTCATGTCATGTCATGTCAGATACTGTGAATGGAAGGTGTACCAGTCATGTAAAACGCCAAGGAAGCCACGGTCGAGGATAAGGGGGAGGTGGTTGGGGGCGGTGGTGGGGACCACGTTCATGACCCATACGGATTTGCGTGCGTCGAGTAACGCGGAATTAAAACCACCAAAATGCGCGTTCATGTCAAGGACGTTTCTGACCATGTTGTAAGGTGGGGACGGGTCTTCAATCCCGGGTCTTTTTGGATGATCCGAGAATATAAGGGGGGAGAGTAGAGACCAGTAGTTTCGGACCGCTAAATTCCAATTCAAATCGTCTTCATAAAGATCATCAGAAAGTACACCTGAAGATTCATACAAAAGTAAGACCACATAAAATAAAATAACAACGTACTTCCATTTGTTAATCATGAAGAAAAGAATTACCGTGAATCGCGAGTTCCTTGGAGTTTAATCTGGCTCTAGAAGGCCAAATTGGTCTTTTTTCAATTGGGATCCAACGGTGGCTATGAGTTCCACCAATGCATGTTTCAAGTGGAAGATAATATGGAGATTCAACATCACGGCCCATTTTGCAGACAATTGGACCCGACCCATGATTCCTATCATTAATAATTAAAAAAAAATATGAGATACTTTTTCTTTTTTGCTTAATGTGGACATGACTTAATCTGGTAAGCTATATACGGATGTTTTTTTTGACATAATACAGAAAGAACGACTCTTTCTCAATAAAGTCGTTAACTTTTTACGTATTTCTAGAAGTTTTTTGTATGGATTTAGTCTCTTACCTTGAAGCATAACAATCTTTATTACTTGGTTTCTTCCATACAACCGTTTTGTCTTGTTGTGACAACAATTCCCAACAAAGATCTTTAGCAAAATTACGCACAAAATCCCATTTTTTTAAATAATCTTTATTTCGACTAGAAACCGGTGTATTAGCAATTGGTGAAGTCCAAACAAAATATCCTCCAGGCCTAAGAACTCGATCCACCTCAATTAAATGTATACCATCTATGCCAAATGACAAACAAAAAAAGTCAACTTCAATTATTTTAACATTAAATAATCAAAAAATCATAACTTTTTGACCTAAATGGTAGGTACCTTTTTGATTCCAGTCAACCCCATCCCATGCACTATGCACCATGTCATATGACAGGGACGGAAATGGTAATTTCTTCGAAGTAAAAGAAGCAACAATTGCGGGAAGACCTCTTTCAAGAGTTATTTCCACTTGACTCCCTGAAGACTCGTAATTTGCTATACACATGGTTAAAAGTTGCTTAGGAAAAAGATGTGCCCCTAGGCTACCAAAACCACACCCTATATCCAATATTGTCCTCACCTACAAAAAAGAGAAAACAAAACAATTAATTAAAGAAAAAATAAAATACCCTTTATTTCAAGAAAGTGTTTTTTTTTTTTTTTTTTTTTTTTTTTTTTAACTTACACCAGCATGTACAAGGTAAGATTCATTTCTTAAACCAATCATTTCTGCAATTTGATGAGAGTAATCTTCGATACTATCATCAACCATTGAAGAAGCAAAACTAA
The DNA here is from genome assembly GCA_023525715.1 of Cichorium intybus. Taxonomy (NCBI): domain Eukaryota; kingdom Viridiplantae; phylum Streptophyta; class Magnoliopsida; order Asterales; family Asteraceae; genus Cichorium; species Cichorium intybus. Next base: position 17,545,379 of record CM042017.1, on the reverse strand, counting down.
ATGAGATTTGATCTTCATCTAATAACATCATCCTGTAATCACATAAGTTGAATAACAACTGATAAGAATTTAATCCGATAATTTTTTAATTTGAAGAGGATTTTTGAACCTACCTTTTTGTCAAACTTCCAGATGAAAGTACTTGTTCTGCATTAATTTTAACATTATCAATCCAAATAACATCTCTTCCAGTAGGCCATCTATGAGGAATCTTGTATCCAGAAGGAGCAAGAACTAAACAATTCTGCTTTGATGTAGGTCCACAATGGCGGTCATTTTCTTGACCTTTGGTCAAACCCAAGTCAACATTTTCTGTAATATTGAAACAGGGTATGTAGTTTTCAGACTCTAGGGAACAAAATTCGGATTCTTTAACCCTAGAAGGACCTAGAGAAAGCTCTCCTATGTCCCACAAGTCTGACACAAGCTGTTCTTGAAGTCTTCTATATCCACGAAAAGTGTGACCTTTTGAAGAAGAAGTGAGAGAAATTGTCCACCAAAATGACCCCGTAAGGGCAAGGATTATGATCAGAAATAAACTTAACTTGAGCAAAAATAAAGTTAATTTATAGCGGTTTCTTGAAGTTACAGGGCTGAAAGGATCAGGAACAATGAAGCCATTTGTGGGAACAGTTTGTTTGGATGATGAATTGATTGAATAAAAGAACTGAAATGGATTCCATGAAGGGGATAAATGATTCTTATGTAAATCTTCATTATCTGTTTTAACTTTCATTTGAGAGTCTTCCAAGAAATCTTGAATATTCCCTGATAATCTTCCACCGCCAGAAACACCTCGGTGGAGTGGCCGAGACATTCTCCTACATTTAAAACACATAAAACCCCTAAATATTTAAAGAAACAATAAGAAAAAGTAGATGGAAATAAAAGCAAAGATGCACAGTGTAAGATCTGTTCTGTGCGTATAACGACTCCACTAGATCCGTAAAAGCATATTAGAATACCTACTGAACATAAGTACTTTAGTTCGAACAGAAGATAGTGACACCGAGTAAAATTCAGTTTCATGAAGGTGTGATCACCGAAACCCCAAATTGAAACACTCAAAAAAGCATAAGATTTGGTAAATATAACATCATACATGAGCGTCAAATTCGTTGGAAGTATATGGAGAAAACAAGACGAACTGGTTGTGAATTGGATAATGAAAAACTAAAAATAGAAAATATTACCTAGTTTAGATGCAGGAAATTCAACCAAAATCCGGAAATTCAGCACGTTATTCTGCAATCTTTCATCATTCCATGTTGCAGGCTTCCACTTATATTGTCTTTCTCCTAACACCGATTGTGCAGAAGCTTGATTTGATTTAGGGGAATAAGGGTGGTAACTGAGCTTGAGAATCGCCCCAATCACGAGAAAGCTCGCTCGTGAATGCTACTCAGTACTGACTTGAACTATATACTATAGAGAGAGAGAGAGAGAGAGAGAGAGAGAGAGAGAGAGAGATGAGAGAGGATATATAGATATATATATATATAATATAGACAACATATTTGTATGTATATGTAGATGCATATACATACACACTGAAACACGCAAATGGAGAGTGGCAGATTATCGATGTGTGAAATGGGATGGATAAATAAGAAATTAAACGCGGAAATAAAATTCTCTCTCACACACACAGACAAAAACGCATTAATGGAGAGGTGCTTACCTAGCTGTAATTTCGGTAATTAATTATGAACAGCAGGTTAATCAATAGGATTCATCTCAAATTAATTACGTTGGTTATTTAATTAACTATTGTAGAGAGAGAAATGACTTAAAAATTCATAGTTTAATCCCAAAAGAGAGAAATTCAATAGTGATTCCATTGAAGAGTGAAGACTTGCTCACATCACGCATATTTCACATTCTCGTACCATGAAAAATAGAATAATGAATTTGGGATCAGGAGCATAACCGAGTGTAGAATTAGATTTACCTCGAACCACCATCCGCCATCGTCACTTTGTCGACCGGCCGCCGGAATTACCGGCAAATATGTACACAATATAATAGTCATATGTAGATATAGAGAGAGAAAGTGTATGTGAGCTTCCGATTTCAGATATTACACCGGCATTGAAGGATGAACACAAGGAGGGACTCCAACACATGAAATAAACCCTAGGGATTTCAGTTTGATATTTGATTTGGGGTAAAATTTGTAAATTGTACGTTCTCGAAATTGGTACTTGTGTTTAATGTACCAAATCTTGCGAATCCGTTTTTTCAGCTTTTTTATCTTTACTGTTTCTAATATCTATATATAGAAAGTTTATGCAATTATATATATATATATATATATATATATATATATATATATATATATATATATATATATATATATATATATATATAAAGTTACTATTAAATACATTTGATAAGTATTGTGAGACTGTAGGACCAATTTGTGGCCATTAGATCAAAAAAATGAAGAGTTATGATCACAATGACATGATGGTAATTCAAAGGAAAAAAATTAATTATTTTCTATATTAAAACCACCAGAAAGGTAAATAAGACTTTTTGGTTTTAATAAATTAGGAAGTGGCGGATTTTCAGGAGGCGAGTTTGAACATTTCTTTTATCAGGTTTAAATTTTCAATTTTAATTTAACGTGTTTTTAATCAAATTTGACTTTTATATGAATTTTCAATAAATTTCGAAGTAAAAAAAATAATATTGTCGTAAGTTGCAGTAGATGAAATTTCACATAACACAAAACATTCTTAAAGAATGATGAGTCACTGAAGAAAAATACATCAAAGTAATACTATTCTAAAAGGATAAGAATTAATGAACATTCTTAAATAATCAACTTCGATGTTGTTTTCCATTCTTCTATATTACATTCTTTTTCATTCCATTCTTCAATTCTGCATTACATTATTCAAGAATCAACTTTCATGATGTTTTCCATTCAATAAATCGTGTTTTCTGCATTCCATTCTTCAAGAATTGGTTCAATTTTTGTGTTCCATTCTTAGATAATAACACATACTAACCTTCAATAAATCATGTTTGATGATGTTTTCCATTCTCGGAGAATATGAATTTTGACAGTATTCTCGGAGAATATGAATTTTGACAGCATTCTTCAAGTTCTGCATGTACTCGTAAACCAGCATTCTCCGAGAATATGAACTGTTCTGCATGTACTCGTAAACCAGCATTCTCGGAGAATATAAACTTTGACAGCATTCTCGAAGAATATGAACTTTTCTGCATTTACTTTGCTTGTTTCTGTATTGTTTGAATTCCTCTTCTGTTGACAATTTCCTCTATCAATTGAATTCCCCTTTCTTCTGTTTTCACCTCCCTTCCATCGTGCCTCAATCCAACCCTAAGCAAAACAAAAAGAAGGACCAGAAATTGGGAGAATGTACAACATATATTAGGTACGCAAAACCCTAAAATAAATTGGGAGAATTTACATACAGATAGATGTTGATTGGAGGCCGATGGTGGTCTCGTGGTTCACGATTGCTGATCAGAAAGCATCGAGGAAGAAGGATTGACGATGGTGGTGCTAATGTTGCTGTCGCTGTTGATTGGAGGGCTGATGTTGATTGGAGGCCGGCGCTGCTGATTGGAGGTCGGCGTTGCTGTTGCTGCCGCTGCCGATGTCCCATGGCGGCAAAAATCGCCGGAGATGGCGGTGCTGGAAGCGATTGACGACATCAAAGCTTGGAATGGTAACCAGATCTGAAGGTTGCCGGCGGTTGAATTATAAGATCTGACTTTCCATGATTTTTGATTTTTATCTATGGTACGTGATAATAAAAATACTGATATACCCTTTGGAAATGATTGGATCATATTTAGTCCTACAGTCTCACGATACTTAGAAAATGTATTTGAAACTATATATATATATATATATATATATATATATATATATATATATATATATATATATATAAAAAAATATAATTTTTGGTAGGAAGATAAGAAATTTTATTTACATGTTTTTTTGACGAACTAACAAAATAAATCAATAGATGATGCAAAATTACATTATTCACAAAAAAAAAGTTCTCAAAAAAAACAACAAGATGATTTATTTTTACAATAATTTGGTTGTTATTCACTAAAATTGTTTGTAACGTGAATAAAAACTTGATTTACTAAAAAATGATTCATTAATATGTTTTTTCGATAATTTTTTTATGTATCATGTTATTTTTTATTCATCTAATTATTCATTTTGGTTGTTCGTCAAAAAAAAAAAAAAACAAGCAAATAAAAAACTTTTTATTTTCATTGTAGACCAATATATCATTATCTCTTCCAATAAAGACATGATCGTCATTTTACTAATGTCATTTAATTTTGATTTTTTTTTTATTTTAGCGACCATAATCTCAACTTTTAAAAATTAGCCTAACAAATTTGAATTTTTTAAATTTAAAAATATTATAAGATTTTTGTTTTTTTTAAATCAATTTTTTCCAGAATTAAAAAGACATAAAAAATTTTGATTTTTTTTAAAAAAATCAAGTTTTCGAAATTTAAAAAAAAAAACGTATTAGTTAATGTATTTGTAGGTGTGTATATGCATATTTTCATAAGTCATATATATATAAATATAAGTCATATATATATATATATATATATATATATATATATATATATATATATATATATATATATACATATATTCGTATTTTTAATATCTAAATGTAAATAACGAACAACGCAATTTATTATAAACAATAATATACAACTGTTTTGAACGATATACGATTTTATTAGAAATAATGAACGATACATACAAAAAATATTAAAAAAACATCAAAAATTCATTTTATCTACATTTTTTCAGTTTGTCACTTTCCAATTCTTCAATTTTTTTGATAAAGTCTTCAAAATCTACAAAAACATAATAAGATTAATATAAATGTATATCCAAAAAATATTAAAATAAATACATACATGCATATACACATATAAACAAATTACATCTGTTTATGCATATATGCAAATATGCACATATGTGTACATGAACAAATTGATATACATATGCATATGTACACATACGATTAATTAATACACATATGCACATACGTTTTCCACAAATACGCACATATATGCATGTGTATATTTGCGCATATGTGCATGTAAAAAAGTGAAAAGCAATTTGGTCCTCAACTAACGCAAGAAAAGCCACTATAACATCTAGCTCAATTTTTAAATCGGGTGTAAACGTAAATAACCTAATCAAATTAGTTTAATGGCTGCACTGGTTTGTCAATTTCTATTATTCATATTCTAACTCAATTCCAGTAACAAAAATAAACATCTATGACTATTATGAACTTCTCTAGCTTTACAAATGAAAAAATTTGGAGCACACAAACATGAATATGGGGAAACAATAGGTTTAATGAATTATTGAAAATTTTTATGTACAAAATGTATGAAGTACCTGAGTAAGATGTGAAGTTTCTTCACTCGTCAATATTTGGTATGAGGTCCCGGCAGCAACTTCATAGCATTCCATTAAAAAGGAAAAATAAAAACAATATAAGTAGATATCAAGAATCAAATAAATACATGACTAAGTTCGGATTAGGAGTCGGGAGACACGTTTACAGCCTCAATCGGTCGATTCATCAAAAACCAAGTCACCATCCATCTGGACACATTTACAAGCTTAATCAGGGGTCTGGCGTGAGGGAAAAGGACGACGTGAAAGAGAGATATAACAAGATACAAGTGAGAAAATTAATTCTTGGGTTGAACACACACCCTGATTAAGGGTGTGTGTGCATGCGCTTTCTTTATCAGATAGAAAGAGACGAGAAATCGAGAGATAGAGAGTGTGTTGAAAACACATCATTAGCAAAAATCAAACCTGGACGCAAATTGAGTCAATTGTCGGCATCCATCCTTCAATTCGTGAGACCGCATCAAACATTCTACATAGATGAAGTAGCACCGAGAAGAATATGGTGAATGGAACGACCTTCAATGGAACTCGATGCCGAGTTGAACAAATAATAACCTGCAAAAATCAAAACGATTAGCAACTTTAGATTTGAAAATTGATGTAATTAGGGCATCTGGACAATAGATTAGAAAGGAAAGTCAATAAAGAAATCTCAGATCAGTGACCAATGATTTTCCCCAAGGATGGAGGCCAATTGATCGGATATCAATGACCAATGGATTTGGAAATCGATGTAATGGGCTTTGTTCCTGTGTGATCATCGTTGGATGATGGCGATGGCCTGAAAAGGCGATGACGACGACAATGAGATAGTAATGACTACGAAAAGCGAAAGAGATATACATTCTGGTGGATAAGGCTGCAACGAGCAGAAGAATGGAGATTACGACATGAGAGAGAGTATTTAGAAGTAATATAATCGTTTTTAGAAAAGCACATTTATATACCTAATTTACCCCTGAATTTTTTTTTATTAAAACCCTAAAATATCAATGAAATTGTTAATAATTACAGATATTTCATATTTCATCTTAGCCATCTAATTTTTTGATCGTGTGGCTCTGATTGAGTTCTCGAGTTCTTAGGATTTTTCGAGTTCTCAAATTATCCATGATACCAAAGAATTAATCTCGATCGTCGGAATCAAAATCATCAACGGCCAAAAAATAGGTTGTAAATTTCTTACGTCGACGCACATGTAGAGGATTATAACAAAAAATATACTTCATTTTTTGTTTATTTAATTTTTTGACATTATTCTTTTTTCAAAAAAAAACTGAATGTACCAAAATTCATAACTTTTTGTCCTCTACAAATAGACATCCATATTGATGTATAAAAAATAAACTTTTTTTCATGAGTATAGCTCGTCTGGATTCACAATATGAATTTGAACTGTAGAAATTTGAATATGATTAATTATTTTACTTTTAAAATATTTACTACTTCATTATTATAACCATTTATCAAGAGTATACTTGATTCACAAGTGAATTTACTTACATTTACACGAAAATTTACTTAAATTCACATGACAATACCATATTGTATTTTGAATTTATTCTGACATATGAATCTGATTACTTTACTTAGAAATTTTTAACACTTTAACATTTTAATCATTTATAATGAATTTACTATGATTCATAAGTGAATCCTATCCAAATTCACACAAAAATTTATTCAGATTCAAATGTCAATATCATATGGTATTGTGAATGTCAATAGTGAATAAAACACAGTTCAGATTCACATGTGAATCTCAACTAATAGAAACTTCGAAAAAAATCATTTTTGTACATCAATATGGATGTCAATTTGTAGAGGACAAAAAGTTATAAATTTCTATATATTTTGTTTTCTTTTTCGATAAAAATAAGTCCTAAAAAGAAAAAATAAAAACAAAGTGGGGTTTTATAATTGGGTACACGCACGTCCACTGTAAGTTGAATAATCGTATGGATAAGATCAGTCTCTTGGTACTATGATTTATATTAGTCCCTTATTGAACTTATATATATATATATATATATATATATATATATATATATATATATATATATATATATATATATTATATGTATATATATATATACATATAATATACATATAATATATATATATATATATGTGTGTGTGTCTATATATATATATATATATATATATATATATATATATATATATATATATATATATATATATATATATATATATATATATCCTAACCTAATAAATAAGTATCTCAATGGACACTTGTCATGCATTTTGCCACATGGCATTTTAATAGAATTTTGAATTTATAAAAAAAATGATTCCTTAATGATCGATTTAATCGTCGTAACTGTTATTGTTTTTTTTCAAAATCCGTTTCCTAAAAATCAGGTACGTGATTATTTTGGACGCTCAAATTATCTCCCCTTCCTCTCCGTCTCCTTCTCTCTATCGAGCAGCCGCCACGTCCACCACTTGCTGCCGTTAATCAACGCCACCGAAGAGACGCCGCCATCGCTTTCAATCATTGGTAAAGACCTACATGTATACTCATCGCCATCCCTTCTAAGCGCCACCACTTTCACCAACGATGTCACCCCCTTTCTGATTTGTTATCATAGACACACGCCCCGCATTTATTATGTCATCCTTTCTCAATATCTGCAAATCATCGACATTCAAGAAAAGACCATAGAGGTGTGCATCATTTCATTGTACTGTACAACTCTTTGTTTTACCTCGTGTTCGCAAAAAATTACGAACTTTGATTACAGATGGCTCTTTTGTCATCACTCAAACAAATTTTCGGGATTGAATCTTGCTCGCTATCTATAGAATTCATGCCAGAATTCTTCAAGTTGGTTTTGGGGACTCTTTCGCTTCCGATTAATCTCCCGAACACAAACTATCATCACGGTTTACAGGTTTGACATAAGTTATTCTAATGCCGGAAGCTGGGAATCTATCCATGGTCGACGGGAACGAAAGCGGAAAACGATTGCAATAATGACAATCATGGAAATTTAAGGGAAAACCCCATCACCGGTTCTGAATCCGTCACCGTCAACACCAGCCATCGGCCGGTCAAGGAGAAAAACCATCACTGTTTTTGAATTCTCCGGTGGTGGCGAGCTAATATTCAGCATCTCCAACCCATTCCCGTTCTCCAAACCATCACTGTTTCTACATTTCCTCTCATCGCTGCTGAAGGTAAACCTCTTTAACCCTAAAATCGAAATGTGTTTTTTGGTTACAGTGCTTCTTTGCTGATTTAATAGTGTGAATTTTTAAAGTTTCCGATTTTGTGATTGAATGTGATTTACTGATGAGTTTGAATCTGATTTTCTTATTTTGTGGTTGAATGGGATTCTCTGATGTGTTTGAATTTGATTTTCTGATTTTTTATTGTTTGAGTCTCATTTTCTATCTTTGTTTGATTGTAATTTATTTGATGTTCAGAGCAAAATGATGAATTTAGATATATATTAATAGATGATGCAAAGGCTATGTTTGAATGATGAAAACAACTGAAAATGGTATGAATTTAGTGATATTTGCATGCTTAGAGCAAAATGTTGCAATCTCTTTTGGGTTTTCTTTTTCTATTGAATTATGGGTTGCCATCTATTTAAGTTCTTATGTTGAAAATTTTGTTTCTTGCACAAATAGGTAGAGGGCGCTTTGGTTCACATAATCATATTTAAGTTCTTAAGTTCCTTTAGAGTTTTTTTCTTTAAGTTTAATGGCTTTTTATCTATTTCAGGTTCGATCCATCTTGATATTTTCATATTTTAATTACTACTGTCATTTTTACCCAATCAATATTGTTGCTTCATGGATATTTGGTCTGCCTTTAGGTGGTTTAAGGCCTTGGGATCCGGGCGTTGGTCCCATTTATTTCAAAAAGTCACTTTTACCCATTTTCTGACTGTATTTGATCTACGATATCTTTAGTTGGTTTAAATGTTATTACAATCCAAATTTTAAATAATAACCGTTGAATTTAACTGATTGAGTTCTTGAAATTGCAGAATATCTATGAACTCAAACAAAAACTTTTGTACACGACACTTGAATTAGAAGCGGCAAAAGCATAAACAGATGAAAAAATGAAAAGAAACACGGAATCAATGAAACAAGTGTTGCAACTTTTGAGAAGGTATAAGTAGGTTGCAATTATTTGTAAAAATTATAAGTAGGTTGCAATTATTTGTAAAAATTATAAGTAGGTTGCTATTTGTACAAAGAAAAAGTATGTATGTTGCTATTATAGGCAAAATATTGCTTTTATTGGTATAGAATTGTAACTACATTGCAGGAAATTCCTCATGTCCCACCACCAGGGACTGCGGTTTCGGTGGTGGCCATCTGCATCATCAGCAAGGCTCACAGCAACCAATAGGGTCAAGTTTTAACTTCCCTTCAATGGAAAATCCAAATAGTCAGCCATCCCCTGGTGGTCCCTTGTCTCAGCCTGGCTATGTTTCTAATGTTAGTGCTTTTCCCATTTTGCCCTTTGGTTTTTAGAATTATATAGTTTTTGAAAGTTGGTTTTTTGATGTGGTAGATGACTCAAGGGCCAAGTCAGACGTTTCGTGATGGGTCTTCTGTAGGTGGCATGTCGCAGGTAATTTCATAAGTTTATAGAGTAAATTGCAAAAATCGGTTGCACTCAGGGACCAAAAACATTTACAAGAACCTCGATAAGGACCAAAACTGCAACGGAACTTTTTGGGACAAAAAATGAAAATATCAGCTATACTCAGGGACCAAATGTGTAATTTACTCAAGAGTATAAGCTTATAAGTAAAATATGACTTATAGATATTCTTTTATTGATATTTTTAAAACAAAAAAATGAAGCAGGATTTTAAAAGCCAGGGATTACATGTTGCATATAATGTTGCTGATCTTTCCACACAGGTAAGCATGGTTAACTAACATCTTTTACAAATTTGATGAACAAAAACTTATTATAAAAATTTGTATTGTGATTAATTGTTAATATTTTAGGGTTCTCAAGGTGGATATGGGGTTGACTATGCAACTCCAGCCACCCAAGCTGGATTTCCAAGAAGTTTTTTGGATAAAAATTCACAAGGTGGATTTTCTCGATTGGGTACTAGAAATGATTTCATGTCTCAGTTCGTAATAAGCGAATTAAACTTGGAATCTTTCTATTTAATATTTTCTCTTAATCAACCCGTGTAATACACGGGTCTCACCACTAGTATATATATATATATATATATATATATATATATATATATATATATATATATATATATATATATATATATATAGTAGTTGTAAAACCCGTGTATTACACGGGATGATACAAAAAAATTATTAATTAAGAATATTTAAACATTAATAATTTCACATAAGAAATTTGTTTGTGTATCGTGACATCTTGCTTTTGATTTTTGCTATTACGAGTTTGTATTTTGATAAATATAATTGATTATAAAAATGTCACCGGTACTACAATCAAATTCACTATTATGATTGGAATCGTTATTCAAAATATTATGACGTCAATTGTCTCTCTATTGTCTCCCAAATTATTCTACACATTAAAAAAATAATATGATATTAAAAAACAATTATTTTTGAAATTAAATGATCACATTAATTTTGAAATTGAATGATAATTAAACCGATCATTAATGAGTTAGAAACGTTTCAAACCAATTAGCTTTTTTTTTAAATTTAAAATTATTAGAAAATGACATGTGGCAAAATGAATGTGGTGATGACATGTGGCTTTGAGTTACTTATTTATTAGGATAAGATATATATATATATATATATATATATATATATATATATATATATATATATATATATATATATATATATATATATATATATATATAATACCAACCATTACCAACAAATATAAATGAATTTCTTTCAAGCATTTCATCGAGAACCTTGCATGCATATAACTTCAAGTAACTAGTATCTCAAAGATATGTTTGAATTCACATCCCAGTAAACTTCCAACTATGTTGAATTCACACACAAGCATATACATACACACACATATATACATATCATTGATAATCGGTAAGCAATTCGGAATTAAGTTTATTGGCACTGAATATATACATATACATATCACAAGTTGCGATTCACCCTGTGACTTACGGTTGAAGTTGGATCTCGAATCTGAAGTTGAAATCATGAAACATTATATCAAAATAGAAGTTGGATTTCGAATCATTAAAAACGAACTAACGAACCCCTGCATTCAACTTGAAGTGCAATCGACGTGAATTGCAATCGAAGTGAAGTGCAACTCCACTGAAGCTCATAAATCAAATTAGGAACTCCACTGAAGCTCGTCACTGCAATCAATATACATCAGCGAGTCTGAAATTGAATATATGGTTGAATGCTCCTCTGTATTTTGGAAACCCATGTTGAATGCTCCACTGTATTGCGATGGTGCCATATAATAAAACACAAGGGATGCTTGATTTCGATTGGGATTGCAGGAAGAAACTGATTTCGATTGAAATACACATAACCACAGGTTGAATTCAAAAATGGAAACAATTAACTGATTTCGATGGAATGCATGATTTCGATTGGGATGCAATGAAGAACTGATTTCGATTGGGATGCAAGTGAACACAAAGGAACGATGGTGCTAGGCGGTGGGTTATCCCGCATCGCTTGAAATAAAGAAACACTAGGCATCCACTAGTTTGGGCATCTCCAATACAACTCTAAAAATAGAGTTACTCTATTTTTTACTCTATTTTGCTTCAATCTCACTCTATAACCAACTCTATATTTGAGTATTTGAATAATATTACTTCAAATATAGAGTAACACTATTTATTTACATCAAATATAGAGTTAATCTTTCACTTGTCATTTTTAGTCTTTTAGTTTTTATTTTTTTTTATATTTCTAATTTATTTAAATATAATAACAAATATTTACAATCATATTATATATTAAATGATATTAATTAACTATAATTATCAAATTTGAATATTTATATGTCGAATTCATATATGAGGATGAACGTGATTTTGACGCACCAATTGAAGTAGGAAAATAAGTGTCGCCGATAAATGTTGACATTACGATAGATGAAGATGGTCGATTCCAACAATTTCTTGCTCGATATAAATGTATTAAAAATAAAGAAGTTCACTTCAATCTTCAGAATGTGTTAGTCGACCATTTATAGGAAATTTATTCGACCACATAAATATGTTTTAACTTTTCAAATGTATGTGTCATATTTTTATAAATGCGTGTATAATATTTATTTAAGAGTGTATTATAAATGTATTTTTATTAATTAGTAATTTTTATATTAATGAAATCATAAGTTCTTCAAATTAATTATATACGAATAAATTATTTTGTTATTAACGTTTTGATAACATAATTTAGAATATTATTACAATAAAAAGATAGTAATTATATGTTAAAAGTTAATAAATAGAATGGGAGATTTTGACAATTTTTATAAATGAAGAAAAAAGAATATGCTAGGAATATACATTTTAAAGTAAAATAGTGTGAAAATAGAGGTGGGTTGGAGATGGTCCACTTTTTACTCCATTTTTTACTTCAAAAATACAGTATAAAATAGAGGTGGACTGGAAATGGTCTTATAAATACCCCGCTTGGTCCAAGTCTTTTTCACAAATTAAACTTACACAAGCAATGGACCGGGTCAAGGGCCAGGTCTGAGTCCAAGGCCGAGTATTCGGCCGAGTTGGTTGAGTTTTGCAACACAGATGTGGAGTGGAAGAAACATCCACTTTTATGGAATTACATATGTTTTTTCTTAATCTCCTTGCAATAGTTTCAAAATCTTATCATATTCAATTGCTACAAGACTTTTTTTTAAATATATTCGGAGCAAGAGAAAAGGGGTAACATAATTGATTTATAAGAAGACGGAGGCGATTTATTCATGCAACAATCAAATATCAAAGGTCTCAAAGAGGTTCTGTTACTATTCATTTTCATATTATCACCTTCGTCAATTTTCTTCAAGTTATCTTGAATAAATTATGGTTTTTGAGATTGTATCCATTTGTTCTGTCTACACAGACAATCATCCATGATGTTGAACATGCTGAATCTTTAATTGCAAGTAGAATATTAAAGCGTTCTACAGCCATGACAAATTCCAATATTCAGTCGAGGTATGTTTTCCAAATTTTGTTGGTTTCTTTTATAAAATTTAAAAATTGGCCCGTATTTTTACATGTTCCAACCGGTCACAGTACATCATAAACATTCGTAGTGATTTTGAAAAACCTTGATTTCACTCATCTTTTCATACTGGTGTTCAATCATGTACGGCTTTGTTGACCTTGCTGGAGCTGAAAGAGAAAAAAGGACAGGGAATCAGGTGCATAAATATTATTTATGAGTTATTATTTTTATTATTATATCAATTTTTACTTGCTTTGAATTTTTTTTAAGTGTTTTGTTAAGGAGCTAGATTGCTTGAAAGTAATTTCATCAACAACACATCTATGGTTTTGGATTATGTTTAAGGGTATGTATTGTAATTTATAAGTGTCACAACTACGGTTATAAAATGATAACATTTTCAAAATTTATTTTCGTCTGCTAAAACAAAGGCTTCCCAATAAGCCTTTGGTGCTCTAATAACGACTGAAAAAAAGTTCTCATTTTTTAGCAGACGAAAAGAAATTTTAAAATGTTATCATTTTATAACCGTAGTTGTGACACTTATAAATTACAATACATACCCTCAAACATAATCCAAAAACCATAGATCTGTTGTTGATGAAATTACTTCCAAGCAATCTAGCTCCCTGACAAAACACTTAAAATTTTCAAAAACAAGTAAAAATTGATATAGCAATAAAAATAATAACTCATAAATAACATTTATGCACCTGATTCCCTGTCATTTTTTCTCTTTCAGCTCCAGCAAGGTCAACAATGGTCAACAATGTCGTACAGGATTGAACACCATTATGAAAAAAGAGTGAAAATCAAGGTTTTCAAAATCACTACGAATGTTTCTGATGCACTATGACCGGCTGGAACATGTAAAAATATGGGTCAATTTTTAAATTTTATAAAAGAAACCAACAAATTTTGAAAAACATACCTTGACTGAATATTGGAATTTGTCATGGCTGTAGAACGCTTTAACATTCCACTTGCAATTAAAGATTCAGCATGTTCAACATCATGGATGATTGTTTGTGTAGACGGAACAAATTGATACAATCTCAAAAACCCTAATTTATTCAAGATAAGTTGAAGAAAATTGACGAAGGTGATAATATGAAGATGAATAGTAATAGAACCTCTTTGGGACCTTTGATATTTGATTGTTGCATGAATAAATCGCCTTCGTCTTCTGATAAATCCATTATCTTTTTCCCTTTTCCTCGCTCTGAATATATTTCAAACATCGAGAGAAAAAAAGTCCTGTAGCAATTTAATATGATAAGATTTTGAAACTATCGCAAGGAGATTAAGAAAAAACATATGTAATTCCATAAAAGTGGATATTTCTTCCACTCCACATATATTGCAAACATGAAAATAATATAAATACCGTAATTCTATAAAAGTGGATGTTTCATCCGGTTTTAGGGCCTAACATTTTTACTCATTATAATATTGATAAATCTTTTGGAAAATAAAAGTAGTTAAGTTGTAAACATGAAAATAATATACATATTGTGTCCTTAAAGTTTAAGAAAATAACAAATGCAAATTAGTGAAATTTTATGCATAGGTACTAAAAGTGACAAATTTCCAAAGTTCAGTTTTGAAAAGTTTGACTTTTTTACTGACTTAGTAATTGAGAATTAGTTTTCTAGGGACTTTTATGAAATAAAAAAAGCTTTTGTTGGAATATAGGAGTCAACTGTGGCATCTGTGTAAAAATAGGAAGTTGAGGGGTTTATGTTGCCACATAGCCAAAGATATATAAGTGGGTCATGTATTGTTTCCCATTCATTTCCCCCAATCGAGTTATAAAATTATAGAAGTCCACTCATGGCGATTTGAAGCTTCAAATAGAGATTGAAGTGAAGAAATCAAGTTCTAGTCATAAAAGCTAGTTTAAGGCAACTAGTATGTACAATCTCCCACTTATCTTCTTCCAGCTACAAGTTAGGGTTTTAAGAAAACTCTAAATCCAAAAAATGAGTTATTTATCATTCGAATAATAGTCTAAGTTTATTCTTACCATCCATGGCTTAAAGTTGAAATTAAATAAGTTTTTGAAACTTTGAAACTTCAACAATGGTGGAATTCGAAAATGTGAGTTACTCTTTAAGATTTGTGATATTCTAACCTTATGTACTTGTTTCTAAACAATATTTATAACCTAGCTTCAATGGAGTTCTATATATAGCCTTGAATTGATAGATCGTTTGATCCATCTTTTTTACAAATTCATTATTTCTAATTGAAGTTCATTTGATGATTATCTAGTGATACTTAAGGTGCTGGAGTTGTTTTGAAGCTCATATGAAGTATGTGATACTTAATAAAGTTTGTGTTCTATAAAATTCTAAATCATCATAAGTTAAACTTAAATCAAGGTATTTTGATGATTTGAAATGGTTCTAAACATGATTTTGGATGTTAATGGATAACTTGAGTCATTAAAACTGAAAGAAATAAGCCTAGAAGTGATTTGGACATGTTTGCAGGACTTGAACGTGAAGAAATCATGTTTTTACCCAACAAACCAGTTGACTCGAGCATACCCTATGGGTAGAGTAACTTATAGAGAGAAAATCCCTAATTTTGTAACTTTTGAAAATGACGTCCAAATCAAGTCTAATTTTCACATATGCTCTTCAATGGTCTTATGTATGATATCATGGAATGAAACTAGATCTTTAACATTCAAAACTTTGCAAATGACTTAATGGAATTTAAAGAAACTTATACCTTAATCCTTGTATTTGATACATGACCACTAAGTACAATAAGTGTCTAGGACTTGAAGTTAGCTAGTGTTAATATTAAGGTAAGTAAATTCCAAGGGTACATGTCCTTACAACCTTGTTTTCGGTAATGTGAATCTTAAGTTAAACTTCAAATTATTTGTTTGCTATGTGACTATACATGTTACTTGTTGTATACATGTAATACAACTTTTGTAAAGGTTTTCATTAAAAAATGAAAAATGATATTGTAGCCCACCAACTATTTGTTGTTGGTTTAAAAGGTTCTTAAAGTATTTTTCTTGCTTTCTAGGGGCATGAACTTGATTTTTACCTGCTTTCTTGGACACCTTAACCATTGTAACCGGTTTTAGTGTTCCTTATGCCACCTCACGTCCTACATGTACAGTGAGAAGGATAATTAAGTCATACATGTAAGCCTATGTGGTCGATTATTCAAAAAATACCGTCAATTTGATTCCCACAATTAGCTTAAATAAAAATCCCCTCATATTTAGGGTAGCATGAAGCTCTGCTCATGTCTCTTTGATTGCGGTTTCTATTGTCTTCCCCGATCCGTCGATGTCGTGAACCATCTTCTCCGAAACCGACGGGTTCAGTCGCTTTTTTGTGGAGAGTCTATCAACAAGTCTAGCAGAGTCATGGCCTTGTCCCGCGCTTCCTGGGTGTCATGTACGGTTTGCCATAGCAATCCCCGGATCGCACATTCGTTAAGAATGAGTTTCCAGTATTTACTTCTCGAGCTCAGCATAATGTAAGCAGAGCTCTGACTGCGTGTCCTATGCTAACTAGATATCCATCTTCGATCGTTTCATCTATCAATTTTAAGAATCGCATTCTAACGGTTCGTTTCTGGAGGCGAGATCGAGGAGAGCGAGATGATCCGTATTACCCTACTTCTGAGTCCCCAATCAATACGATCTTAAAGTCATAATCAATCTTCTGGTTAAAATCCCCATGGTAATTGTCATCTCTCCATCAATAATCGAATCAAACAAAGATCATGAAACACTTCCTTCCGATTCCCGTATTGGGTATAATTCAAATCAATCAACAACTACAGTTAAATGTTTACTTTGTGAATGGGTAAACTTAAACCACCCCACCATCATCTTTCAAATCGATCAACAACTGTAGTGAGGTTTGATGTCAGAATCAAGAAGTTTGTGGAGAATGTTGGAATCACAGGCGGCGGGGAGATCAATGGGCAAGGATTAGAGTTCACAGTGAGGTTTAATAATAAGATGAATGTGATGATGTGGTAGTCCAATTTGATGACTAGGACGGGGTAACCGGATTACCCCTTAAATTTCGACTTAGGGACTATTTTAACACACAAAACATATGTTCACTCCCTTAGAAAGGAAATAAAATAATTTAGGGACCTTTTAAACCAACAACCAATAATTGGTTGGGCTACAGTTTCATTTTGCCTTAAAAAGTGTATATGGTTTGAAACTTGTTTTGATAATCCATCATGTGCATTGCATATAGGATGAGTTTAACTTGTGTGTTGCCCATGCACTCATTGAGAACAATTCCCATTTAGACCATGGTGGTCATTGTTTGGCTTGGTGGTTGTATTAATACAAATTATTAAGGATGGAATTTGCTAACCCATTCCATGAATGCATGTGTGATGGTCACATGTTTCTTAAATGTTGACCTTGGCAATCGAGTTGGTTTAGGCTACCGATAATAGGTTAGGGTGTGATAGTTTTACACGGTATTGGTCAAAACATCGGGACTCTAGAAAGGAAGGGATTATTTGGAGAGTAGAGCACTTGGGTTGGATTAGAAGCATGTGCATTGCATATCATATTTTTAATTAATTTATGGAATGGTTATATATACACACACACATAAACAAACACATACACACATCTATATTGGAAATATTTTGGGAATTTGTATTAGAGTTGGATGATTGCTATTATCTAACTTTACCTAAAAGCCAAATTCCAGGTTTAGTCACTAGACTCATTGTGTCTAACTTTATTATCTGACATGTACCCACAAATACTAAATTGGAGAGTTGGGAGCTTGTTATTGGATATTTTTAAAAGGCTACAAATACAAGCGGTTCCCTTGAACTTGTATGATTATATTAGATTGTATACCCTAAACTTGAAATTTAAGACTTTAATCGACAAACTAGTATTTGGGACCCTAATTCTGTAACAACTTTTGACTTTAAAACTATTTTGAGATGAACTAAAGTTTTAAAGGAAATTAAATTCAGGGATGTTACAATTGGATCCTTTAATTTTATACCGTTAATACCTAATCAAAACTTAGCCTCCATATTGTATTTAATTTTACAAATTAGGACTCTTTGCCTCGGTTCTTCTCATCTTAGCGCATTAAATCCCACCTAAATTTTTTTGGAAACGGCAAATAATTATGAGCGTACTCGGTCGTGGTAAACCATGTCGGCAATTTAGCCGGCGGCCCGGAAGCACGATCCTTTCCCCTCCCACCTGTTTTGCCCCACCTTAGGAAAATCCCCCACATGTGCTCCAATCGGGATTCGAACCCCTGACCTTCACACACTTGGGTATATAAACAGTGATTACATCCCTTTATTGGACCATCACAGTGACACACCCCTGCTTCATTGCTATATGATTTAACAACCACTATTGTATGTTCTTCCTTGTGAACATTCCAACAAATAACTACATAACAATATATATGTTGCTATAACAATTTGTTTCAATTTTTTATTTTTTCAAAATTTGTATGACATGTTTGCTATAACACTTAGTCTCAAGTTTTGATTGTTTTAGTTTTTAATTTAGTTTTTTATTGTTCCAAATTCTCATATCTGGTTTATGATTTCGGTTTGGGTTTCAAGAATTATAAACAAGGTTCGAGGTTAGGTCAGGGACGAAAAAAACTACAACCCCGATAAAATCCCCAACGAGGAACGACGCTGGTTCTGGGATAGAGATAGGGATACCAAGTACCGCTTCGTACTTGCCACATTTCCATCCAAATTTCTCTGTTATGTTCATTTAACATTATACCCCTATTTTTGCTTTTCTTTTTTAGACATTTTTATTAAACTTAAGAGGACCATTTCTATAAAAAAAATTGAAACACCCTTATAGATCTCTAGCCTAATTGATGCTTCTCTGACTCCTTGCATTCTGCAGCTTCAGAACGCCGCTCTTCGACAAACCTAGTTGACTTTTAGTAAATAAACCAAGCAAACCCTAACCTAAAATCAGAGATATAACACAAAAACATGAACTACAATCAATCACAAATCAAAATCCCAACATTGATTAAGGCATAAACCCCAAAATTAAAATACATTTCGTAAATTTAATTATTTACATACATCAGACTGATAAATAGTCTTGATTGGTGAGATTGCAGCAATCACAAGAAATTATTCATCAGAACAACTTCATTTTCTCATAAAATTGTGGTAGAGTAGTCACAAATGTGTTTGTATTAGTCCTTATATGTCAAAGTTCATATAGGGAAACTTTGATTGAATCCCCATTATGAACACCCATTGGATCAATATTTTCAATGGAACATATAATAAAAATGTTATCCGCCAAATTCTACATAAACTCAATAACGTATTCTTTCCAATCTAACTATGATTTCTCGACTATAACTTGTAATGTGACACTTACAAGACCTAATTTACTATTTGTCTCACTTTTGGTTTATTGTATGCAATTCCACCACCAAGACCCCAAGGAAAGACATGAGGCAATGTTAGTGTAACTAGACGTTAGGCGATTCCTCGTTGTCATAGACAACAACAATGAATAAAAAAACCTTAAAGGTTTATAAATCTTGATGCATATCTACCGGTAAAGTAGCCAGAGATGCATGTAGGGGTTGGAGGTAAAGATGAAAGAGATGCGGTTGATGATGTATGCGGTGGCCGACGGGGTAGCCACATTGGAGCTACTGGCACCGGAGCTGCAACATTGGAGCGTCAGAGACAACTAAGCATATAAACAATAGGGGTGTATTGTCAAGGATTTTAGGGATCTTGTTAGAAATTTCTATAGAAATGGTCCCTAAAATTCAAAGAAAAATCAAGGTAACAAAATTAGGGTATAATTATCATTTTACATGCATTTAAAAGATTAATATGAATGGTAATCAGTTAAATTACCAAACCAGATGGATTTTGCAATCATGATGACTATTGACATCGAATTTCCAAAAACAGAGCTAAACATATAAAAGATGCAAACCACAGGGACTAAAACTGTAATTTACAATTTTCCAGATGCTATTAAATAAAATAGACATCCAAAATTCTTTTGTCTCTCCTCGTTCTCCTACATTTTTATTTCTCGACTCTCATAGTTTAAGAAGTGATCTCGTTGTTCCTTGCTTATCTGACAGTCCTTTAGTTGTTGTTGTCTCTCTCCTATTTTCACGTTCCTTCATTTGAATGGAGTCTAGACCGCTTGGCATGCATTAGAAAGCCATTAAACCTCAACCTCATGATATTGTGAACTAGGTGTCATTGTCTAGATTCTTGAGGACTTTGTTCTTTATTGCTAATCGCCACCCTAGTGGAGATGGGTTTGCCTCATAACCTTGGAATCGCTAAACCAAACTAGAGGAGAACGGTGATTAAAAATCAAAGAAAATTGGTCAAGAATGTGCCATTTCCTAGTTATAATTTGGTAGAGGAAGTTTTAATTTGGGTGATAAGGTTCTTAGAATTGAAGGTAGGACGAAAAGTCATGAAGGTAAGAACGTGCAATTCCCTAATTCTCATTTTGTTAAGGGACATGTATTTATCCTCCTAAACCTGGTGTTAAAGTCGGATTCACTAAAAATTCAATGGAGCCAAGGAGAATCAAAGTTGTTAATTATGTGGAGACGCTATTGAGAACAAGGAATACCATTGTTCGTATTTTTCAACCTCAGATAGGAAGTGTGGTAAATAAATTATCCAAAGAACCATTGGTTCTTGGTAAGGCTAAAATGGACAAGAAAATTGATGCTAATGTTAATTCTATGATGGCATCTAATGGTCTTGTTAGGCTTGCTTATGTGTTCAAAATCTGGGGTTGTTTATATTGGGGGGGGGGGGGGTTGGGGGGTTTCATGTGTTTAATTTTTTCGTTTGTTCATGAATTTATTTATCCTAAGACACATTGTTTCGGTAGTGGTGGAACATTAGAGGGTAGGTAGGACTAGTGAGTTTTCTAGAGGGAAGAGAGAGACGAGAGAGAAGAATTGGTATTGATGGAAAAAGAGAGGATATAAAAATATATAAGTATATATATATATATATATATATATATATATATATATATATATATATATATATATATATATAAAATAAAAAGTAGATGAAATAACATAGAAACAATAAAAAAAATCTTATAAGAATAAAATAGTGATGTTAGATCAAATATAAAACAAATGAAAAGTTTACGAACCAAGTGTGTAAGAGAAATTGAAAGACAAAATTGTAAAAATGGTCTTTATGGTTCATCGAAAACTGTCACTTTGATCCAAAAAAAATTTGGACTATTACCACTAATCCAAAATAGGTTTTTTTATCGCGGTGTTGGTCCAATTTTTTTTTTTGAAATTTCTTAAATAACAAATTAACCATTATTATTATTTTTTCCATTTTTATTTATTTATTTTGATATTTCAATAATTAAAAAAAGTAAAAAGAAAATTCCTCAACCTACTATGCCACCATCACTCCTCTTTATCTCTTCTCTATCTCTCTAACCCTCATCTGCAAGAAAACCTTGAGTAGCCGTCGTCGATCAACACCACCACCACCACCACTGGTCGACATCGTTGAATGCCGCCAACAAGATGAAACTATTTATAGATACATTTTCTAGATGAACTCAAGAACAATATATTCCTGGCGAACACTAGGAAATTTTTTGATGAAGTCAAACACAATGTTTCCTGGTCAAGAACAATATTTATACTCGAACACGAACACTCAAACTCGAACAAAAACACTCTAGAACAAGATATATCTGTAAACTCGAAAACCTTAGAATCATGAAATCGAAAACTCGTCCCGGTTCGAGGGTTAAGGTTTTCAGACGGTGCTAGGTTTAGGGTTTTCAGGCGGCGGTGGCCGCGTTGAGCAGTAGTAGTGGCAACGCTAGGGTTAGGGGTTTCAAACAGTGGCAGGGATAGTGGCATTTAGATTTGAAAACGACGATAGGGTTGGCGCCGACTATTGGATCTACAAATGAGATTCAGAAATCTTCAAGATCGCAAGTTGTCGAAATTGAACGTGCCAAAAAAATAATGCAGGGTCTGGAAACTCGTTGATCACTCTTGCTAGTGAAGGGATGAAGTGAGAACGGATGTCCAAATCCGAACTGAGGCATGAGATTCGAATTCCAGCAGTAATGGCGGTGGGTCCGAAGAGAATGACTACGACTCATCAGGGTTGACCGGTGGTGGTGATGGTGCTATTCTATTTGTGAAAATGAGAAGGAGAAAGTTGAGTAATATAGTAAGAGGGGGAGAGAGAGAGAGAGTGTGTGTGTGTGAGCGAGAGAGAGAGAGAGAGTGTGTGTGTGTGTGTATGTGTGTGTGTATGTGTGTGAATGGAGGGTGTGGTGGAGTGGGGTAGAGGTTGTATTTTATTTTTGTTTTTTAATTGTTGTAATATAAAAAATAGAAAAATAAAATAATAAGGGTAAATCCGTCATTTTAAGCGTTCTTAAAGAATTGGATCAAAACTGCAATAAAAAACTTATTTTGGACCAATGATTCTAATTTAAATTTTTTTTGAACCAAAATAACAATTTTTGACCAACCACATGAGCCATTACTATAATTTTGTTGAAATTGAAACCACATACATTAAATCAAGGAGTAAGCTTGTGATTAGGCATGTGAATATGGTCCTCGGAACCGAGGGACCATAACCGATTTTATGAACCAAGTATAAGGATCGATCGGTCCTCGGTCTTCACAGTCTCGGGTCCAATCGGGTTCGGGTAGGTCGGTCTCTTGGGTTTCGGGTATGGAGGCCCATTTGAAAGTTTAAAAGACAAATTCTGATTAGGCCCATACGACGTGTACGTGAACTCGTGAAGTTAAAATTCGTCGACTTCGTACTTCCCCAAATCCACTGTATCCGACTTTGCCATAGCTATTGTGTCGATCCCACCCTTCCATTGTTGATTTCTTGTTGCCAAATACGACATTTTCAAAAGATATAAACTGCATTCAGGTCGCTTCTTCTCGATCCCAAGCCCAAACCCGAACCCGAACCCAACCCATGTTCTCAGTTCTTATTGGGTAATATGCGACCAAACCCGACAATATCATACCCGAACCGAAGACCAAGTACTCTTCTTTGGTCGGTACTCGGTTCCATCTTTCGCTAAATCTCGGTCTCTGTCTAACTCGATGCCATCCGGATCAGATCGGTTCCGGAACCAAGTTTACACATACTTGTAATTTTTTGAGACAGACGAGTCATTTATATAATTTAATCTAAAATTATGACATGAGCGCTCACATGCATGATACGTATTGGAATTTATATTCTAAGAGTGGGACAACTATGGCCCACTCAAGCCGCGTTACTCATTCTGTTTTATGTTATTGTCATCTTTAAATAAAAATAATCATACTATTTCTCAAAAACATACAATGGCAAAAAAAGTGTTGATAATTAAATCTTTACCAGTTACTAATAAAACTAGATTATGCGTGTAACAGAAAGATACTATTGTTAGAAATATACATATTATTTAAATCGATACAAGATTTTGTATTCACTGTAATAATTTCAACTATATTAATCGAGTTATTCCATTTCATTTTGGCCGAGTTTAAAATTCTGTACAAATAACCAACTCAATACATAGCATAAATCGATTTATTTTCATTTTTCAATCACTACTCATAAAACTATGAATTGGTTAGTATGATTATAAAGCAATTGCAGCATATTATTGGAAAGCCAGGTTGTATTTATGATCAAAAGTCAATGGAATCCGAACTTTTTATCCTTCATCCTTTTTAATTTCTATTAGTTTCCATCCTCTATATATATATATATATATATATATATATATATATATATATATATATATATATATATATATATATATATATATATATATATATATATATATATATATATATATATATATAGTCCGTTTCAAAGAATAACCAATATTTTCCTAGGAACCGTAAGAACTTTTTGACTGAAATTTTTTTTTCAAAAAAAATGACATAATACATCTAGTCGCTTATATTTAAGACTTTTTGTCAAAAGAAATTTGAAAAATAATATGTATACACGAAATGTGCATATATGCATTTTTTTCGCACATGTGTATATGATCACGTTTCGTGCATATGTGCACATTTCGTGTATATATATATTATTTTTTCAATTTTTTTTACAAAAGGTCTTAAATATATGCGATTAGGTGTATTATGTCATTTTTTTTGAAAAACAAATTTCAGTAAAAAAGTTCCTACGGTTCCTAGGAAAATATTGGTTTCTATTTGATATTTAGTCTATATATATATATATATATATATATATATATATATATATATATATATATATATATATATATATATATATATATATAGGGTTAGGATCCAGTAGGAACCCAAAAAATCCGGTAGGAACCTCGAGGACTCTTTTTGTCTACCCACTCTTCTAAGGGCAATAACGTCAAACGTCTTCCTTCGACAGCACGCAATCACGTGCGACGCACGTCCACGGAACGAAATACGGACTTGAGAATACGATCATATGATACTCACGTCCGTATAACATAATTTAACCGGGTTTTTTATTTATTTTTGTTATTATTTTTTTAATAATATTTTTAGTTTTTTTTTTCAGTTTTTTGTTTTTATTTTAGTTTTTTTCAGGTTATTTTTTTCCAGTTTTTTTTTTCTTTTTACGTTATCTTTCCAGTTTTTCCTTTTTTTTATTACTTTTGTCGTTGTATGTTTTTTTTAACTCGTTTTGGATCATAACGAGTTTTGGATCTTGGATCATAACTAATTTTGAATATTTGATCATAAGTTTTGAATAATTTTGTCGTTGTATGTTTTTTTAACTCGTTTTGGATCATAACGAGTTTTGGATCTTCGATCATAACGAATTTTGAATATTGAATTATAAGTTTTGATTCATAAACATATTTTGGTTTTAATATTTTTGGATCATTTATATTTTTTTGCTATTTTGATGAGTTTTTTACTTAAAAATATAAAAATGAACACTTAAAAAAACTTTTTTTTCAAAATTTTTTAAAAAACTTACTAATATGATGTCTAGAATGATATCTTAAATTTTCATAATTTTTGCATCTTTTTTTGATTTTTTATAAAAATAAAAAATAAAAAAAAAATATTTTTTTTTTCAAATTTTCATGATGCTGCTTGTTTTGTAGAAAATTAAATTTTAAGAACTTTGGTTTTATCTATGCAGTCAATCGCGCGAGATCTCGCCGAGATAGCGCCGAGATAGCGTTTCGCGGGGTTAGGCCGAGATAGAAATCAAAATCTCGATCAGTAATCTCGCCAGCGAGAATCTCGCCGATAATGTCCGAGATTTGCCGAGATTTAGGAGCCCGAGATAGCGGTAATGTCCGAGATTTGCCGAGATTTAGGAGATTTAGGAGCCCGATATAGCGATATTGCGCGGGATCGTTATAGAGATTTGCCGAGACACGTTGACACTATTCATATTAGAATACTATATATGTTTTATGTGACATTTTATGCAACTTTTTGTGATATTAATTCTACGTAGTATTAATAGTCTAAAGTAACAAAAAAAAAATAACTCCGCTGTACCACCGCTATACCACCGCGATAAACGCTAAATCGAATCTCGCTAGGTGACCGCTATAAGGTTTATGGCCGAGATAACTGCATAGAGTTTTATAGAATTTTTTTTACAAAAACTAAGCGGGGGAATATAAAAACCCAACAAACCATATTACCCTTATTAATTTGTATTATCAACCCAATAGTTTTGATTTTTAGACAAATAGCCCCCCAAGCTTTTAAGATGTGACATTTTATTCACATTGAATCTTATCCACCCATTTTTCAAGATTAAAGGTCCAGATTTATCCTCACGATTCTTACCGGATTTTGGGTTCCTACACGATCCTCCTTCTATATATATGTATATATATATATATATATATATATATATATATATATATATATATATATATATATATATATATATATATATATATATATATATATATATATATATATATAGGAAAGGGTTCAAATGAGAACCACTAAAATGTTAAGAACCGTGAGAACTCGATATTCACACATTAAGAAACAAGTTTTTTTTTTCGTTTTTTGTTTATTCACACTTGTTTATTATGTGAAAAAACATTAAACTTAATAAATTTTATTATTTTTAATACGTTTTGCAATATTCACAATATAATAAAATTTCTAGTTATTAAACTGTGAATATTAAATCGTAAATTTTTTTTTCTTTAAAACACATCAATATTGATATCTAATAGCAAAGGAATGACAATTATATATATTTATGTGTTTGGTAATTTTATTTTGAGAAAAAACAAGTGTTAAAAATAAAAAATACAATGTTATTAAACTGTGAATTAGTGGTTCTCACGGTTCTCAACCTTTTAGTGGTTCTCATTTGAACCCTTCCCTATATATATATATATATATATATATATATATATATATATATATATAGGGAAGGGTTCAAATGAGAACAATTAAAAGATTAAGAACTGTGAGAATCAATCTCGACCCTTGACGCAATTCATCGGAGGGTTGTATATATATGAAGGTTAACCAGTGTGAACGCATTGTAGACGATCAAACCCCACAACCCTTGGATCAAAGTAATGTGTGACTTAGATTAGTTCTTTTAGTTCTCAATCTTTTAGTGGTTCTCATTTGAAAACCTATATATATATATATGTGTGTGTGTGTGTGTGTGTGTGTGTGTGTATGTGTGTGGAAAAGTTCAATAAGGGACTAATGTAAATTATGGTATCAAGAGACTAATCTCATCCACACGATTGTTAAACTTACGGTGGACGTGCATTTAGTGGATTATAAAAAATCCAACCACGAATCAATATTTTTACATTTATGGGAAGCATGTTCCCCTAATCGACCATTCATCACAACTTTACAAGTATGTGGTGCACGTTCCCCTGATCGATCTCACTATCAGTACTTTACAATCATATAGAATACATTCTCCAGACAATTTCAATTCTTCTTTTCCTTACCAAGTATCAAGCATAAGAATTCGTCATTCCCAAGTCTTGAACCAGAACAATTTCCATCGGACAAGGTCAACTCTTCTCCCTCAATGGTCTTTACCAGTAACCATATCCCCCATCCATTGAGGCCAGACCCCCTCATCCATTAAGGCCAGACATAGTAATGGACTTCACAACATGTTCCCACTCAATTGAGGCAGTTCCTCATCATGGATCTCTTAAAAGGAATCACAATATCTATCCACCAAGGTAGTTCCTCGTCATGATTTCACAAACGTGTCACCAATCCACCGAGGCAGTTCCTCATCATGGATCTCGTAAAAGGAATTGCACTCTCTATCCATCGAGGTTGTTCATCATCATGATTTCACAAAACGTGTCCCCAATCCACTAAGGCAGTTCCTCATATTCTATCGTTGCCACGTACTAGTCGCAATTGCAATCCAACAAGTCCAGTCCTTGTCATGGATTCATAAACAACTCATGTCCTATACTCATAAATGATGCAGATCTATACTTACTCTCAACTCAACCTGACTATGTACTGTTCTCATTAGCTATTAACCTAGAAGATCTAGTATCTAATACTGACACCTTATTAGTCGGTATACAAACCACAACATAATATTCTATCATTACCATGAAACAGGAATTTAAATGTACAGTACATTAACACAGCTATATTAATGATGACTTGTATTCTAATATAATGTGGTAGCATGTACTCACCTTAGTGATGTTGTAACGTCACCAATCCAAGCTAATCAACCCACATATTTTCTTGCCTTAGAACTATTAGAAGCATATGAAATTCTTAAGTATCATAACTCAAGTATCAATCATCATTCATGCGTTTGACTTAATGCTTCCATTAAGCCTACAACACTCATTTATACTCATCAATTCTACTTCTTGGCTTAATCAAGCCTATGTCTTAATCTATTAACACATATGTATAACTTTCATCATAATGATTAAGTCCTCCACAACCAACTTATGGAAACAATCAACTAGACATGTCTTAACAACATGTAACGCCCGGTTTCTCACCCACGGATTACACCAAAATTTCACAAAGCTAATTATGCATATGTAGGTCTAACGTATAAGTAAGCAAACACAGTATACAGGTTGTTATCAAAAGATATAATACAATACAAGTTATTATCAAGAACTAGGTTACAACTGTACAGTCTCAAAAGAAACAAGGCTACTCCTAGCCCACGACTATCCCTCAGCCACCTTCTTTATCCACCATACCTACCCAAATCCAGTCACAACCGATTCTAGGCCATTCCACACGCATGTGAAGGGCATTTATCAAGTTCTACCTATTCAAGTCATCTACGTATTGCATAATAAGTAAAAGACTAAAACACCCTTACCTTTACTAACTTCTCCCCCGATAAACAACAACTATAAGTTAAATTAACTTAACTCAACTGCATAGAATACGTCTATCACAAAACGGGTCTCACACAACAATATCTAATGATAATATCCAATTACATCTCTACCGTTATTTTCTAGGGTTTGTGATCAAAACCCATTTCAACTTCGATTATAGAATTAACCATTACAAAGCATGTTTTCTACTTTCGTTTCTAACTCATATCACAGATATACCACAAATATAATCGACTATTACTTAGGATTTGCAAACCCCAAACACATCTAATCTAAAAAACTGAAAAAAATAGAATTTGACTTCAAGATCACGAAGCTTTGGCACATTTCATGAATCACACATTGTTTCCCATTGATCTTGGGTCATATGAACTCTGGGGAACAATCCCCTCTGCTATTCTTTAGAGGCGAGAGTGAAAAATGAGCCAAATGTTCGAGTTAGTGCTTTAAACGAGACTGGCATGCGTAACTTGTCGCGTGATAAACACATGTTCGCGTCGCGACCCCTTAGTCATCGTGTAGCCTCCCCACAGCTTATGGTTTCGCTATCCCACTAGAACAACCTAATTTCAACGAGACTAGTATGCGTGATTTGTCGCATCGCGACAGACACATGTTCGCGTTGCAACCCGTTAGTCATCGTGTAGCCTCCCCATAGCTTATGGCTTCACTATCCCACCAGAACAAGCTAATTTCAATTTCAACTTACATTGTGGCAAGTTACTTATAGCTCGCGTTGTGACCCTTGATTTTGTCACGCCGCATAAAACTGACTAGAAAACATTCCGTCCCAAATTAAATGCCTAACTTCTCTAATCTTTGGTTTCGAGTCATTGAACATATACACAATAGTCAAAGAGCACATTATGGCACAATTGTACCATAAAATGTGAAAATTGTATAGTTTTCGTCCAAAATAACCAATATGCCCTTATGGGCCAATTTTCCTATTAGCATTATCTCTAAAATGGAAGCACAATTAGACATAAAATCTTGGTCATTACAAGATTGTCTATTCAAAGTCAGAATCTACATGTTTAGCGTTAAATAGATCGCATGTCAAGGGCTCTAAATAGTGTATGATGGATGGGGATTCATAACCGACACATATTCCCTGCATTTTTGAGGTCCAAATTTCAAACGCTTTGGAGGTTTAGTTGGTACATTGAATAAGCACCCAAACATGCGTAATTATGAGACATCATGCTCATATCCAGTTACCAACTGGTACGCAGAAAGTGGCTGGGTGGCCATTGGCTTCAGACGTTCAATGCAGTTGCATGTAATATCTTATAACCCCATGCAGAACTAGGAAGTTTGGTGTGTATAACAAAAGTTATTGCAATTATTTGTGTTCTTTTAATAAATGCTTATGAAAGACCATTTTGGGAATGAACATACACAATAGGTTGTTCAACATCAATTTCTAAGGTCATGCAACAATGATTGAACATTTCTGATGTGAACTCCGTGGCATTATCAAGTCTAATCGACTTTGTCGGATAATCCGGTTAATGAGCCCTCAATTTAATGATTCGAGCTAGGATTTTAGGAAATGTTGCATTTCTAGTGGACAACAAAACTATATGTGACCATCTTGTTGATGCATCAACCAATACCATGAAATATTTAAATGGTCCGCATGTTGGTTGGCTAGGTCCACACATATCCCCTTGATTTCTCTCAAGAAAATGGGAAACCACTTGTGTAGGTTTTACTTGAAGTGGTTTGAGATGTTTCTTTCCAATCGAGCATTCTTGGCATAAGTTTTACGGTTTAACCACGAAATTCTTTCCTCCAGGAGGATGCCCATGAGATGCTTTTATTGTTTGAAGCATCATATTTTGACTCGGGTGTCTCACCCAGTCATGCCATAACGTGTAAGTTCCCTCATCATTAGGTGCTCGACGAATGATTAAATTGCTTTCAATATTTTGGATCGTGGTAACATACAAACCTTTTGGCAAACATCTCAACGTCTCTAATATACACTTTTGGCCGTATTGATCGGAGGTAATGTAAACGTATTTAACACAATTTATGTCACATAGATAATCATATGATGATACTTTAATACATTTAAAAGTAATGCAAAAAAACAAAATTTGCATAAAGTTATAACATTAAACATATATTGTGAATTCAAATATACTTTTATACCACGCGGTTAATAACACAAAAAAATTGTATCATTCGACCAAAAAAATACATCATAAAGATATAAAACATAACATATTTATGTAATTTATCAATATAGAATAGTCCTAATTATCAAGCTCACAACCTTTTTTTCATGTCCTTTTACAATTAGCAAACCAAAATAATGCACTATAACAGGCGTTGACAAACATTAGATCTATTCATGTTTCAATTCTTTATAAATCCGTACGCTTTGGATGTAAAAACAACTTTCTTAATCTCAAATGACAACTTGATACTCCATTGATTTTTTTAAAATAAGAGTGCAACATACAAATGTATGCAAGAACATAAAACAAAAGCCGATTATGTCAAAATGTGTAATTAGATTTCCTTCATTTATTTTATTGTTTGTATATAGAAAAATAGTGAGGTGGAGTCAGAGAATAAAATATTTTAAGAAAACAAATCAATACCAATTTTTTTTTGTTTATAGCGATTAAGAGATATAAAAACAAATGAATACCACAGGTGTGTATAACAAATAAAATGATGCTCGTAATGATTTATTCAATAAATAGGATATACATTAAATTTTAGATTTATGACTATGTTTAATTAAATCTGATATAAGGTAAATAGCATCTAAAACATGTTCAAGTTATTAATTATTAGTAAAAATCAAAATTCGAAAGCAAATATGTAGCTATAGATATTAAATAGATGTCCATCAATTTTGATAATTTTTTTGGAACCGGCAATTTGGTGTCTCACCTGATGGTACTCAGCCCCGTAACCCAGGGCGGTTGGCAATTACATATGGGCACAAGAGCCTTTCTCCTCCACCTGTGCCTCGCCTCCAGGAAAAATCCCCCACATCGGCGTTAGTTGGAGTCGAACCACAGACCTCCACCCAGCGGGTATATAACTCAGGTGCATCAACCCAGCTAGGCTAGGCATCACTTGCATCAATTTTGATAATTAAGACGATGAACCATCTTTCGGCTTTTAAGTTTGTACATTAAATTAAAAACATATTGAACTAAGCTATATATTATAGATTAAAAAATATTAAACCGATATAAAAATTTCAAAAGTTATATGATATCCTATTCAATTTAAATTAATTTCTATAGGTATAAACTATTTTAACACAAGCCAATTCAAAGTTTCGTATCTTTTTTAAAATACAAAATCAAAGACAATTTTTTAATTGTCCAGGATAGTCGGCCTCGAATCGAGTTACATATGTATAGATGGCAAAATGACTCGATTTTAATATATGAAACTAAATGTTTAATGCATTGATTTTTTTTCTTTTTGATCGGCAAGTTTATATAAAATAATTCTAAATTGGTGGCAAAATGACTCGATTTTAATATTTTAAACTAATTTTTAAATGCATAGATTTTTTTATTTTTGATCGGCAAGTTTATATAAAATAATTCTAATATGGAGCTAGTTAAAAGAATGACAAATTTCAAAAAAGACACTAACTTTTCAAAAAAAATCGATTTTGACATTGTGTTATTTTTTCTTCAATTAAGTCACTAAGTTTTTAATTTTTTTCAATTAAGTCACTATATTTTTAATTTTGTTTCGATTTTGATCATTTGACCGATCAACCCGGTAGCCAGCTGACGTGGCATGATGACGTGTCAATCTTTGATGATGCGACGCTAACGTGACATGCTGACGAGATATCCAAGTGTTGAAAGCGTATTGGTCCATCGCGTTATTGATCGCATAACATCCCAAGCTTTCAAATGGCCAAACGGTTTTCCAAACTGTCGAGCATATTGGTCCATCACGTTATTGAAAGTGTTGAATTCGTTTTCACCGCTTCGGCGAAGGTTGACCAAGTTGTTGAAGATTGTGTTAAACTTGGTACAATCGTGGCGAAGTTTTCGCCATTTCCCGTTGAGCTCGTCGTTATTTCGGTAAGCTCCACGACTCATAGATTTGTGGTAATGGGCCAAAATCCGTTCCCACATCCCTTTAGCACTTTGACTATTTCCTTTTTCGGCATCGACGAAAATAGCGATCCAAGGTTTCACCAACGCCACTTCCTCATCCGGTGTCCAACGAACTTTTGCGTCTTGGGTGTTCCTTGTCTTGTTTCGGGAAGACTTTTTCTTCTTCCGTGATGAAGACTCGGGTGGTAGTTAGGTTTCCATGACAACCTCATCGGGAGATGCTTGTGGTGGTGGTGATTGCACAGGTGGTGGTGATGGAAAGGGTTGTGATGGTTGTGGAAAATGTGGGTATTGGTAAGGAAGTGGGTATGGATATTGGTTTGGTGGTGGTGGATATGGATATTGATTTGATTGTGGTGGGTTTGGATATTGGGGTGGTGGAGATGAACTCTTAAGTAAGCTCGTAAACGTACAATTAGGAGAATAATTAACGTTATATTCGCCTAATTGAAATGGATTTTGGTTGGGGTGGGGTGTTGGGATCGCTTTTCATTGTGTGTGTAATATTTTGGATGTAAAAATGTGTAGAAGGTTGAATTGTTGTGTGTAAATAGTATTTATAGGAAAATTTTTAATTTTTTTCTCCCAACAGTCACTATACAATTCCCACGCGTCTTGGAGAGGACAACCAGACGACGCGGCTAAGCCATAATGGGGGGGGGGGGGGAGGGGAGGGGGCAGTGTGTGCTGCTTTCTAGTGGCTGAGGTGGCAGGACGCACCCATGGTGCGTTAACCCACATCCCATCAGGATGTTAAAATTAGGGATGAGCAAAGGAACCGAACCGGCCGGAACTAGCCCGACCCAGACCCGGACCGGGAACCGGGATATGGTGAAAATATGGAACCGAACCAGACCGCCGGTTCTACCGGTTCCGTTTCCGGTTCCGGTTCTTGCCGGTTCTTAAAAGTTGGAACCGATAAACGCGAATTTTACTCTTTTAACTTTTTTCATACAAACTCAATAGGAGCTTATTTTTTTTTTCTCGAGTCTTTTCCTGTCTTAGCTACATATTAGACATAATAATCAATGAACTTGGATAAGCATATCCCGAATTATCTGGTCCTAAACAAGGGCATTTGGAACTTAAAGGAGTACAATTACAACTAAACCAAGATATCTTCAATCGAATCTTATCAATCATTCTCTTGATTTGAAAGTTACATTTAAAAGATGAAACACAGTGTCAAGTTATTAAATTATAATGATAGTTCTCTATATTGCAAGAGCATGATAATTACAATCAGATGGCATATTGGTTATCGAATGCATCTTCTTTGTTATTCTTAATCCAAAAATGTTTAAAACCAGCACGTCGAACTTCGTAATTTGTAAGAATGGAAACAGTATTGATTTTAATCTATAGTTGGTTTTGTTATTCTTAATTCATAAAAGCTCTATGTTTAAAGTTCTGTACCGTCGATAATGGATATGATGATTATATTACGCAACTATCAAATACTAATTTCGCTTTCTTGTTTTTTCACAACATGATACATATGTGAATGTTAGATTTAAAAGTTTTTGGTTATTTTGTATATAATATAAAATTGAATAAAACTTAAGAAATACGCTAAGAAATTTAATTATTCAAATTGTCGCTTTATTTGGGTGCCCCGGTCCGGTTCCCGGTTTTGGGCCGGTTCCGCGGTCCGGTTCCATCCGGTTCCCGGTTCCAAAAATTCCAAAAAATTGAGACCCGGTCCCGACCCGATCGGTACTTCCGGGTTCCCGGTTTCCGGGTCGGTTCCCGGTTTCCCGGTCCATATGCTCACCCCTAGTCAAAATGGCTTAATTAGTAGTTATAATGATCACATCAAAACAGTTAATACAAACCAAACATAAACTCGAGTCCATATCAATACCTTTATCAACAAAGTTTACACGAGTAGATATACTGTTCGTATATTGAGAATATATTTATTAATTTTTTCTATTTAGAAATTCTAGTTTTTTAATTTTTATCTCAAATAAATCCTGTCAATGTTTAAAATTCAAAATTATGTTATAAAATAAGAAGTCGAACATACGATAAGGCAAATCTGTTTGTTTGAAAGAGCATATTAACCATGGCCTTTGTGCACAAAAACCAATTTGGATCAAGAAAACAAAAATAAAATCCAAGCTAAAAGTAAGTTTGATCGAGTTTTTGATAGTTTTCATCTTACAAGAAAAATATTAAATAAAAAAACTTTGTTTCGAAGTGTAAATTGAAAACTATTATTTTTTGGGAGCTTTGAGCTTTAATTTATATTTAATTTTACATCATTAAAAGTTTACATTTACATTTAGGCGAGCTTTAATTTATATTTAATTTTACATCATTAAAAGTTTACATTTACATTTAGGCTATGTCGGATACATCACATCTAGCTTGTAAGCTAGTTTTTTTTGATTTTTTTTCTTCATTTTACATGTTCGACTATCAGCTAAATTTGCAAAACGTATCCTCAAACAATATATATTTAATTTAGTTATAAATTAAAAACTTACAAAAATTGTTCTAGTTCATATCTCAATTCTTGAACTAGTTCGTGATTTGGTTCGGTTTGTAAATCTGAAACTCTTAAGATAATATTAGGTTCATTTGTATTATTAATATATACGTATAATTGTATGTTTTAGACTTGTAGTAGATAAACATTATGTGGGATCCCACCTTGGATTCTTCTCAACCTACCAAATTTTAAATGGACATTTTTCTGTCTCCATATTAGAAACTTCCATAATTTTTAATAGAACAGCAGAATATTTCATATGAATTATCTTTTCAACCACACTTTTAAATATTTATTTGAGCCCTCGTTTTCCGTCGTAGTTTGACCGTAAGCCATTGACCACAAAATGTTAGGTCTGCATCTCGATACTCTTTTATAAACCAATCATCGACTTTTAGAAGCAAAAAAGAATTATAGGCAAGTAGACACAATACGTGGTCGACTATATTTATGTCTTATTTTTTTCTTTTTGAACGGTAAGGCAAAACTTTTATTGAAAACCAAACAAACTACTCCAGCGAAAAAACTGGAGCAGAACATAGTACATCAAGAAGAACAAAACAATTAAACTACCCAACAACACTAAAACTAAACTGCTAAATTTTATTGAAATCATTTGTCAATACTGTTTTTATAATATCTTTGGAGATGCTACTTATTTAAATATAGTGCTTTATTTGTGATCTATATGCAATTTACATACCGAGTATTTTGAATAAAAACTACAAGAATATATGATTTCTTTCTACGGGATGGTACAAAATTTTTTTAATTAAGAATATCTAAACATTAATAATTTATATAAAAAATTTGTTTGTGTATCGTGACATCTTGGTTTTGATTTTTACTATTACGAGTTTGTATTTTGATGAATAAAATTGATTATGAGAATGTTACCGGTACTAAAATCAAATTCACTATTATGATTGGAATCGTTCTTCAAAATATTATGACGTCAATTATCACTATTGTCTCCCAAATCATTCTATACATTAAAAAATAATATGATATAGAAAAACAATTAATTTTGAAATTGAATGATAACAATTAATTTTGAAATTGAATGATAATTAAACCGATCATTAAGGAGTTAGAAACGTTTCAAACCAATTAGTTTTTTTAAGAAATTTAAAATTATGAGAAAATGACATGTGGCAAAATGAATGTGGTGATGACATGTGGCTTTGAGTTACTTATTTATTAGGATACTAGTTGTAAAACCCGTGTATTACACGAGATTATACAAAAAAATATTCATTAAGAATATCTAAACATCAATAATTTTACATAAGAAATTTGTTTGTGTATCGTGACATCGTTCTTTTGATTTTTACTATTACGACTTTGTATTTTGATAAATATAATTGATTATGAGAATGTCACCGGTATTAAAATCAAATTCACTATTATGATTGTAATCGTTCTTCAAAATATTATGACGTCAATTGTCTCCCAAATCATTCTACACATTAAAAAATAATATCATATTAAAAAACAATTAATTTTGAAATTGAATGATACTTAAACCGATCATTAATGAGTTAGAAACATTTCAAACCAATTAGTTTTTTTAAGAAATTTAAAATTATGAGAAAATGACATGTGGCAAAATGAATGTGGTGATGACATGTGGCTTTGAGTTACTTATTTATTAGGATATGATATATATATATATATATATATATATATATATATATATATATATATATATATATATATATATATATATATATATATATATATATATATATATATATATATTATTTACATACAAACGCCCCCTGGTTATTTCGGGACGTAAACGCTCTCCTCGGACCCCAACCCCAAAAATCAAACAGAAGTAAAATCCGCCCCTGCTTGCTCCCGTCCCAAATTAAAAAAGAGATAATGTTATAAAATGGTAACCAAAAATACATAATTTGCTTTTTATGTCACTTATCTTTTAATTGTATTTCGTGTTCTCATTAAACCATTAAAATACGTTTCAATCAAATAATTCTGTCAAACTCGATGTTATTACGGATGCAATGTCACTGTCAGAAAAGCCTAAATGAATAAATTCTGATATATTGAATGTCACAGTGGACAACATGTAAAATTCTATATCAGTTTATACAGTTAAACTCTACTCTAATGGTGTAATGAGAACACATAAAAAACTTTAGTGACTTATTACATACAATTAAAAGACAAATGATTAAAAAACAAATTATATATTTATTAATAGCTATTTTATGACATAACCCTTAAAAAAAATACATCCAATACAAAATTGGAATCCCACGGCGTTTTTTACACCCTTATATATAACAATTTATTTATACTTGTTATAATATAAAATTATAATATAGGATTCCATCTCCAATCCATTAACCCATAGAAAATTAAGGCCTCGTGACCATATTCAATTCTTTCATTACCATAATAGTCAACGTTCTTCCTAGTTTGACCTTAGTCATTAACTATAATATATTAAATATTGATGAAAGACATTGACCTAAGATTATAGGCCCAGATCCATGATACATTCGGTAAAAAAAACATTAGTAGCAAATTCAAATTGTATTTGGTTTAAATTATTTTAACAACTGGTGATATGGTTTTTTAAAATATTATATTTGACGGACTCGTTGATTTAAAATTTTGCCTTTGATGTTTAATAGAATATAACATTTTAACGTAAAAAAAGACTTGTTATTAAAGATCAAGAGCAAGGGCAATAGGAACCAAATACAGAAAAATGAAATAGTAATGGAATATAACTTATCGTTGTTTTTCCCTAAAGTTCAAACCTTTCAACATACATGTTCTTGTATTTTTCTCAATAGCTCTTTTAATTCTTTTGTTAAATTGATATTCATTAGAATCCCTATACTTTAAAAAATACAAAAATAACATCTCATGATCGACAAGAAAGATTAAAAGTAAAAAACTATTTTATAATAAACTAGGTGTATGTCTGCATGTTGCGTAAATAAAATTGTATTATACAATTACTCATATGCATTTTATAGAAAATATGTAAGTAATTGTAATGTTAAATATTTTTAATTTATTGGCTTAAGATTTTGTTAGATTGCCTTTAGAATAAATGAGATGTAATCATTGGCGGAGGACCTAAAAGATTTTAGAGGTGAATGGAGGAACTAAAAGATTTTAGAGGTGAATGAAAAAAAAAAGTTTCCTAATGGTAGCTATTCAAGTGTATTTCCACATGATATATGAATCAAACCATCTTTTTTGTTCATTTTATATATGAAGATATTAGAAAGACCATATATGGCAACATTTAAGAAGATTAAAGGAAAACGTTTTAGATGAGAGTTATCCAAAATCATCAAAAGAGTGTACGTGAGAAGTGAGAACGAGTTTTACTATCCATATAAGTAAAAGGAGAGGAAATGTTGTTATGAATTTAAGTGTCTCACATCGTATACCTAAGAAAGATGTGACTCTCTTTTTGTTTTTATAAGGCCATGGGGAGTGGTGGTGTTATAGGAATGGTGTTAACACTGCCATGTCACCACCACCTTTAACACCAAATGTGGGGGTGTGGTGGTGTTATAGCAAGTGATGTTATAGAGGTGTGAAAAAAAAAGTCGGAAGAGAATTAAATGGGCAAAACACCCGTTAACAGGCGTGGTCACCATGGCGCGCTATCACCTATGGCGCATCACGGCTTCGTGGGTGTGGTGTTCACGGGGGTTTGGCGGTGTTATAGCCAATGGCGGAGGCTATAACGCGTGTATACCCTTTGGCCTAAGAGGCACTCCACCACTCACTTTATAGAATTGTGTTGTCGTTGATTCCAATGTTGTTATGATTCACTTGTGTAACACCCGACTTATTAACCAAAAACACCCCAAAAATTTTCATTTTTCAAACCAAATATATTACATTCAAAACCATAAATGCGGGGTATTAGTTAACAAAATCAGAGTTCAAGTGTATCATGAAATACAATACATAGTATTATACATCTTTAAGCCGGGTTGTCACTTCAATCACTAAGTCCTCAGTCACGGACTTTATCTTTTCCTTTTGCCGGATCACGCTCACCTGCAGGGACATATCACATAAACTGTGAGCTAAAAAGCCCAGTGAGAAATCAAATCAAATACTACATGTATAAGAATAAAATTCTCTATACAAAGTCAAACATGTAATGTCATACAATACAAAATCAAACATGGCTCACGGGTATTCCGCTGTTGCCTAGACTCACGGCTGGATCCGATATTGTCTATATAGATTTATTGACTCACGGCTGGTCCCGGTATTGTCATTTATTTTTCCATTGACTCACGGCTGGTTCCGGTATTGTCTTTTCCTTTTATTGACTCACGGCTGGTTCCGGTATTGTCAATAAAGGTTTGACTCACAGCTCCGTTCTTGTCTATTACAGACTCACGGCTTATCTGGTATTGTCACATCAAATCAAACATTTGTCATTTTTCGTCCCCAAAACTATTTTCAATTCGCAGCTGCTCAACAATCATATATCACATCAAATACGAGTGAGATTACTCACCTGAAGGTTTGCTACAACTAGCGTTTAGCGGTTCTTGCCTTTCGATGTGTTTCGCGAAATCTCGTCCCGTACCTATAATTCCATTTATTTCAAAATGATTATAGGTTAATAACCATTACAATTAACTCTAATACAATAGAGTTCAATAATATAGAATGCCTAGTTAATAAACTTTCCGTTTATTAACTTTATATGAATTTTACTATTCACCGAGGCATTCGGGTCGGTCTACAGTGCCCCCGAGGGGTCGAAAACTCAATATGAAAATTTTCCCAAACTTTTTAAACCATAACGAGCCTATGGTCCAAATTTGAGCTAAAACGGATAAGCCAAGCAAAAGTTAGCGTTTTTGAGCCCCTGCCTGGCCTCTGCTCGGAGGCGCACCCCGCCCATAGGGAGGGCGCACTGCGCCTGGGCGCACCCCGCCTGGATTTGGGGCGCACTGCGCCTAGCTGCAGTGCAGGATCCTGGGCAGTCGCGATTTATGCACTGTAGCTTGCAGATTTGGTCCATTAAGTGCTTATTTCCGTTCTTAATTGCTTGGGGTTTGTTCCTAGGCTAAAACCTTACATGTTAACAAGGTTTTTAACCATCAAAACATCCTCAATCATCCAAATTAAGAATTAGGGTTCTTAGTTTTAACAACCCCAAATCTTCAATTTTGCTATTTATAGCATCCTACTTCCATTGGATTGAGTTATGTCTTTGTTATAAGGACTTAATGGAAGTATTCTATCATTTTAACCCCATGATCATGGCTGTAATTTCAGTTTGCAAGTCCTACTCAACTCATCAAGATGAACAATCAAGAACATGAAGAAACTTACCTCAATTTCTTCCAATTATGCCCTTTTTAGCCAAGGATCACAATCCAAGCTTCAAACCTTCAAGAAACCTTCCAATCCTCTGTAGAAAATCAGCCACAAGAAGTTCCCGTAACTCCCAAAATTCTGCACACAAGTCTCTCTTATATACTTCCAGAAATTACAATTTGGTCCTTGAAGTTGCATATTTCAAAGTTTTGCCACAAATAACACAATTTATGACAAATGATCAACTTTTATAACATTTTAAGTCCAAGACTTAAAATATTATTACATAACAAGTCCTTTTCTGTCCAAATGACCAAATTACCCTTTTGAGGTAAATGACCATTTTTCCCTTTTATTATAATTATATAATAAATACATTTTCGGCGTTACAAATTCTCCCCTCCTTTAAAAGATTTCGTCCCCGAAATCATACAAATAGTTGAGGGTATTTCTCCCGCATTTCACTTTCGGTCTCCCACGTCATGTCGGAACCTTTGTGATGACGCCAAAGGACTTTTACCATGCTAATCTTCTTATTCCGCAATTGTCTTGTCTTGCGGTCTAGTATCCGTTCGGGTTGTTCCGGGTATCTCAACTTTTCATCCACCTCAATTTCAGCAAGAGGTACTTGTTGAGATTTGTCAAACAAAGTTTTCCTCAAATGGGACACATGAAATACGTCATGTATACCATGAAGTTCATCAGGTAACTCCAATCGATACGCCACAGCTCCAACTCTTTGGGTTATACGGAAAGGTCCAATGAAGCGAGGACTCAACTTTCCTTTCTTTCCAAAACGAATCAAGCCTTTCCAAGGGGATACTTTGAGCATTACCATATCTCCCACTTGGAACTCTATCGGTTTCACCCGTCTGTCCGCGTACTGCTTCTGTCTATTCTGGGCTACCTTCAAATTTTCGCGTATCAGTTTGATCTTTTCTTCGGTCTGTGCTACAATTTCGGGTCCAGCCAACGGCTTTTCCCCAACTTCAGTCCAGCAGGTCGGAGTACGGCACGGTGCTCCATACAAGGCTTCATACGGGGCCATCTGAATGCTGGAATGATAGCTGTTATTATACGCGAGTTCCACTAAAGGCAAGTGATCTTCCCAGCTTCCACCAAAGTCTATGACACAAGTCCTCAACATGTCTTCCAGAGTCTGTATTGTTCTTTCACTTTGACCATCGGTCTGCGGATGATACGCGGTACTCATAAGTACTTTTGTACCCAATCGCTTTTGAAGACTTTGCCAAAAATGGGAAGTAAACCTGCTGTCTCGGTCCGACACAATCGATGCTGGTAACCCATGCCGACAAATTACCTCATCAATGTAAAGTTTCGCCAGTTGATCTACTCTGTACTTCTCCTTATATGGTATAAATTGTGCCGATTTGGTCAATCGATCAACAATCACCCATATAGAATCATATCCTCGCGGTGTCCGCGGCAACTTTGTCACGAAATCCATGGTAATATGGTCCCATTTCTTCTCTGGGATCGGCAATGGTTGTATTTCCCCATACGGTTTCTGATGGTTCGACTTAACTTGCAGACAAGTCAAACATCTTTCCACAAATCTTCCAATGTCCCTCTTCATTCCAGGCCACCAATACATCGGTTTTAACGTCCGATACAACTTAGTACTGCCCGGATGAACTGCATAACGGCTGTAATGTGCATCTTCTAGGAGCAATTTCCGCGCTTCTCCTTGTTTCGGGACCCATATCCGGCCTCTGAAGGTCTTCAATTTCTGAGCATTTTCCTCCAGATGCTTCAAGTATCCAACCATTCTTTCGCTTTTTACATTCTCCGGCTTACACGCTTCTTCTTGTGCTGAACGGATCAATTCTGGTAATCTGCTTACTACACCCATGCATGCGGATGAAATTTTCAGAGGAGCTTCTTTTCTGCTTAAAGCATCTGCCACCACATTAGCCTTGCCGGGGTGGTACTGAATTTCACAATCAAAATCTTTCAGTAGATCCATCCACCTTTGCTGTCTCATATTGAGTTCTTTCTGATCGAAGAGGTACTTCAGGCTCTTGTGATCGGTGTAAATGACAAACTTTACACCGTATAAATAATGCCTCCATAACTTCAATGCTAACACCACCGCAGCTAGTTCCAGATCATGAACGGGATACTTCTTTTCAGCATCTTTTAATTGTCGGGACGCATAGGCTATGACCCGACCCTTCTGCATTAACACACAACCAAGACCAATTCTAGAAGCATCGCTGTAGATCACATACTCTTCTCCGCTTTGAGGTAAAGCCAACATCGGTGCTTCACATAAGGATTGTTTCAACCTCTGAAACGCTTCTTGCTGCTTTTCGGCCCATGTGAACTTTTCACCTTTCTTGGTTAACTTGGTCAACGGAGCAGCTATCGAAGAGAAATTCTCAACAAATCTTCTGTAATAGCCTGCCAAACCCAGAAAACTTCGTATTTCAGTTGGACTCCGGGGCGGTTCCCACTTCATCACGGCCTCAATCTTTGATGGATCAACTTTC
The DNA here is from genome assembly GCA_023525715.1 of Cichorium intybus. Taxonomy (NCBI): domain Eukaryota; kingdom Viridiplantae; phylum Streptophyta; class Magnoliopsida; order Asterales; family Asteraceae; genus Cichorium; species Cichorium intybus. The sequence goes on along the minus strand of CM042017.1, from coordinate 17,501,833 downwards.
ACCCCTTCGGTATTGATTACATGGCCAAGAAATTGAACTTCTCTTAACCAAAATTCACATTTGGAAAACTTCGCGTATAGCTTTTCTTGACGAAGCAGCTCTAACATCTGTCGCAGGTGTACCTCATGTTCGGCTTGGCTTCGTGAATACACCAGAATGTCATCAATAAACACGATCACCGAGGTATCAAGGAACGGTCGACACACTCGGTTCATGAGATCCATGAATACGGCTGGAGCATTGGTTAACCCAAAAGGCATCACCAAAAACTCATAATGACCGTATCTCGTACGAAAGGCTGTCTTCGGAATGTCTGATTCTCGAATTTTCAGTTGATGGTAACCCGACCTCAAGTCAATCTTGGAAAAGTAGGACGCGCCTTGTAGCTGATCAAACAAGTCATCTATTCTGGGTAACGGGTACTTGTTCTTCACCGTGATCTTATTTAACTCCCGATAGTCAATACACATGCGCATTGAACCATCTTTCTTCTTTACAAACAAGATAGGGGCTCCCCAAGGCGATGTACTCGGTCTGATAAAACCCCTGTCTAGCAGTTCTTCCAGTTGCTTGCGCAGTTCCACCATCTCTGAAGGTGCTAAACGGTATGGAGCTCGGGCAACAGGTGCAGCTCCCGGTACTAGTTCAATCGTGAACTCAACCTGTCGATCTGGTGGCAACCCTGGAAGTTCGTCTGGAAACACGTCTGGAAACTCGTTTACCACGTTCACATTTGCTACCCCCACTTTAATCGGTTGAGCCACCGATACATAAGCCAAGTAGGACATCCCTCCTTTACTGATACAGCTTCGGGCTTGAGCAAAGGAGATAACTGGCATTCGCAGCCGAGGTCGTTCACCCTGAATCTTCATCAATTTCCCATCTGGTGATAACACTGTGAGGCTTTTATTTCTGCAATCCATGTTAGCATAGTTCGTTGCCAACCAATCCATCCCCACTATCACACCAAATTCATTGGTAGTCATCGGCTTCAAATCTATAGGGAAAACGGTCCCGTAGATTTTAAGCTGACAACCTTCCAAATGTTCAGATACCCAAACATATCGGCCGTCCGCGATAGCTACTTCGAGACTTTCGTCCATTGATGTTAACGGTACATTCAGGCGAGGCAACAAAGACTCCGATACGAAACAATGAGTAGCCCCCGCATCAAAAATAACATATACAGGTATGGAATTGAGAGTAAAAATACCTGTAATCACATCCGTTTTCTCACGGGCTTCCTCCACGGTCATCTGAAAAGCTCGCGAGGCCACTGGTCGTCCTCTGTTCTTCGGTTCTTCTCTCTTTCCAACATGGTCCTCTCTGGGTCTTTCACTGTATGCCCCAGATTTCAGTTGCGGACAGTTCAGTCGAATATGATCCGTAGCCCCGCATTGGAAACACTTACGGTCCGCCCAACATTCTCGTATAGTATGACCCGTTTTGCCACAATTTCGGCAGATAGGCGACCCAGTATCGCTGCGACAACTGCCTGTGTGTCGTTTTCTACACTTATCACACCATTTTCCTTCGTCCCTCTGGCTTTTACTCTTAGAACCGGATTGTTGCGATTTCTTCTGAGGCGTCCAACCTTGGTCTTCCGCCTTTCTTTTTGTTTCAACAGCTTTCTTTTCATCTTCTTGTCTCTTTAGTTCGGTTTCTCGTTCCGTGGCTCGATCCACCACTTGTCGAAAATTAGTTAATTTCAACGGTTGTACAACTTCTCTAATTCGGGTTGTCAATCCCCGAACATACTTGTCAATCTTTCTCTTTTCTGTGTAGATGTGGTGTTCAGCAAACCTAGCTTTCTCCAGAAAGCTAAGAGTATATTCCTGGACAGATCGGGACCCCTGTTCCAGGTGTAGGAATTCCTCTTCCAACTTTTGAATAGCCACTTCCGAGCAGTATTCTTCATTAAACTTTGTCTTGAATTGCTCCCAAGGTATCGATTGGGATGAATCAAGATCCAGTGATTTGTAATAAGTCTGCCACCAATGTAACGCACCGCTTGTAAGTTGATTCGTGGCAAATTCAACTTTATCATCGTCTGCACACTTGCTTACTCTGAACACCTTCTCCATGTGCATGATCCATTCCATGGCTTTGACTGGATCATCCGTCCCCGAAAATTCCTTTGGTTTGCAACCAAGGAAGGATTTATAAGTACACCCAATTTTCTTGGTAGAGGCTTCTCCACCTTGAGTTTCTTTCATCGCTCGGGCCCGACTTTCCCCCTGGCTTTCATTCTCCGGCTGCCTGTCATGGATACTTTTTGCAGCCTCTTCAGTAGGATCAGGATGTACACTTGGGTTGGGATTGCCACTCGGGTTAGGGTTGTTCGATAATGCTGGCAACATTTGCCTAACCACCTCTTCTACTATGGCCCGAATGTCAGGTGGATTTTGTCCCACCGGTTCCCGTGCTGGTGCCCTTCGCCTGGCAGAACCGCGTGAACGTGCTGGTCCACTTCTTGCTGGTCCACTTCGTGCACTTCCACCACGCGAATTCACACCAGTAGGATTGCTTCGTGTATTTCTCATACTTCAAAATTTTAGCAAACCGTTAGATTACATATATAATAACAATCTTATATATATCTAACAGTCCATTTATATGTTCTTCTCTCAAGGTTTAAGTCCAGGAATCTAGTCTAAGACACCTAGTTCACTTAAACCACGGCTCTGATACCAACTTGTAACACCCGACTTATTAACCAAAAACACCCCAAAAATTTTCATTTTTCAAACCAAATATATTACATTCAAAACCATAAATGCGGGGTATTAGTTAACAAAATCAGAGTTCAAGTGTATCATGAAATACAATACATAGTATTATACATCTTTAAGCCGGGTTGTCACTTCAATCACTAAGTCCTCAGTCACGGACTTTATCTTTTCCTTTTGCCGGATCACGCTCACCTGCAGGGACATATCACATAAACTGTGAGCTAAAAAGCCCAGTGAGAAATCAAATCAAATACTACATGTATAAGAATAAAATTCTCTATACAAAGTCAAACATGTAATGTCATACAATACAAAATCAAACATGGCTCACGGGTATTCCGCTGTTGCCTAGACTCACGGCTGGATCCGATATTGTCTATATAGATTTATTGACTCACGGCTGGTCCCGGTATTGTCATTTATTTTTCCATTGACTCACGGCTGGTTCCGGTATTGTCTTTTCCTTTTATTGACTCACGGTTGGTTCCGGTATTGTCAATAAAGGTTTGACTCACAGCTCCGTTCTTGTCTATTACAGACTCACGGCTTATCTGGTATTGTCACATCAAATCAAACATTTGTCATTTTTCGTCCCCAAAACTATTTTCAATTCGCAGCTGCTCAACAATCATATATCACATCAAATACGAGTGAGATTACTCACCTGAAGGTTTGCTACAACTAGCGTTTAGCGGTTCTTGCCTTTCGATGTGTTTCGCGAAATCTCGTCCCGTACCTATAATTCCATTTATTTCAAAATGATTATAGGTTAATAACCATTACAATTAACTCTAATACAATAGAGTTCAATAATATAGAATGCCTAGTTAATAAACTTTCCGTTTATTAACTTTATATGAATTTTACTATTCACCGAGGCATTCGGGTCGGTCTACAGTGCCCCCGAGGGGTCGAAAACTCAATATGAAAATTTTCCCAAACTTTTTAAACCATAACGAGCCTATGGTCCAAATTTGAGCTAAAACGGATAAGCCAAGCAAAAGTTAGCGTTTTTGAGCCCCTGCCTGGCCTCTGCTCGGAGGCGCACCCCGCCCATAGGGAGGGCGCACTGCGCCTGGGCGCACCCCGCCTGGATTTGGGGCGCACTGCGCCTAGCTGCAGTGCAGGATCCTGGGCAGTCGCGATTTATGCACTGTAGCTTGCAGATTTGGTCCATTAAGTGCTTATTTCCGTTCTTAATTGCTTGGGGTTTGTTCCTAGGCTAAAACCTTACATGTTAACAAGGTTTTTAACCATCAAAACATCCTCAATCATCCAAATTAAGAATTAGGGTTCTTAGTTTTAACAACCCCAAATCTTCAATTTTGCTATTTATAGCATCCTACTTCCATTGGATTGAGTTATGTCTTTGTTATAAGGACTTAATGGAAGTATTCTATCATTTTAACCCCATGATCATGGCTGTAATTTCAGTTTGCAAGTCCTACTCAACTCATCAAGATGAACAATCAAGAACATGAAGAAACTTACCTCAATTTCTTCCAATTATGCCCTTTTTAGCCAAGGATCACAATCCAAGCTTCAAACCTTCAAGAAACCTTCCAATCCTCTGCAGAAAATCAGCCACAAGAAGTTCCCGTAACTCCCAAAATTCTGCACACAAGTCTCTCTTATATACTTCCAGAAATTACAATTTGGTCCTTGAAGTTGCATATTTCAAAGTTTTGCCACAAATAACACAATTTATGACAAATGATCAACTTTTATAACATTTTAAGTCCAAGACTTAAAATATTATTACATAACAAGTCCTTTTCTGTCCAAATGACCAAATTACCCTTTTGGGGTAAATGACCATTTTGCCCTTTTATTATAATTATATAATAAATACATTTTCGGCGTTACAACTTGCTTTTTAAATTGTGTTTTTTCTGTAATATTTTATTTAATAATATATAAAAATTTATGTTTTTTTTAATGTTATAGGGTCCCTACTTTCCCAATGTGTGTTTGCCTCCGAGAGATGTAAATGCATTTTTATATTTTAAGCATTTTCATTATTAAATACACTCAATGTAATTGAGTCAAGTTTGAAGATGATTTAATGTTGATTTACAAGTTACAACTTATTTTAAAGTTCAAGTGATTCAAATTAAACCTAATTTGGTTTTTTGAGTTATAAAATATTAGATCTATCATATCAAATCCTTTATCGATGTGTAATTAATGTTTTTAATGGGTTTGGAAATGTATTTAGATGTTAGTATGTATTTAGAACCATTGGGGTTATTTGGAGGGCTTTGGGACTGATTGGATTAAGTTTGGACAATATTGGATCAAAACAATAAGAATGGCTTCTGTTGTAAGTAACTCGGCCAAAGAGTAGCCTAACTCGATCGAGTAATCCATTGCATTTGCGAAATTTTCAACTTTTTTCAATTTGCCTCTGATTACTTCCATAGCTTCCTTATTGGTTATTGTATGTTATGTTATGGTTAGAATAAGATAGTTAAGTTTGGAAGGCCTGTTTTTAAGGATTTTAATATTAGTAGTCATTCATAAGTGGTACTTGAAAGTGCTAATGTGAGTTACTCTCCAGAATACATGTCCCTAAACTTATTTTATGAATCGTGATTTCTTACAATTGCATCTTTATGTGCATTATTTGTATGAATTACTATATGCATTATGTGTTCATGCATGAAAACTCCTTTTAAAGTTTTAAAGTATATGAGCATGTTTTTTTATTTAAAGATTTTAAGCATAACCATTGCATTCATATATGATATGCCATGTCTTAAGTGAAGCCTTAAATACTAAAGAGTTGAACACAAGAGTCTTGGGGATATATATATATATATATATATATATATATATATATATATATATATATATATATATATATATATATATATATATATATATATAGTAAATTACAGTTTTGGTCCCCGTGGTATCCCAAACCTTTCAAATAGGTCCTAAGTATAGGAATCTAACGATGCAGGTCACTAAAGTTTGGAAAATGCTTCAAATAGGTCCCTGGATTCGTTACCGTTCATTAATTACCGTCAAACCCCACATGTGCGTATCACGTTGGGGGTATTTCTGTCATTTCGCTTGGGCACTGCCATGACAATATAATCGGGGAACGATATGACATTTACTCCAAATGTCAAACATACTAAACACTCATATCTGGTGCAGTAGATCTCGAAGAAGCAACGAAGTAAGTATGGTGGTTTGCATATGTGGGATACAAGCGAATCTCTACACATCTTGGACAAATACGAATCCCGGCAGGAGATTTTGGAGATGTAACCGGTGTGGCTTTGTTAGTTGGTCGGATCCTCCAATGTGTAGAAGGTCGATGATGATAATTCCCGGGTTGTTGCAGGCAAGGCGGAACCATTTGGAGGAAATTTTGCATCTTGAGGGTGAACTAAAGGTGGCTCATAGATACAAGATGGTGCTTGTTGTTTCGTGGATGTTCTTTATCGTGTACTGGATGTTTACGACATTTGCTTAGGTTTGGTTTGTAAGGTCTTCATTTAGTATAAGTTGATGGGTATTGTAGTCAAACATTTTAGGGGTGTTTTATGTTTGTTGTTTTCCAGAAACTTGACAGTCATTTTGTAATATGGGTCGGAAAAGATATTGTTAACCTTCCTTCGATATGTTGATGTATGAACCCTAGTATAAGGTGTTTTGATGCAATCAAACCATTCCAATTACGTATGTCATCGACCAGATATACAAAACGACAATGTTTTTACATGTAACTAACTTATAAATATATGATTCTTATGAACTTTGTTTGTAAATTATGTAGCTGCAGTTTAATGCAAAAATTGTCTTTAACTTAAATAACCCAACAACCATAGACTGTCGTCTCAGTAAGTACGGTTACATTACCAGGTAAATGTTTAAAAAAAATTTAACAATTGAAATTTTTTTTATCAAGAATACGTTTCTGGTCATGATAACATATAAGTTTGCCAAAAGGTGACCAAAACTAATCTGATTACACCCTCATATAAGCAACTTACTTATGTTTACACTTGAATATACACAATGTACTTCTCTATGACATAGAAAAGGCAACATAATTAACTAGGCGATACGACTATATGTATACTGACCAAATACAACTTCATATCAAACACACCGATAATATTTATTTTGCAAATTGTCTGTAACTAAAAACACCTGATAACAAACCACCATCGTCTTAAACAAATCACAAATCCTAAGTTCAGCTTGTGACATCCGCCTAAAATGGATTCGGGTCAACCCAACCCAATTGGAAATTTAATAAACCCTACTCAAGATTACTTGACGCTAATAGGATCAAAACCCATACACTACGATATAAATTGACGTTAATAGCAATATAGCATAGTATAACGTTATAACTATAATCAAATTAAATTATGATACCATATTAAAATTAAATCAAAGTATGATGCTCTAATTAAATTAAAAGAATCAAACTTGAATGCTATAATTAAACTTCAAATCAAAGTAGATTGTTATAATCAAATAATAACCTATCTTTTATAAAACACTATTTTTATAAACTCTACATGAAATTTTATAAAACTCTTATATTAATTAATATATTATATAAAAGATGCTTGTGTTAGTGGAAAATTATGAAGACCACCAAAAGCAAAAGGTTATTCCCATTGTCTCCTACTTACACCTCCCATCATCTTTCCTTTCATTTTTCTTCCAACACATTATTCTCATCACCACTCAAACCATATCTATTCTTTCTCTCACTCTCAATCTCGAAATTCCTCCTAGAAATCTTCATATTTCAGCCAAGAACACTCCAATATACTCAAATCTTCATCCCTCTTGAAGCATTCATCAAGGTATGTTGTTAAAAGTCTCAAATTCATGAATGAAACAAATTAACTCCACCAAACTATCTAAAACTCATTTTATGCATAAACCTGATTTTTTTCAGGATCCCATCAATAAAATAAGAAGTTCTGAAAATTTTCAGAAAATAACTTATTTTTATTGAATTACTATAATTATTGCAATAAAATAGGGCAATAATTCACATAAAATATTTTTGCAGTCAATAAATTCTGGGAAAATTTTGGAACAACCCATATATTGAGTAAAGTGGATTTATGAAGTTTCATGCATTTATATTACTGTTTGATGCTTATTTTGTATTTTATTTTGTTTTAGATAAATAAATTGCAAAATATAGTTATGTATGTTAAAAACTAGATTTTATATTTTTCGCACCTTATTAACATTTTAACGACTTCATGACAAAACTTACAGATTTTATTAAGAAGGTTTGCTAATTTTTCCTGATTTAATGATTATTTAATGGTTTAAATTGATAATAAATAGCTACACATGTCCAAAAATTATAAAACCTTATCCGAATATATTATATAACATGTTAATCATAAATAAAAAGTTTAATTAATTTATCTTAATATTTTCCTATTATTTATGATTTTATTGATTAGTTAATAATGAAAAACATAAGAAATACTTCCCATAGTCACAAATATCCAAAACATTTACAGTAGGCTCAATATAATGTTAGAAAACTATGGTTAATTTTCCAGAATTTTTCGAAATAATTTGTTATTTTTCCCGAATTTTGTTGTTGTTTAATCATTAAAATACTAAATAAATACTAAAGCAGTTAAGAAAAATGTGAAATTTTTACAGTAATTACTATTTTATGAAATAATAATTTTCAGATAATTTCAGAATGTTTCATTACTGTTTAGTATTTAAAACCATTTTCCTAAATATCTAAGCATGTAAAAATGCCTTTTTAATGATTATTTCATATAAATAATTGTTTATAATATATAAAATCTGTAAATACTTATAATTTGACAAGTTATTATTTTAATAAGAAATTATTAAAATCTTGCCTAAAGTGAAAATATAAATTAATTAAGCAAAGTAATTAATTCAATTTAAAATTCATCTAACCTATGAATACATTAACATTCAAAACAAAATTTGATTATTGTTAATTCATCTAATATAAGAATATGTGTCTAATTATTTTTATTAATACTCCATTCCCGTTTAGTAGTTCCTAAACCAAAACTATTAATTATAATAGGTTCCACGTCGTTTTGACCCGAGCCGTCTATCGTACAACACGCGTATTCCGTTTGGACTAATGTGAGTAATCTACCCCATATTTTATAATTTACAATACTTTTGGGGTGTATCATGTGGTTTTAATATGTTCCAACTTCATTTTATTATTTTTTCACCATTGAGACATTGTTGAGACATTTATACATGAATCATTATTTGTATAATTATTATTTGTTTACGCTACATGTACTTGTAGTGCATTACCATTTTTAGTCTAATCTCCATGACTATGCCCGTATTCTTGAGGTACGTTATGGACAATAATAGCGCTATTGGGTTGACCACCCCGCCTTGGGACGCTAAGGTGATTGATTGCACGTGGTTGAGTGTGTATGATGATTAGATGCTCCATCCTATATATATACATATATATGTATATATAGGGTGAGGACTTATTGTTGTTCTTATCATTTGTTAATCAATTTTTGATTTATAAACCGTTATCTCAATAATACTTGCTTGTCGACTTCCAAAGAAAACAATTTTCAAATTATAAATATTTCAAACTCACAATTTTCTTTAATAAAACTAGATTACTCACCAACTCTCGTAGTTGACCTGTTTTTACCCATGATGCAGATTTGAAGAATGAAGTTGATGAAAAGTAGGGTATACCTTAGAAACCCACAAGACTATTTAAATTTGATGTAATAAATGTTGTTTGTATTTGAATTTGTATTTGTATGTTGTGGATCTTGTTTGCCTACTTAGTACTTAATTGAATCTAATCATATTATAACATAGTTGTCATGAGACTTTGAACAATATATCACGCCTTGATCGATTCCGCCAAGGATCGGAGTGTGACACAGCTAACATACATTATGGTAACTAACATAACACACATACTACCACGTACACTCAAATACAACTTCATGTTCACAGTATCAACCACCACAAATAAATACTTAAGATCAACCTTTCCCATGCAAGTAAGACATCTCAGATGCAAGTTTTACCTTTTCCCTTCCCATATCCTCCTCTAGTCCCACTCCCGCTAGTTTTTCCTTTCTTTGAACACCCAGCTTCACTAACATTTCCTCCTTGACCCTTGCAAGGCCTCGAATTGTGACCTAGATTATTACACCTGCTACACGTAACAATTATGTATTTCTTTAATAACTTGTATTTGCCCCTTTGACTGCTTTGAGAAGTTGATTCATCTTGCCCTCTCTTTCGCTTTACTTTTGGTCTTCCCACATGTTATAACAAAAAAATTTGATTACACATTATGTTAACATACTTTGTTGTAAACTAAAACATGATTGCCTGTTAACTAACCTGAGTGTGATGTTTAGGGTGAACCAATGTGGTGGGACATTTAGATTTTGGCCACAAATCTGGACCATTGATTGGCTCTATTGTATGCTTGTACATATTCCTCCATGTGTCTAACCTATAACATGGATGCACCATCTCCTTAGGATGTGGAACATTTTCACCATGTGACGCCTTGTCCCACAAGGCTGCAACACCATGCTTGCAAGGTATGCCTGTTAGTTCCCATTTACAACACGTACATTCTTTTAGTCTCATCTCTACTATAAACTGCTCGCCGAAGTCTGCAGATACTTGGTACTTCTCATTCCCATTGAATATGCAAGTATAATTTGCAGCCTCTTCTTTGATTTTGTCCAAGAGAGCTTGTGCAGTTGGTGTGAGAATTCCTTCGCACCGTGCTATGTTTTTTTGCACTGTGACAATCTTTTTCAATAGGTACTCCCGAATAAACTCCAAAGCAGATATAATTGGTTTGTCTCGTCCCTCCACAATATTCGAATTAAAGATATCACATAGATTATTCAAAAAAAATATCTAAATGACATCGACCTGCACTCATAATATACCAACTCGTGACAGCATTTATTAATGTCTATTGCACATACATATATTATAAAAAAACCGTAATTAAACATTAATATACATGAGAAATGACTCCGTGCCCAATGCTCCAGTAGGATTATTGTCACACCCCGATCCTTGGCGGAATCGATCAAGGCGTGATATATTGTTCAAAGTCTCATGACAACTATGTTATAATATGATTAGATTCAATTAAGTACTAAGTAGGCAAACAAGATCCACAACATACAAATACAAATTCAAATACAAACAACATTTATTACATCAAATTTAAATACTCTTGTGGGTTTCTAAGGTACACCCTACTTTTCATCAACTTCATTCTTCAAATCTGCATCATGGGTAAAAACAGGTCAACTACGGGAGTTGGTGAGTAATCTAGTTTTATTAAAGAAAATTGTGAGTTTGAAATATTTATAATTTGAAACTTGTTTTCTTTGGAAATTGACAAGTATTATTGAGATAACGATTTATAAATCAAAAATTGATTAACAAATGATAACAACAACAATAAGTCCTCACCCTATATATACATATATATGTATATATATAGGATGGAGCATCTAATCATCATACACACTCAACCACGTGCAATCAATCACCTTAGCGTCCCAAGGCGGGGTGGTCAACCCAATAGCGCTATTATTGTCCATAACGTACCTCAAGAATACGGGCATAGTCATGGAGATTAGACTAAAAATGATAATGCACTACAAGTACATGTAGCGTAAACAAACAATAATTATACAAATAATGATTCAAGTATAAATGTCCCAACAATGTCTAAATGGTGAAATAATAATAAAATGAAGTTGGAACATATTAAAACCACATGATACACCCCAAAAGTATTGAAAATTATAAAATATGGGGTAGATTACTCACATTAGTCCAAACGGAATACGCGTGTTGTACGATAGATGGCTCGGGTCAAAACGACGTGGAACCTATTATAATTAATAGTTTTGGTTTAGGAATCGATAAATGGTAATATAGTATTAATAAGAATAATTAGACACATATTCTTATATTAGATGAATTGACAATTATCCAAATTTTGTTTTGAATATTAATGTATTTATATGTTAAATGAATTTTAAATTGAATTAATTACTTTGCTTAATTAATTTATATTTTCACTTTAGACAAGATTTTAATAATTTCTTATTAAAATAATAACTAGTCAAATTATAAGTATTTACAGATTTTATATATTATAAACAATTATTTATATGAAATAATCATTAAAAATGCATTTTTACATGCTTAGATATTTAGGAAAATGGTTTTAAATACTAAACAGTAATAAAACATTCTGAAATTTTCAGAAAATCATTATTTCATAAAATGGTAATTACTGTAAAATTTTCATATTTTTCTTAACTGCTTTAGTATTTATTTAGTATTTTAATAATTAAACCACAACAAAATTCGGGAAAAATAATAAATGATTCCCAAAAATTCTGGTAAATTAACCATAGTTTTCTAACATTATATTGAGCCTACTGTAAATATTTTGGATATTTTGGACTAAGGGAAGTATTTCTTATGTTTTTCATTATTAACTAATCACTAAAATCATAAATAATAGGAAAATATTAAGAGAAATTCATTAGACTTTTTATTTATGATTAACATGTTATATAAGATATTCTGATAAGGTTTTATAAGTTTTGGACATGTGTAGCTATTTATTATCTATTAAAACCCTTAAATAATCATTAAATCAGGAAAAATAAGCAAACATTATTACAAAAATCTGTAAATTTGTCCATGGAGTCTCTAATATGTTAATAAGGTGCGAAAAATATAAAATCTAGTTTTTAACATACATAACTATATTTTGCAATTTATTTATCTACAACAAAATAAAATACAAAATAAGCATCAAACAGCAATATAAATGCATGAAACTTTATAAATCCACTTTACTCAATATAAGGGTTGTTCCAAAATTTTCCCAGAATTTATTGACTGCAAAAAGTATTTTATGTGAATTATTGCCATATTTTATTGCAATAATTATAGTAATTCAATAAAAATAAGTTATTTTCTGAAAATTTCCAGAACTTCTTATTTTATTTATGAGAGTCTGAGAAAAATCAGGTTTATGAATAAAATGAGTTTTAGATATTTTGGTGGATTTAATTTGTTTCATGTATGAATTTGGAACTTTTAACAACATACCTTGATGGATGCTTCAAGAGGGATGGAGATTTGAGTATGAGGGATTGTTCTTGGCTGGAAAATTGATATTTCTTGGAAGAATTTCGAGATTGAGAGTGAGAGAAAGAATAGAGAGGGTTTGAGTGGTGATGAGAATAATGTGTTGGGAGAAAAACAAAAGGAAAGATGATAGGAGGTGTGAGTGGGAGACCATGGGAATAACTTTTGACTTTAGGTGGTCTTCATAATTTCCCACTAGTACAAGCATCTCTATGTAATACACTAATTAATATAAGAATTTTATAAAATTTAATGTAGAGTTTATAAAAATCGAGTTTTATAAAAAAAATAGGTTATTATTTGATTATAACAATCTACTTTGATTTGAAGTTTAATTATAGTATTCAAGTTTGACTCTTTTAATTTAATTAGAGTATCATACTTTGATTTGATTTTAATATGGTATCATAATTTAATTTGATTATAGTTATAACGTTATACTATGCTATTTTGCTATTAACGTCAATTTATATCGTATTGTATAGGTTTTGATCCTATTAGCGTCAAGTAAATATTGAGTAGGGTTTATTAAATTTCCCAATTGGGTTGGGTTGACCCGAATCCATTTTAGGCGGATGTCACAGTCTCCCCTACTTTAGGAAATTTCGTCCCGAAATTTAAGAAGAGAGTACCTTAAGAGAAAAGTTGTGGGTATTTGGTACGCATTTGATCCTCACGCTCCCATGTATACTCAGGTCCACGTGCTGACTGCCACGTGACCTTGACCAGGGGAATGCGACTTCTTTTGAGTTGCTTTTCCTTTCGGTCGGCAATTTCCAAGGGTTTCTCGATAAATTGCATTGTCTCGTCGATTTGGATATCCTCGAGAGGAACATGAAGGTTCTCGTCTGCTAAACACTTCTTGAGGTTGGCTATATGAAATACTGGGTGAACTTTATTAAGCTCTATTGGTAGATCCAACTCGTAGGCTACTGGTCCGATCCTTTTCAGGATCTTAAACGGCCCTACGTAGCGGGGTGCCAATTTACCCTTGCGTCCAAATCGAACCACACCTTTCCATGGGGACACTTTTAACATGACCATGTCACCCACGGTAAATTCAAGAGGTTTGCGTCGCTTGTCGGCGTAACTCTTTTGTCGGCTACGAGCTGTGAGAAGGTTATTGCGAATCTGAGTGATTTTGTCGGTTGTTTCCTGGATAAGCTCAGGACCAACGATTGGAGAATCCACTGTTGCGCGAATCACGTGGGACTCGCCAATTTCATGCCAGCAAATAGGAGATCGGCATTTACGGCCATACAATGCCTCAAATGGTGGCATCCCGATGCTAGAATGATAACTGTTATTATAGGAGAATTCCACCAACGGTAAATGAGAGTCCCAGTTTCCTCCGAAATCTAAAACACACGCCCTCAACATATCTTCGAGTGTTTGAATTGTCCTCTCAGATTGACCATCGGTCTGAGGATGATAGGCGGTACTGAGATCGAGGCGGGTTCCCATGGCTTCTTGAAGTGATTGCCAGAACCGAGAGAGAAATCTCCCATCACGATCTGAAATGATGCTGAGAGGGATGCCATGCCGAGTAACTATCTCGTCGACGTAAATCTGAGCAAGTTGTTCGACCTTGAAATCTTCACGGAAGGGAAGGAAGTGAGCAGATTTAGTCAAACGGTCAACGATTACCCAAATGCTGTCATGTCCCTTTCTGGTACGGGGAAGTTTGGTTACGAAATCCATGGCGATCGCTTCCCATTTCCACTCGGGGATTTCCGGTTGGACCAATAGTCCAGAGGGTCGTTGATGTTCTGCTTTGACTCTGGAACATGTAAGACATTTGGCCACGAATAAAGCAATATCCTTTTTCATTCCCGACCACCAATAATTGGTTCTCAAGCCATGATACATCTTGTCAGCGCCAGGATGAATGGAATATCGAGTTTTATGGATTTCTTCCATCAGGAATGTTCGAAGATTGTCGCGATCTGGGATCCAGATGCGATCTCGATAATAGAAAATACCATCAGATTTACTTTCCAACTCCCCATCAATTCCCGTGGGCATGTCATTTTCGGTAATTGCCGAGTGTTGGGCTCCTCGAATTCGGTCACTAAGATTGGACAAGATAGGAGAACATATTAGATGAAATGCTTTGGCATGTTCATTTCGGCTTAACGCGTCGGCTACGACGTTCGCCTTGCCCGGATGATAGCGTATTTCGCACTCGTAATCATTTAGGAGTTCGACCCATCGTGTTTGCCTCATATTGAGTTCCTTTTGATTAAGAATATGTTGCAAGCTCTTATGGTCGGTGAAAATTACGCATTTAGTGCCGTAAAGGTAATGCTTCCAAATTTTAAGAGCGAAAACCACGGCACCGAGCTCCAAATCATGAGTCGTATAATTCCTTTCATGGATTTTGAGTTGTCGCGATGCGTAAGCTATAACCTTTCCCCTTTGCATCAAAACACAACCTAGACCGAGATTGGAGGCATCGCAGTATACCACGAAATCTTCGGAACCTTCAGGAAGTGTAAGAATCGGAGCGTCACACAATCTTTGTTTAAGGGTTTGGAAAGCGTCTTCTTGCTTGGGTCCCCAATCAAATGGCGTACCCTTGCAAGTGAGAAAAGTAAGCGGTAAAGCGATCTTTGAGAAATTTGAAATGAAACGCCGGTAATAGCCAGCTAAACCGAGGAATGACCGAATTTCCTTGGGGTTACGTGGGGCTTTCCAATTCTTAACCGCTTCAACTTTTGCGGGATCGACTAAAATACCCTTGTCACTTACAATATGACCGAGGAATTGTACCTCATTTAACCAAAACTCGCATTTCGAAAATTTGGCATAGAGCTGATTTCCTTGCAATGTTTGGAGAGTTAGACGAAGGTGTCTTTCATGGTCTGCCTTTGTCTTGGAGTAAATGAGGATGTCATCAATAAAGACGATAACAAAATGGTCGAGATAAGGTTTAAATACTCGATTCATCAAGTCCATGAATGCGGCAGGGGCATTCGTTAGGCCAAAAGGCATAACGGTGAACTCGTAATGACCATAGCGGGTTCGGAAAGCGGTTTTGGGGATGTCTTCTTCCCGTACTCGAAGTTGGTGATAACCCGAGCGGAGGTCGATTTTTGAGAAACATGAAGCTCCTTGAAGCTGATCAAAAAGGTCGTCGATCCGAGGTAACGGATATCGGTTCTTGATGGTCAATTTATTTAACTCCCGATAATCGATACACATACGGAACGAACCATCTTTCTTTTTGATGAAGAGAACCGGGGCTCCCCAGGGTGAAGTACTAGGGCGGATAAATCCCTTATCGGTTAATTCTTGGAGCTGACTTGCCAATTCTTGCATCTCGGTTGGAGCCAACCGATATGGAGACTTGGCTATGGGAGCAGCCTCAGGAACGAGATCGATGCGGAACTCTAGCTCACGTACTGGAGGGAGTCCAGATACGTCATCGGGAAAGATGTCGGGAAAGTCTCGTACAATCGGAATATCTTCGATCTTCTTTTCTTTGACCTTTGTTTCCACCACATGGGCTAAGAAAGCCATGTATTCTTTACGTAGATACGATCGAGCTTGAGTACATGACATAAGACTAAGCTTTTTTGAACGAGTCTCGCCATAAATACGAAGACTTTGACCGTCGGCAAGAGGAATACGAATAAACTTCTCGTAACACACTATTTCAGCATGGTTTTGGGATAGCCAATCCATTCCCACGATGATGTCGAAGCTACCAAGTTCCATAGGAACTAAATTGACAGAAAATTTATGACCGCAAAAATCGAAAGTGCAATCTTGGATGACTGCATTGAGTGAAATGTTTTTTCCATTGGCGACTTCTACGGTAAAGTGTTCATCAAGTATCGTGCGAGGTGTGTGAAGTATGGGTTCAAATTCCAAAGACACAAAACTTTTATCGGCACCTGAATCAAAAAGTACTGATGCGTAGCAGTCATTTATGAGAAACGTACCATTTACGACCTTGTTATCGGTCTGTGCTTGGGTTGCGGTAATGACAAATGCTCGGCCTTTGGGAGCTGGAACCTGCATTGTTGGATTTGCCTGGGCTTGAGTGTTAATGATATTGACAAGCCTAGGACACGCGTTTCTGAAATGGGTGGGGTCACCACAGTTGAAGCATGTTCCAGTTGGATACCGGGTTTGTGTTTGCTGATTTGAGGGTAGAGCGAATGGTCGCTGAGTTTTTGGTGCACGGCATGTGTCCGCCAAGTGGCCATAGCGACCACAAGTCGTACAAAGGCGACACGGGCTGGTGGACATATGGTGATAGTTACAATGGTTACAGAGGGGGTGAGGTCCGGTATACGGCTTTTTGTTTGGTTGGGTGACTTGGGTGATAGGAGCAGTAGGGGTAATAACAGCATGGTTGTGGTGATGGCTTTTCCGCTTCTTTTTGTCGTGTCGGTGTGAGGACTCGGACTTGACAATTAAGGGGGTCTCAGGGGTCGGCTTTTCAGTTGTCATCTTTGAACCCTTGCGTGGGAGGACACCATCGTTCATATTATCCTCGTTGAGTTGACCTGCTATTTCAATAGCAGATTCCAAAGTAGATGGCCTGCTGCTGGTCACCGAATCACGGATCTGGCGTGGTAACCCTTTGATGTAGCGACGTATTGCAGTTTTCATAGGTTGAACCATGTGAGGTAGGAGTCTTGAAAGATCATAGAATCTATTAGTGTAGGTCGCGTTGTCTCCTCCCACCTGTTTCAGATTCCAGAATTCCTCCTCGAGAGTTTGCAATTCGCTGTCCGGGCAGAACTTTTCTATCATGCGTTCCTTTAGTTTTGACCAGGTCATTCCCAAGGCAACACCCTCTCCTTTTGCCCGTTTTTCTAGGTTCCACCATGAGAGAGCATGACCTTGGAGGCACCCTGTAGCGTGACGGACCATCAGGTCCTCAGGGCACTCGCTGTGGATGAAAGTACTCTCCATTTCTTCTATCCATGTGAGGAGTGCGGTGGCACCATCTATGCCTTTGAAGTAAGGCGGATTACAGCTACGAAAATGCTTAAACGAGCAACGATGAGTGGTTGCTGGAGCTTGCGGCTGAAGAGTTTGAAGATGGGTTGCAATTGTTGGGATGACATTCGCTACCTCCTTAGCGATAAGGGCAGCTAGCTTTCGGTTGTTACGAGCAGCGTATGTGGGTCGTAATGCCATCTATGAGAAACACGCATATGGACTTGTGAGTTATTTGTAAATTGATTATGGAAATTAAGTTTGTAGACATTGTTGGGTAAAATGATTGTAAAACACTTGTTGGGCCATGGTTAGGAGTGTTGGGCACCTTTTGGGCTTTCCATGGGTACTAAATGTGAAGCATGTAGCAATTGCGTGGGCCCCCACAATACTAAGTTTTCACATGTTTTTCCCACTTCAAGGCCCATTAGGGAACTTAATAGTCCAATGAGTTGGCCATTTTGGAGTGTATCCTTTCGGATACGTTTGATAAGGTCGGGTATTTTGATGGCTCAAAAGTAATGTGAATGACGCGCTTTGGCCTATAGGTTTGGGAACTCTCGCCTTTGGTCCCCAGGTAAGCAAACTGGTCCCTCGGTTGATTGGGATGTATACGAATGCTTACCTAGTCAGGACTTTCGGGCTACCGGCACCTCCCCCTTCCAGTTACTACGCGTCCATTACTTTGATCCTACCCAACTAGAGTGGATGACTTTTAATTTCCTATGAGCTCTAAGGAATATATATGTATATAAATTTTTATTTTGAAACCATTTGAGTATGCGTGTGATTTTAAGAGAAAGAGGAGAAAATTCACAAGTGTATGCACACATATAAGTGTCGGGAATAATACGTAAGCACATAAGGGAGCAATTAGCACACAAAGGTATTCCTAGGATTTTCTAAGTGCGAATTGCATGCAGTGGTGTGTGCATTTTATAAACTAGCATACGAGAGGACCCTAGAGGCTATAGACTAGGTCAAGGCAATTAACCTAATTCCCTATAGTCAAGGGCTCTGATACCAATCTGTCACACCCCGATCCTTGGCGGAATCGATCAAGGCGTGATATATTGTTCAAAGTCTCATGACAACTATGTTATAATATGATTAGATTCAATTAAGTACTAAGTAGGCAAACAAGATCCACAACATACAAATACAAATTCAAATACAAACAACATTTATTACATCAAATTTAAATACTCTTGTGGGTTTCTAAGGTACACCCTACTTTTCATCAACTTCATTCTTCAAATCTGCATCATGGGTAAAAACAGGTCAACTACGGGAGTTGGTGAGTAATCTAGTTTTATTAAAGAAAATTGTGAGTTTGAAATATTTATAATTTGAAACTTGTTTTCTTTGGAAATTGACAAGTATTATTGAGATAACGATTTATAAATCAAAAATTGATTAACAAATGATAACAACAACAATAAGTCCTCACCCTATATATACATATATATGTATATATATAGGATAGAGCATCTAATCATCATACACACTCAACCACGTGCAATCAATCACCTTAGCGTCCCAAGGCGGGGTGGTCAACCCAATAGCGCTATTATTGTCCATAACGTACCTCAAGAATACGGGCATAGTCATGGAGATTAGACTAAAAATGATAATGCACTACAAGTACATGTAGCGTAAACAAACAATAATTATACAAATAATGATTCAAGTATAAATGTCCCAATAATGTCTAAATGGTGAAATAATAATAAAATGAAGTTGGAACATATTAAAACCACATGATACACCCCAAAAGTATTGAAAATTATAAAATATGGGGTAGATTACTCACATTAGTCCAAACGGAATACGCGTGTTGTACGATAGATGGCTCGGGTCAAAACGACGTGGAACCTATTATAATTAATAGTTTTGGTTTAGGAATCGATAAATGGTAATATAGTATTAATAAGAATAATTAGACACATATTCTTATATTAGATGAATTGACAATTATCCAAATTTTGTTTTGAATATTAATGTATTTATATGTTAAATGAATTTTAAATTGAATTAATTACTTTGCTTAATTAATTTATATTTTCACTTTAGACAAGATTTTAATAATTTCTTATTAAAATAATAACTAGTCAAATTATAAGTATTTACAGATTTTATATATTATAAACAATTATTTATATGAAATAATCATTAAAAATGCATTTTTACATGCTTAGATATTTAGGAAAATGGTTTTAAATACTAAACAGTAATAAAACATTCTGAAATTTTCAGAAAATCATTATTTCATAAAATGGTAATTACTGTAAAATTTGCATATTTTTCTTAACTGCTTTAGTATTTATTTAGTATTTTAATAATTAAACCACAACAAAATTCGGGAAAAATAATAAATGATTCCCAAAAATTCTGGTAAATTAACCATAGTTTTCTAACATTATATTGAGCCTACTGTAAATATTTTGGATATTTTGGACTAAGGGAAGTATTTCTTATGTTTTTCATTATTAACTAATCACTAAAATCATAAATAATAGGAAAATATTAAGAGAAATTCATTAGACTTTTTATTTATGATTAACATGTTATATAAGATATTCTGATAAGGTTTTATAAGTTTTGGACATGTGTAGCTATTTATTATCTATTAAAACCCTTAAATAATCATTAAATCAGGAAAAATAAGCAAACATTATTACAAAAATCTGTAAATTTGTCCATGGAGTCTCTAATATGTTAATAAGGTGCGAAAAATATAAAATCTAGTTTTTAACATACATAACTATATTTTGCAATTTATTTATCTACAACAAAATAAAATACAAAATAAGCATCAAACAGCAATATAAATGCATGAAACTTTATAAATCCACTTTACTCAATATAAGGGTTGTTCCAAAATTTTCCCAGAATTTATTGACTGCAAAAAGTATTTTATGTGAATTATTGCCATATTTTATTGCAATAATTATAGTAATTCAATAAAAATAAGTTATTTTCTGAAAATTTCCAGAACTTCTTATTTTATTTATGAGAGTCTGAGAAAAATCAGGTTTATGAATAAAATGAGTTTTAGATATTTTGGTGGATTTAATTTGTTTCATGTATGAATTTGGAACTTTTAACAACATACCTTGATGAATGCTTCAAGAGGGATGGAGATTTGAGTATGAGGGATTGTTCTTGGCTGGAAAATTGATATTTCTTGGAAGAATTTCGAGATTGAGAGTGAGAGAAAGAATAGAGAGGGTTTGAGTGGTGATGAGAATAATGTGTTGGGAGAAAAACAAAAGGAAAGATGATAGGAGGTGTGAGTGGGAGACCATGGGAATAACTTTTGACTTTAGGTGGTCTTCATAATTTCCCACTAGTACAAGCATCTCTATGTAATACACTAATTAATATAAGAATTTTATAAAATTTAATGTAGAGTTTATAAAAATCGAGTTTTATAAAAAAAATAGGTTATTATTTGATTATAACAATCTACTTTGATTTGAAGTTTAATTATAGTATTCAAGTTTGACTCTTTTAATTTAATTAGAGTATCATACTTTGATTTGATTTTAATATGGTATCATAATTTAATTTGATTATAGTTATAACGTTATACTATGCTATTTTGCTATTAACGTCAATTTATATCGTATTGTATAGGTTTTGATCCTATTAGCGTCAAGTAAATATTGAGTAGGGTTTATTAAATTTCCCAATTGGGTTGGGTTGACCCGAATCCATTTTAGGCGGATGTCACAATTATGTTCAACCATTTATACGCTTCTTTGTTCACAACCTTTAACTCATCCATAATAGCTTTGAAATGTGGATTTTTAGTTGCTCGAGCACATTTCCACAATAAATCTTTAATTGGTTTTCCCTTCTAGTGAAGTTTCATGTTCTCATGTATATGCCTCACACAGAAACGATGTTCTGCTGAAGGGAAAACATTAGAGAGTGCAGGCACCAAACCCTAATTTGGACAAAAACAATAACTTTTATATTGATGTAACAGTAGACACAAAAAAAGTTATAATAAACCTTGACTAATCATGTACCTTCTGTCTGTCACTGATGAATGTTAAGTTATAAATATTTCAAACTCACAATTTTCTTTAATAAAACTAGATTACTCACCAACTCTCGTAGTTGACCTGTTTTTACCCATGATGCAGATTTGAAGAATGAAGTTGATGAAAAGTAGGGTATACCTTAGAAACCCATAAGACTATTTAAATTTGATGTAATAAATGTTGTTTGTATTTGAATTTGTATTTGTATGTTGTGGATCTTGTTTGCCTACTTAGTACTTAATTGAATCTAATCATATTATAACATAGTTGTCATGAGACTTTGAACAATATATCACGCCTTGATCGATTCCGCCAAGGATCGGGGTGTGACAGATTGGTATCAGAGCCCTTGACTATAGGGAATTAGGTTAATTGCCTTGACCTAGTCTATAGCCTCTAGGGTACTCTCGTATGCTAGTTTATAAAATGCACACACAACTGCATGCAATTTGCACTTAGAAAATCCTTGGAATACCTTTGTGTGCTAATTGCTCCCTTATGTGCTTACGTATTATTCCGACACTTATATTTGTGCATACACTTGTGAATTTTCTCCTCTTTCTCTTAAAATCACACACATACTCAAATGGTTTCAAAATAAAAATTTATATACCTATATATTCCTTAGAGCTCTTAGGAAATTAAAAGTCATCCACTCTAGTTAGGTAGGATCAAAGTAATGGACGCGTAGTAACTGGAAGGGGGAGGTGCCGGTAGCCCGAAAGTCCTGACTAGGTAAGCATTCGTATAAATCCCAATCAGCCGAGGGACCAGTTTGCTTACCTGGGGACCAAAGGCGAGAGTTCCCAAACCTATAGGCCAAAGCGCGTCATTCACATTACTTTTGAGCCATCAAACTACCCGACCTTATCAAACGTATCCGAAAGGATACACTCCAAAATGGCCAACTCATTGGATTATTAAGTTCCCTAATGGGCCTTGAAGTGGGAAAAACATGTGAAAACTTAGTATTGTGGGGGCCCACGCAATTGCTACATGCTTCACATTTAGTACCCATGGAAAACCCAAAAGGTGCCCAACACTCCTAACCATGGCCCAACAAGTGTTTTACAATCATTTTACCCAACAATGTCTACAAACTTAATTTCCATAATTAATTTACAAATAACTCACAAGTCCATATGTGTGTTTCTCATAGATGGCATTACAACCCCCTCTGTAACCATTGTAACTATCACCATATGTCCACCAGCCCGTGTCGCCTTTGTACGACTTGTGGTCGCTATGGCCACTTGGCGGACACATGCCGTGCACCAAAAACTCAGCGACCATTCGCTCTACCCTCAAATCAGCAAACACAAACCCGGTATCCAACTGGACATGCTTCAACTGTGGTGACCCCATCCATTTCAGAAACACGTGTCCTAGGCTTGTCAATATCATTAACACTCAAGCCCAGGCAAATCCAACAATGCAGGTTCTAGCTCCCAAAGGCCGAGCATTTGTCATTACCGCAACCCAAGCACAGACCGATAACAAGGTCGTAAATTGTATGTTTCTCATAAATGACTGCTACGCGTCAGTACTTTTTGATTCAGGTGCCGATAAAAGTTTTGTGTCTTTGGAATTTGAACCCATACTTCACACACCTCGCACGATTCTTGATGAACACTTTACCGTAGAAGTCGCCAATGGAAAATACATTTCACTCAATGCAGTCATCCAAGATTGCACTTTCGATTTTTGCGGTCATAAATTTTCCGTCAATTTAGTTCCTATGGAACTTGGTAGCTTCGACATTATCGTGGGAATGGATTGGCTATCCCAAAACCATGCTGAAATAGTATGTTACGAGAAGTTTATTCGTATTCCTCTTGCCGACGGTCAAAGTCTTCGTATTTATGGCGAGACTCGTTCAAAAAAGCTTAGTCTTATGTCATGTACTCAAGCTCGATCATATCTACGTAAAGAATACATGGCTTTCTTAGCCCATGTGGTGGAAACCAAGGTCAAAGAAAAGAAGATCGAAGATATTCCGATTGTACGAGACTTTCCCGACATCTTTCCCGATGACGTATCTGGACTCCCTCCAGTACGTGAGCTAGGGTTCCGCATCGATCTCGTTCCTGAGGCTGCTCCCATAGCCAAGTCTCCATATCGGTTGGCTCCAACCGAGATGCAAGAATTGGCAAGTCAGCTCCAAGAATTAACCGATAAGGGATTTATCCGCCCTAGTACTTCACCCTGAGGAGCCCCGGTTCTTTTCATCAAAAAGAAAGATGGTTCGTTTCGTATGCGTATCGATTATCGGGAGTTAAATAAATTGACCATCAAGAACCGATATTCGTTACCTCGGATCGACGACCTTTTTGATCAGCTTCAAAGAGCTTCATGCTTCTCAAAAATCGACCTCCGCTCGGGTTATCACCAACTTCGAGTACGGGAAGAAGACATCCCCAAAACCGCTTTCCGAACCCGCTATGGTCATTACGAGTTTACCGTTATGCCTTTTGGCCTAACGAATGCCCCTGCCGCATTCATGGACTTGATGAATCGGGTATTTAAACCTTATCTCGACCATTTTGTTATCGTCTTTATTGATGACATCCTCATTTACTCCAAGACAAAGGCAGACCATGAAAGACACCTTCGTCTAACTCTCCAAACATTGCAAGGAAATCAGCTATATGCCAAATTTTCGAAATGCGAGTTTTGGTTAAATGAGGTACAATTCCTCGGTCATATTGTAAGTGACAAGGGTATTTTAGTCGATCCCACAAAAGTTGAAGCAGTCAAGAATTGGAAAGCCCCACGTACCCCCAAGGAAATTCGGTCATTCCTCGGTTTAGCCGGCTATTACCGGCGTTTCATTTCAAATTTCTCAAAGATCGCTTTATCGCTTACTTTTCTCACTTGCAAGGGTACGCCATTTGATTGGGGACCCAAGCAGGAAGACGCTTTCCAAACCCTTAAACAAAGATTGTGTGACGCTCCGATTCTTACACTCCCTGAAGGATCCGAAGATTTCGTGGTATACTGCGATGCCTCCAATCTCGGTCTAGGTTGTGTTTTGATGCAAAGGGGAAAGGTTATAGCTTACGCATCGCGACAACTCAAAATCCATGAAAGGAATTATACGACTCATGATTTGGAGCTCGGTGCCGTGGTTTTCGCTCTTAAAATTTGGAGGCATTACCTTTACGGCACTAAATGCGTAATTTTCACCGACCACAAGAGCTTGCAACATATTCTTAATCAAAAGGAACTCAATATGAGACAAACACGGTGGGTCGAACTCCTAAATGATTACGAGTGTGGAATACGCTATCATCCGGGCAAGGCAAACGTGGTAGCCGACGCGTTAAGCCGAAAAGAACATGCCAAAGCATTTCATCTAATTTGTTCTCCTATCTTGTCCAATCTCAGCGACCGAATTCGAGGAGCCCAACACTCGGCAATTACCGAAAATGACATGCCCACGGGAATTGATGGGGAGTTGGAAAGTAAATATGATGATATTTTCTATTATCAAGATCGCATCTGGATCCCAGATCGCGACAATCTTCGTACCTTCCTGATGGAAGAAATCCATAAAACTCGATATTACATTCATCCTGGCGCTGACAAGATGTATCATGGCTTGAGAACCAATTATTGGTGGTCAGGAATGAAAAAGGATATTGCTTTATTCGTGGCCAAATGTCTTACATGTTCCAGGGTCAAAGCAGAACATTAACGACCCTCTGGACTATTGGTCCAACCGGTAATCCTCGAGTGGAAATGGGAAGCGATCGCCATGGATTTCGTAACCAAACTTCCCCGTACCACCAAGGGACACGACAGCATTTGGGTAATCATTGACCGTTTGACCAAATCCGCTCATTTCCTTCCCATCCGTGAACATTTCAAGGTCGAACAACTAGCTCGAATTTACATCGACGAGATAGTTAGTCGGCATGGCATCCCTCTCAGCATCATTTCAGATCGTGATGGGAGATTTCTCTCTCGGTTTTGGCAATCACTTCAAGCATCCATGGGAACCCGTCTCGATCTCAGTACCGCCTATCATCCTCAAACCGATGGTCAATCTGAGAGGACAATTCAAACACTCGAAGATATGTTGAGGGCGTGTGTCTTAGATTTCGGAGGAAACTGGGACTCTCATTTACCGTTGGTGGAATTCTCCTATAATAACAGTTATCATTCTAGCATCAAGATGCCACCATTTGAGGAATTGTATGGCCGTAAATGCCGATATCCTATTTGCTGGCATGAAATTGGCGAGTCCCACATGATTCGCGCAACAGTGGATTCTCCAATCATTGGTCCTGAGCTTATCCAGGAAACAACCGACAAAATCACTCAGATTCGCAATAACCTTCTCGCAGCTCGTAGCCGACAAAAGAGTTATGCCGACAAGCGACGCAAACCGCTTGAATTTACCGTGGGTGACATGGTCATGTTAAAAGTGTCCCCATGGAAAGGTGTGGTTAGATTTGGACGCAAGGGTAAATTGGCACCACACTATGTAGGCCCGTTCAAAATCCTGAAAAGGATCGGACCAGTAGCCTACGAGTTGGATCTACCAATAGAGCTTAATAAAGTTCACCCAGTATTTCATATAGCCAACCTCAAGAAGTGTTTAGCAGACGAGAACCTTCATGTTCCTCTCGAGGATATCCAAATCGACGAGACAATGCAGTTTATCGAGAAACCCTTGGAAATTGCCGACCGAAAGGAAAAGCAACTCAAAAGAAGTCGCATTCCCCTGGTCAAGGTCAGGTGGCAGTCAGCACGTGGACCCGAGTATACATGGGAGCGTGAGGATCAAATGCGTATCAAATACCCACAACTTTTCTCTTAAGGTACTCTCTTCTTAAATTCCGGGACGAAATTTCCTAAAGTAGGGGAGACTGTGACATCCGCCTAAAATGGATTTGGGTCAACCCAACCCAATTGGAAATTTAATAAACCCTACTCAAGATTACTTGACGCTAATAGGATCAAAACCCATACACTACGATATAAATTGACGTTAATAGCAATATAGCATAGTATAACGTTATAACTATAATCAAATTAAATTATGATACCATATTAAATTTAAATCAAAGTATGATGCTCTAATTAAATTAAAAGAATCAAACTTGAATGCTATAATTAAACTTCAAATCAAAGTAGATTGTTATAATCAAATAATAACCTATCTTTTATAAAACACTATTTTTATAAACTCTACATGAAATTTTATAAAACTCTTATATTAATTAATATATTATATAAAAGATGCTTGTGTTAGTGGAAAATTATGAAGACCACCAAAAGAAAAAGGTTATTCCCATTGTCTCCTACTCACACCTCCCATCATCTTTCCTTTCATTTTTCTTCCAACACATTATTCTCATCACCACTCAAACCATATCTATTCTTTCTCTCACTCTCAATCTCGAAATTCCTCCTAGAAATCTTCATATTTCAGCCAAGAACACTCCAATATACTCAAATCTTCATCCCTCTTGAAGCATTCATCAATGTATGTTGTTAAAAGTCTCAAATTCATGAATGAAACAAATTAAATCCACCAAACTATCTAAAACTCATTTTATGCATAAACCTGATTTTTTTCAGGATCCCATCAATAAAATAAGAAGTTCTGGAAATTTTTAGAAAATAACTTATTTTTATTGAATTACTATAATTATTGCAATAAAATAGGGCAATAATTCACATAAAATACTTTTTGCAGTCAATAAATTCTGGGAAAATTTTGGAACAACCCATATATTGAGTAAAGTGGATTTATGAAGTTTCATGCATTTATATTACTGTTTGATGCTTATTTTGTATTTTATTTTGTTTTAGATAAATAAATTGCAAAATATAGTTATGTATGTTAAAAACTAGATTTTATATATTTCGCACCTTATTAACATTTTAAAGACTTCATGACAAAATTTACAGATTTTATTAGGAATGTTTGCTAATTTTTCCTGATTTAATGATTATTTAATGGTTTAAATTGATAATAAATAGCTACACATGTCCAAAAATTATAAAACCTTATCCGAATATATTATATAACATGTTAATCATAAATAAAAAGTTTAATGAATTTATCTTAATATTTTCCTATTATTTATGATTTTATTGATTAGTTAATAATGAAAAACATAAGAAATAATTCCCATAGTCAAAAATATCCAAAACATATACAGTAGGCTCAATATAATGTTAGAAAACTATGGTTAATTTTCCAGAATTTTTCGGAATCATTTGTTATTTTTCCCGAATTTTGTTGTTGTTTAATATTTAAAATACTAAATAAATACTAAAGCAGTTAAGAAAAATGTGAAATTTTTACAGTAATTACTATTTTATGAAATAATAATTTTCTGATAATTTCAGAATGTTTCATTACTGTTTAGTATTTAAAACCATTTTCCTAAATATCTAAGCATGTAAAAATGCCTTTTTAATGATTATTTCATATAAATAATTGTTTATAATATATAAAATCTGTAAATACTTATAATTTGACAAGTTATTATTTTAATAAGAAATTATTAAAATCTTGCCTAAAGTGAAAATATAAATTAATTAAGCAAAGTAATTAATTCAATTTAAAATTTATCTAACCTATGAATACATTAACATTCAAAACAAAATTTGATTATTGTTAATTCATCTAATATAAGAATATGTGTCTAATTATTTTTATTAATACTCCATTCCCGTTTAGTAGTTCCTAAACCAAAACTATTAATTATAATAGGTTCCACGTCGTTTTGACCCGAGCCGTCTATCGTACAATACGCGTATTCCGTTTGGACTAATGTGAGTAATCTACCCCATATTTTATAATTTACAATACTTTTGGGGTGTATCATGTGGTTTTAATATGTTCCAACTTCATTTTATTATTTTTTCACCATTGAGACATTGTTGGGACATTTATACATGAATCATTATTTGTATAATTATTATTTGTTTACGCTACATGTACTTGTAGTGCATTACCATTTTTAGTCTAATCTCCATGACTATGCCCGTATTCTTGAGGTACGTTATGGACAATAATAGCGCTATTGGGTTGACCACCCCGCCTTGGGACGCTAAGGTGATTGATTGCACGTGGTTGAGTGTGTATGATGATTAGATGCTCCATCCTATATATATATATATATATATATATATATATGTATATATAGGGTGAGGACTTATTGTTGTTCTTATCATTTGTTAATCAATTTTTGATTTATAAACCGTTATCTCAATAATACTTGCTTGTCGACTTCCAAAGAAAACAATTTTCAAATTATAAATATTTTAAACTCACAATTTTCTTTAATAAAACTAGATTACTCACCAACTCTCGTAGTTGACCTGTTTTTACCCATGATGCAGATTTGAAGAATGAAGTTGATGAAAAGTAGGGTATACCTTAGAAACCCACAAGACTATTTAAATTTGATGTAATAAATGTTGTTTGTATTTGAATTTGTATTTGTATGTTGTGGATCTTGTTTGCCTACTTAGTACTTAATTGAATCTAATCATATTATAACATAGTTGTCATGAGACTTTGAACAATATATCACGCCTTGATCGATTCCGCCAAGGATCGGAGTGTGACACAGCTAACATACATTATGGTAACTAACATAACACACATACTACCACGTACACTCAAATACAACTTCATGTTCACAGTATCAACCACCACAAACAAATACTTAAGATCAACCTTTCCCATGCAAGTAAGACATCTCAGATGCAAGTTTTACCTTTTCCCTTCCCATATCCTCCTCTAGTCCCACTCCCGCTAGTGTTTCCTTTCTTTGAACACCCAGCTTCACTAACATTTCCTCCTTGACCCTTGCAAGGCCTCGAATTGTGACCTAGATTATTACACCTGCTACACGTAACAATTATGTATTTCTTTAATAACTTGTATTTGCCCCTTTGACTGCTTTGAGAAGTTGATTCATCTTGCCCTCTCTTTCGCTTTACTTTTGGTCTTCCCACATGTTATAACAAAAAAATTTGATTACACATTATGTTAACATACTTTGTTGTAAACTAAAACATGATTGCCTGTTAACTAACCTGAGTGTGATGTTTAGGGTGAACCAATGTGGTGGGACATTTAGATTTTGGCCACAAATCTGGACCATTGATTGGCTCTATTGTATGCTTGTACATATTCCTCCATGTGTCTAACCTATAACATGGATGCACCATCTCCTTAGGATGTGGAACATTTTCACCATGTGACGCCTTGTCCCACAAGGCTGCAACACCATGCTTGCAAGGTATGCCTGTTAGTTCCCATTTACAACACGTACATTCTTTTAGTCTCATCTCTACTATAAACTGCTCGCCGAAGTCTGCAGATACTTGGTACTTCTCATTCCCATTGAATATGCAAGTATAATTTGCAGCCTCTTCTTTGATTTTGTCCAAGAGAGCTTGTGCAGTTGGTGTGAGAATTCCTTCGCACCGTGCTATGTTTTTTTGCACTGTGACAATCTTTTTCAATAGGTACTCCCGAATAAACTCCAAAGCAGATATAATTGGTTTGTCTCGTCCCTCCACAATATTCGAATTAAAGACATCACATAGATTATTCAAAAAAAATATCTAAATGACATCGACCTGTACTCATAATATACCAACTCGTGACAGCATTTATTAATGTCTATTGCACATACATATATTATAAAAAAACCGTAATTAAACATTAATATACATGAGAAATGACTCCGTGCCCAATGCTCCAGTAGGATTATGTTCAACCATTTATACGCTTCTTTGTTCACAACCTTTAACTCATCCATAATAGCTTTGAAATGTGGATTTTTAGTTGCTCGAGCACATTTCCACAATAAATCTTTAATTGGTTTTCCCTTCTAGTGAAGTTTCATGTTCTCATGTATATGCCTCACACAGAAACGATGTTCTGCTGAAGGGAAAACCTTAGAGAGTGCAGGCACCAAACCCTAATTTGGACAAAAACAATAACTTTTATATTGATGTAACAGTAGACACAAAAAAAGTTATAATAAACCTTGACTAATCATGTACCTTCTGTCTGTCACTGATGAATGTTAAGTTTGTATTCGGACCAATTTCAAGGTCATCGCCCAAGCATTCCAGAAACCATTACTAATAAACCTTGTTTTCAGCTTCGACAATTACGTAAGCCATCGGGTAAATGTCGTTGTTCGCATCTAGCCTGATGCACTTAAGATCTGTCCTGGATACGGTCCTTCACGAACAAACCATCGAGCCCAAGTATTTCTCGGTGCCCTAATTTGAACCCTTCTTTGAGTGGACCCAAGCAAATATAGTTTCGCTTGAATGTCCTTGTCTCAGAACTGAAAACTGGGCACGATTCAACCGTAATTTTGATAGTTGTACCCGGATTCCTCATTTGCACCTCCAAAGCGTAGTCTCGCAACATGGTGTACTGTTTCTCGTAGTAACCCTAACCCTGTTTTCCGCAATTACGTTGGCTCGAAATACTTTGATAAAAGTCAAATTAAGCTTGTATGTTCGCTGAAGTTCGTTTCTTAAAGAAAATATGGGGATGTTAGGGTTTCCCTGGACTTGCTGGAAAATTTTATTGGCGATGTACCCTTGTGTGGACACTTGTATATCTCGACTAGGCAAACAGGTATGTACTGGGTAATAGGTTTTTACCCTCCATCTTTCGTCTGTTTTCGTCTGGGACACGTGTAAGGTCTAAGGACAGTCAATGTCTTCGTTTTTTAATTTTTTTTACCTTTAAATCCCCGACCTTGCCTTTTCCTAAAATTTTTCCCCCCGATACATCTCCAAGACAGCGAGCACGTATTCTAATGTTGTCGTTCTTGATCATTCTTAGTTGCCGATTAGTGTAGACGGACAAATTTTGTATTACTTCCTTCACGATATTCTTCCCTGGAAAGTACTCACCAACTTTGAAACCAGGTTCACTTGAAGTCCCATTTGAGGAATCAACAGGGGTTTCCAAATTTTCCAAGAATTCTTCTCGAGCTGACTTTTCTGGATCGTAATTTTTAAAACGTCCATTGTCCAAAACCTCAATGTCATCCGGTGCATCAGCATCTCATGTGTCTTCATCCATTGGTAGGTCCATTACGAATTGTACATTCTCCATGTCGACTTCATCCACGTCAACTCTTTCTCATGCCTCCAATTCAACAGAAGTTGCAGTTTCTTCTTCATTTTCAGTTCCACTACTGGAAACTACCACTTTGTCAGGTAAATCTATATTTGGGGGGTTTGTTTCTTGAACGTTGTCATTTGGTTTTTTCATTGTGTCAAACCAAGGTGTTTGGGAATCCGGTCCTAAGTTTAAGTTATTGGCAGTGTTTATCTCCCAAGGAAAGTTGGCATTGTCTATGTTATACGTAAACACAGGATCATAGAAACCAACTTCAAAAGAGTGCAAAGGGTGAGCTTGCCATGCTTCTTTGTCAACACAGACCACGTCTGAAGGTTCCCCTATCTTTTTTTCCGGCTCGTAGACCACCATATCCATACATGGATTATTGTCGGTAACTTCATGGTCTTTTGCTTGTAACGGTGCGTTCAAATCAAAACATAGTTTCTTACTACAAGATGCCGTACTACTTGAACGCTTTTGTATTTTTCTTAGTTCGGGTTAGATCAAAAACCCTTATTCATCTAGATAATTCGGGATTGGTGACTTACTATGGTTATTAAGTAAAGAGACTCTGTGTTCAACAAATACTTCGATCTGACCGACTATAGCCACGTATCGGGCTAGTATTTTGTAATCAGCGTCGCACCCTAACGGAATAAGTCCTTTGTCTAACCTAATCGCCGGTAGCAGAAAGTGGAAAAAATGTGGCTCGTCTACAACGTACGATAAAACCCTAAGTATTGACAGCATTACGTCGTGGTTCAAATCTTGCACATCAATATTGTCGATAAAAGTGACCTTACCGTTAGAGTATTGTAAAGTCGGTTGCATTACAAAACGGCCACCGTGGTGGAGCTCGATGGTGAACAGCGTCTGGTCACCGTCTGTAACAGGTATTTTGGTCATCTGTTAGTTTCGATAACAATGCTTGTACTTCAAGAGTGGAGCTTACCGTATCCGTTGATAGGGGCTGTGTTGTGCGCATCTGTTCTTATGACCCACTTGCTTGTCGCCATTCTGAAACCTTCGATCCGATTACACCTTCCAAGCAAACGAAGTCGGTATGTTGCAGGTCACTGCAATCGTATCTATGAAGTAGATGGGGACTTGATTTGCATTTAAGGTGCGAAATGATAACCTGCATTAAACCCAAGCAAAATGACAAAAATACCCCCCACGTGATACGCACATGTGGGGGTTTGACGGTAATGAATGAACGGTAACGAAGACAGGGACCTATTTGAAGCATTTTCCAAACTTTAGTGACCTGCAACATTAGATTCCTATACTTGGGACCTGTTTGAAAGGTTTGGGATACCACAGGGACCAAAGCTGTAATTTACTCATATATATATATATATATATATATATATATATATATATATATATATATATATATATATATATATATATATATATATATATATATATATATATATATATATATATATATGAAGTATACCAAGAAATGGGATAATATGGTGCCATTTAACCTTAAAACAATAATTAAGTTCTAGTCAAATGAAATGGATGAAGTTGAGGAGTTTTTCCTCTTTTTACAACATTTGAATCACTTAAATCAGAGTTGTGGTGAAAATGTTATGTATAATATAAAATCGCAATATAAGAGTTATTGGTATGAAAAACCATCCTCGACAATTTTAGTCAGTGTGTAGGCTTGGTATTTTTGGTTACTTCCGTCATGGATTTTTTGAGGTAGTAATTGGCTTTTAAGGCAAAAAAGGTTTATTTTTGGGTCATCTATCCTAATTTCTTTTCCAATCGAAGAGAGACAACCTTGATGGTGATTTTGGCTCAGCCAAAGCCATTTCTTAAATGTTTAAGCTTAGTATAACAAGTAGCGATCACTCTCCATGAAGAAATAAAGGCATAGTTCCTTTTTTATTCATCTCGATTCAATAGAAGTTAGGGTTTGGTTTGGGTTTATGTAAGTTCTTATAAATGCTAAATATTTGGTAAAGATACTTCTAGGTGTGTAATGAGCTTCCAATACATAAACATGATGTGCAAGTAACAATCTAAACCCAAAAAGAGTAATTGTGGATTTGAACTTAATTGTAGATAGGATGTTGTTGTTGTTGTCAGTTAAGTTAGATTTCATTATAATGTTTAACTTAGTGTAAGAAAGGGGGTATTATGATATGTGGTTGGTAAATTGGGAAGTTCTTAAATGATATCAAGATCATATGGTTTAAACTTTATATAACATGTACCAAGCATCCTCGATCAAGAAATAAAGGTATAATTCATTTTTTATTCATCTCGATTTGATGGAAATTAGGGTTTGGTTAGGGTTCGTGTATATCCTTATAAATGATGAATGTGTTGGTAATGATACTTGTAGGTCTGTAATGATCTAATAACACATAAACAAGTTGAATTATTCCATAATTTGATTCACTTTCATGATTTGCAAGTAATGATCTAAACCCAAAAAAGGGTAATTATAGATTTGAACTTAAATGTTGATAGGATGTTATTGTAGTTGTCAGTTAAGTTAGATTTCACTATAATGTTTAACTTAGTATAAGAATGGGGTATTATGATAAGTGGTTGGTAAATTGGTAAGTTGTTATATGATATCAATATTATATTGTTGAAAACAAGTGTTTGTTAATGTTCATATGCAGTTTTGATGCATAAAGGTGATCAAGAAGTGGCAGTAACTATAATTAAATCAACAATCACATTTTCAGGTGAGTAACATATATATATATATATATATATATATATATATATATATATATATATATATATATATATATATATATATATAATTGATTAAATGAGTTCATTAGTATAAAGTATTGTGAAACCTTTGGGGTATGTGCAAGTCGGGACTACTAATGACAATTAGTAATATCAAGCAAGGAATTTACTATATACGTATAATCCCTATGCGTAGAACGGGATTGGATAAGTGGTAGTAAGTTAAAGTGAGGGCTATTCTTAGTTTGGTATGATCAAGTCGGGGCTACCATGAGAATTATTGAGAGTTTTACAAGCCAAGTTAACATTCATATATTGATTTGCCCAAGTCAGGGCAACCAAAGGGTTAAGGGTGTGTCCCGGTTAGGATTATCAGATCTGATATTACTGATCCAATTGTTTGATGCTCATAGTAGATGACTTTTTGTTTTTATGTGTTTTATTACATTACCTTATGCTTCATTATCACTAGTAAAAGAATGACTTTTGGCCACGGTTTTGTCAAAACACAATTGCCATAGTTTTGCTTATTTCCATGGTTAAAGGTAGTTTATGACAATCTGCTATAGTTTGGCCATATTTTATCTCCATTATCATGACCATTACAAACCATATTCACACTTTTAAACAAAATTTAACATAAGCATCATGACGAGTATGAGTCATGGATGAACATTGTGGCCAAATGTCAAAATTTGTCACAATTATTGTTTGATATGTAGATTTATCTTCTGATGAATATTAACTGAGACGATAAATACATATAAGGTCACATGAAGTCTAATTTTATTCGAATAAATCATCATTTGGAATTAGTTAAATGAATAAATTATAGCAAAAGGCTAATTAATATAGTCACAGAATTATTTTGTATGAACAAATGGTAACATTTATTAGTCACATGGTAAAAGAAAAACCTAAAACTATAAGAATTTTGTGGTTATGGTTTAATTATTTTCGTGTGTCTAAAAGTATACAATCGTCACCATAAAAGAAAACAAGTTGTAACCATAAGTATTTATGGCCACAGTTAATTTTTTATGTGTGTCTAAAAGTAAACAATAGTCATGGTAAAAGAAAAAAAAAATCTATTATTATAAGTATTTTATGGGCACCATTTGATTTCTAATATAATCTAAAAGTAAAAAATTGTCGTGATAATAGAATAAACAAACAAACATACGTATTTTATAGTTACATTTTAATTTCTTATGGGTGTCCAAAAGTAAATATAATATTCATGATAAAAAAATTTATGACTAAGTATTTTATGGTCACAACTTAAGAAAAAAACTTGTGTCTACAACTATTTTATGATCACTGTTTAGTTTTTATGTGTCTGAAAGTAAACAATAGTCGTGATAGAAAGATAAAAACATGTGAGTAGAAGTATTCAGTGGTCACAATTTAATTTCTTACGCGTGTCTAAAAGTAAAAATTACTTTTGATAATAAAAAATGTGGTTATAAATAACTTATGATCATGGTTTAATTTTTAGTGTGTCCAAAAGCAAACAATCGTCGTGATAAAAGAAAAAAGTTATGATTATAAGTATTTCGTGGTCATTGTTTATTTTTTTATGTGTATCTAGAAGTACGCAACATTCATGATAAAAAAAGGGTTAATAATATAAAAATCACTGTAGTTTAGCCAAAAATATGATTTAACCACTCATACTTTCAAAGAATTTCATAGTGACCACTATTCGTTTTATTTTATAACTTTTAATTATTATTTTCATCGAAAGGTTATGTGAAAAGTTTCATAACGACGTTTGAAGCAAATATTGGAACTCCAGTACAACAAAAATGATATATAAAGTTGTCTACATGTGATTTTTGTCTTCGTAAGTGCAACTCTTTGACCATGTTGTGAATACATAGGGTACTCAAGTGAATCCAATAAATTTTGAATGTGACAGGGGTAATGAGTGTTTCGAGTTGGCGGCATACAATCATGACTTATATTTGTTATAGTGGTCACAATGGATCTTTTTGAAAATATGAGTGGTTTTTACGAATTTTTTTAAAAGTATGAGTGGTTTTTTTAGAACAAAAAAAATAAAGTGCTAAAACTGGATTTTGTCCAAATTACAATGGTTTTTATGTTATTAGCCCTAAAAAAATCTATGACTATAAGTATTTACGATCACAGTTTAATATATTAAGCTTGTCTAAAGGTAAACAATTATGATGATAAAATAAAAAATACGTTACTATAAGTATTTTATGGTCATGATTTAAGTTATTATGTGTGTCCTACGTAGTTATCTCGGTTCAAAATCTAATAGCATGACCGACCGCTATTTTAAATAGCGGTTCTATTGGTGGTTTAACAATGGTATAACGGTTTTTTATATTACATAGAAATATAGGATTAATATATATACTCTTATATTCATCCGTAACACTTGAATTTTTGTAATCAAAATGATATATCATAATAAGAATCATATCACATAATAAACAATATACACAAAACAATGATTTCAATGCACATTCACAATCAACAATGCATTCTTTTTTCAGAAATTTCAAAAAATGGTCCCTAGGTCAAAATAGTGGTTGTAACGCCGCTCTAGCGGTATCAAATTGTGGTTGTAACGCCGTTCTAGTGGTTGTAACGCCACTCTGAGCGCTAATAGCGTCACTGCTAAACACTCAAATTAGCGATTGCAGGTCGCTAAACACTATAACGTCATTATAGCACCGTTATAGCATGTTATTAACTGTAAAGTGTGTCTAAAACTAAACAATAGTCATGATAAAAAAAACATGTGATTATAAACATTTTATGATCACGCTTTTATTTCTATTATGGGTTTAAAAGTAAACTTTTATAGCTCACATTTGTTGTTGTGACCCATAATGTACATGTGTTGAAAGTAATGGTAAGGATAAGAAGAAAGCTTGATTTGTGATAATGTAGGACTTTAAAGACCATTACTTTTGCCGTTTGATGTAATAGCAATGTAACAGTAGGGCCATTGTATTGTTTTGTAATTTAACTAATGGTTGTTGATATTACTTGACTCACATTGCTAGTCTAATGTAGTAATGTACATGTGGTGTTTATGTTAAATGTTTCAAAAATAACAAAAAAATTGTTGGGTATACTTTATGCTATAATCGGGGCTTACAATCCGTCACTACTGCCTCATATTTTTGTAGCATATAGTAATCCACTTAAATGAAATTATCCAACAAAGCAATAGCTGATTTTCAAATAAGTTGATGTAAATAGATCAAGTTTATTCGGGATCGTACTAATTTACAGCCTTAACCTCCTCAACATATAATTGATTCTTTAAGGACCTAGCCCTACAACTCTATGATTGCGGGTGGTTTAATATTGAACTTGAAACTTTGAACGAACATTTACTAGAAAACAGACACTTTTATTATGTCTACATACTAATGTCTTCTACTAAATCACATTTAAATACAAAATCACATGGTATATACTTCTAAATGATTACGTTGATAATGTTTCGATTTGTTTCTTTCAAATGTAACATAAAGATGAACCCCACCCCACCCACCCTCACCATCACATGAGACTCATAAGTTGCCTTTGCCTTCATGTCCCTCCCATTGGACATGTGATGTGTTTAATTGACAATCGCATACTTCGCTTCCATCCTACATCAAGAATGATAAGTGACCAATTTCATTAAAACATTGAGGATTAAATTTATAAGGGTTTTCATTGACAAAAATTAGAAAAAATAGTTATTGTATCTTTATTCGGGATTAAACGAATTAAAGTATAATGTACCTTACATCAATCCATTTTAGATGATGTATATATTAAGTGATCCACTTTAAAGAAACATAACTCTTTGATAATTGAATTTATAAGATGTTGCTATTTTGCTTAGATGAAGAAAGTGCATTGTTTGAAATGAACAAAATTAAAGTATATTGTTCTCATATATACATACATACATTGCCTAAAGTGGATTCTGACCTAAAATAGGTTGTTACTTTATTCCTTTAACCTATTCTTCACCAAAAATAAAATAAAATTAGATCACGTGTTTAGCTCCTCGCGATTATATCAATTATACTATTTTTGTAAAAAATTAAACAAATCAACCAAAAGAAGATTAATATGACAAAAGGAAGGAGAAAAACAAGTTGACAAAGAAAAGTTGATTACGTTATCTAACGTAACACATAATGACCACTTGATATGGAACATTTCAAAACAAACTTGATTTAGATATGAATATAATATGTTTCAACATTGTTTTTTTCTTCTTCTTTTTTTTTTTGTTTTTTTTTTTCAACAACACAATCCTAAAAAAATATAATTTGATCAAAGTTAAAAAAATACCATTCGAATATTAAAGTTTAGATATGTTAATAAATGTTTTTGATTAACCATATAATTAAGAGAAACATTAAAAATTATGTAATTGTATTATTTTGGACTTTCAGCTCTTGTTATTATATCAATAAGATCATTTCTATATATTCATAAAAATCAAGAAGTAATTTGAATCTTTAGAAAAGTAAGCTTAGAAGTTATACATCAAACGAAGACCACTACTTTATGAACCCAAAACAAGAATAATCAACGCGTGGGCCGTATTATAAAATCTAAGATCAGATTAGTAATAGTTTAAAAAAGTTAATCGGTATTACTTCTTGTTAACATTTGTAATTGCCGAAAAAACATATCTAATATGTGTTAGACTAAGACCAATGGGTATGGATTCCTTACATCTTTCACTTTTTCTCTAATGTCATGTTGATGATCCCTCATTTTATATATATTTTAATAAATATATAAGCAATAGGAAATTGTACTGTACAATAGTGAAGCAATGGGAAAAAAAAAAAAAAAAAAGGAGTACCGTTTGACACTCACAACAATGTGCGGAGAAGGTCTACCTTTTGGTCTAATATTAACCGACGGCTCTTTATAATTTACAAAATGTTGTAATATGCCACTGTGGGATCAAAATTTGATTACTACTTAACTAACACACGTTTCTTAGCATACGAGAGGATGACAATGAAGCCAAATGCATGCTACTTGGTTCATATTTTTATGGAAAAAAATTCACATAAACAATAAAGTTTGTCACATGGTGACACACAACTTTTTTTTTTTTTTTTTTTTTTTTATGGGTCTGCTTTTATAAAACTTAAGGAAACTAACTTGGATTTTAAAGTTAATTTCAAATGTATTTTTCAGGCAAATTTTAGTATTGTTAGTGTATCTTATACTTCATATTTTAAGGTCATTATGTTGTTGACAATTTCTATGACGAAACACTAATGGTTACAACTGAAGATGGTCAAATTTCAGTTACTGATAAAATGGTTCATAAGCTATTAGAAATTTCTCTTGGTGTATTGAAGAAAGTAAAGATACTCATCCACTTGTTTTATAATAAGTTAGGAAAAGGAATACCTATAATATAAATAAGAAGAGCATTGGTTCAAAATTTATCAAATCAGATGGTGATGGAATTTTATTCAAGTTTGAATTTCCTTATATTATTTGTAAACTTCATATGAACATCAGAACATCATACAAATATAAATTGTGTAAGACTGAGCTAGTTAAGAAATTGGTTGAAATTTTTTAAAATTGAATTGGTGTGTGTTTGTTCTAGAAGCTCTGAGAGGATCAAAAAACAAATAGGTCAGAATGAGCTCAAAAAGTTTTATGCTGGTGGTCCTGTCACAGTACTAGTTGTAAGTATTTACAATTTAAGAATTTGTTTAACATTTTGTTAACTAATAATTGTTATAAATAATTTTGCAGCTTGCTTTTGTTGACAAGAATAGACCATCAATTGATAATTCTAAAATGAAAGTTACAAAAGAGTAATCGGTGAGAATAATTTGATCATCTTCGTTAAATATGAAGATCAAAACAAAGAAAAATGTAGAAAAACAACTTCTGACGATAAAAAAAGTATATTGCAAACACAAGGTAAATTTATATTTGTTTAGAATTTTAATCTATATATTAGTATACAGAGTTTTAAAACTTTTATATATATATATATATATATATATATATATATATATATATATATATATATATATATATATATATATATAGGGTCGAGATCATGAGAGAACCTAAAAAACCTAGGAACCTAGAAACTTTTTTTCTACACAATATTTTTAAAAAAAAATTGCATCCATTTTTTTTATTTAAAGCGTCTAAGAGATTTCTAAACCCTAAACCCTAAACCCTAAACCCTAAACCTAAACCCTAAACCCATATGAAAAAAATAAAAAAAAATGATTTTTTTGCATCCAATTTTTTTATTTAAAGTGTCTAAGAGATTTCTAAACCCTAAACCTCAACCCTAAACCCTAAAACTAAACCCTAAACACTAAACCTTAAACCCTAAACCTTAAACCCTAAACCCTATACCTAAACCCTAAACCTAAACTCTAAACCCTAAACCCTAAACCCTAAACCCATATGAAAAAAAAATTAAAAAAGTGATTTTTTTTGAAAATTTTTTTTGATATCTTCTAGATGCATCATAACAAAAATTTTGGTATATTTTTTTTTGAAAAATATTGTGTAGAAAAAAAATTCATAAAATGGGTTCTTAGGTTCCTAGGCTTTTTTAGATTCTAAATTGAACTTTACTCTGTATATATAGAACTGCTTTAAAACTTATATAATTTTACATTTAAAGGTATAACAGCTACTGATGATAACAATAAAATATTTGAATCACTAATGAAAATCAAGCTGAAAGTGTGCGGGACATGGGATTTGGACCACTACTAGATATGAAACTTGGAATTCTACCATCTAGGCTGGGTCATTATTTAATTGGTAGTTTTGATGATCAAAAGCTTATTCTCAAAATAGAAAAATGTCAAAATCAGATTACTAGAAAATTGGTGCATGACTTGTTGGGCATCCCTCTAGGAGAGAAATTTTTTTCAAAACTACAGATAATGAATGAGGACCATCCTGTTCTTGCGAAGTTCAATAAACAATTCAAGGTCAATGTGTGATAACTCAAAAATAATATTTATGAATAAAATCTGATTAAGTTATTATGTCAATGATTAATAATATTAATTGGGAGTAATTATGTTTAATTGGGAGGAAATTATGGGTTTGAAGTTCAAAACCGTCATCTTGATGATGGAGTAAATTCGAACAAATCATAGGGTCTCATCGGTTACAAACTTGGGCATTATAAAGAGCTCGAAAAATAGAGCAGAATACACACAGAAATTGTGAGAAACGGTGAGGAATCGAGGGTGGAATCGAACAAGGAAGTTTATGAAGTGTTTTCGAAGTTCTTGTAAAATTAAGGTAAGCTCATCTGATTTAAGTTTAAATTGTTGTTGAATGTGGTAGTGTTTCAGTGTCTAGTGTCTGGTTGAGTTCTAGAGTTCTACTTTGGCTAATTAGGTGGATTCATTTAATAGAATTTGGAAGCATAAATTTTGGTTAGAAAGCTCCAAAGAACTAAGTGTTTGAGATTTGGTTTATATGTTACGATGGTGATATACTGTGGAGATGAGTACTTAAATATATTATTTAAATTATTACAGTCATTTTATAAACAAATTATAGCTCTGAATTTTCTGTAATGGTGGTTAATGTTTTCAAAAAGTACGGGTGAAAGAGA
This sequence comes from Cichorium intybus, assembly GCA_023525715.1. NCBI lineage: Eukaryota > Viridiplantae > Streptophyta > Magnoliopsida > Asterales > Asteraceae > Cichorium > Cichorium intybus. The sequence goes on along the minus strand of CM042017.1, from coordinate 17,459,392 downwards.
TGACCCATTTACTGATTATGGGTCGTGGGTTCATAACGACTCATGGTGTTTTCTTTAAAAATTATATATAATTAAAAATTTTCAATTGGTCATAGTCCTAGGCTTCTAGCCTACAGATTTCTTTTGGCTCGGAATATATTTTTCTTTTAATATTCGAACGTTGTCCATATTTAAGTGGGTTATGAGGCAAGTTTCAAAACTCTCAAAATAACAGTTATACATATATATTTTTTATACACATGAAATCATCCTAGAAAGTCGCTGACGATAGTCTTTATGTATTTTCTTTAGAAGAATCTTATATCCTTTTAATTTTTCCTTTTAACTATCTTTCTAACCATGTAAAATAATGACAAGTGGAATAAAATATTATTAATTTTATGAGAAATCTTATATCATCCTAATATTTCCTCCTACTTATCCTCCTAACCATTTGAAATGATGACAAGTGTTATGTTCAATAAAATTAATAATATTTTAATCCATTTGTCACTATTTCACATGATTAGGAGGAAAAATTATGAGGATATAAGATTTCTCTAATTTTATTGAAGATGATCATTTCAAATGGTTAGGAAGATGAGTAGAAGGAATAATTAGAAATATATAAGATTTCTCTTATTTTTATACTACTCTAGTTAATGCAATCGAATTGGAACGTTGATGGTTTTATCATAACTCTAAAATTGACGGCATGAATAAAATCACATAATAGGTGATATATATTCATTTTGTTACCATTGGTTTTTAAGAATTTATAGGATGCATAAAATGTCCATATAAATTAAACTATTTATAAGACGATATTGCGAATGAATTTTAACTTCAATCGGTCGAGTAAAAATAGAGGAACTCAACCAAAGACTATGAGCACTTTAGGGTACGAATTTCCAAGTCTTAGGATACTTGTCTTAGATATATTTGTTGGAACTTGTAGGCGAACTTGTAGGCGTTCAGTTAGTAGAGACGAGCTTGTTCTAAGGGCTGCATTACCTATGTGAGTTTTTCGTGTTCTGTGGTTGCTTGCACAAAATGTTTGTTCATGTGAAATGTGGTTATTATATGTTTATTTTATGATCCGTTGACAGTATGCATGAAAACGTATTTGTATTTGATTGTCTACTATGTGTCGCATTTAGTAGGAACGGGGTGTTTATTAGTCGTGAGCATGACGGATGTATTGCAAACGACAGGGATGAGAATTGAGAATATTTACTCGATTCCTTGAATATTTAAAATGCTTGAGCAAAAGGGTGTGTTGTGCCAAGTGGGAAGAGAAACGGACATTTGGTTCTTTCTCTGGATAATTAAACGTTCCCCTAAATTGTGACATTTTGGTGCCATGCAATTAATATGATTTATAGTTAAAACTATTTGTTTTTTTTACATTGATGGACATCTATGTACAACACGAACTCACTAAGCCCTAGGCTTACCCAGTTAGAAGTTTAAATATGCGCAACCCAGGAAATAACTTAGCGAGTGGCAGTGGAAAATGGAAGGAGAAGGCTTAGACAGTATGAAGACTTAGAAGTTTCACGAAGACGTAACACCCAATGCTCGACAATCAAGAAGTTTATCTTATTTTATCGCTTCCGCTATTTCTAGACGATATTAGTAGTTTTTATTAGTTATAGTGTTACTTTGGGGTGAAATTCGTTTATCTATTTTATTATTGAAAAATTGGGGTGTTACACAATGATATAAGTAAAAAACATTTTTTGAATTATTGAAACAGTCAAGTGATGATGATATGTTATTTAGATTAAAATTCTTAACATTATTTTTCAATTCAATCTTCAAATCATACAGTAGAGGATATTGTCAAACAAAATTTGTCAAAAGAATTGTCGCAAATGTTGACATATCAATTTTGGATTTATATAGTTTTGTTTTGGATTCATTTAGGAATTCAAAGAAAAATGGATGAGAAGGAGTTCAACACACTACTAGTCAGGCCCAATCATCGTTCTCCACGTAAATATATGATTAACTAACAACTAACTACTAACTAGCCGTTCCAAAAAAAAAAAAAAAAAACTAATAAAGTTAAAATCTAATATAAGAGATAATGCAAATATTTTACGAATAACTTTTTTTGTAGCTTGCATATGTACACAAAATACGAGCACCGAATGATAAAATTATTAGCAACTTTTCAGCAATTTGCTTATGGTCATATACTCATATTCGATGTTAAAGGAACGGGAAGAAACTAAAATGAAAGAAAATGGCCGTCTTTTGAATATGAAATATCTGAATGTTAAAGTAAATGAAATCGTTGTACATGAAAACACTCAGGAGGTATGCAATTTATTTTATATATATATATATATATATATATAATTATATATATATATATATATATATATATATATATATATATATATATATATATATATATATATATATATATATATATATATATATATATATATATATATATATATATATATATATAATTATTAGCAACTTTTCAGCAATTTGCTTATGGTCATATTCGATTTTAAAGGAACGGGAAGAAACTAAAATGAAAGAAAATGGCCGTCTTTTGAATATGAAATATCTGAATGTTAAAGTAAATGAAATCGTTGTACATGAAAACACTCAGGAGGTATGTAATTTATTATATATATATATATATATATATATATATATATATATATATATATATATATATATATATATATATATATATATATATATATATATATATATATATATATATATATATATATATATATATATATATATTAAAAAAAAATTACATGAAAATAACTTTTAATATTTAACAGGAAAAAATGTTTGAGATATGTACAAAGATTGATCGTATCTGTCTATACAAAAAGGAGGTTAAGAACATGATTGAAGAGGAGCTTTAGAAAGTTAATGCCGAACATAAGTTTATTACCATGAAAGAAGAATTTGATGATTTGTTTGGTGAAAAATACGCAATCATCTCAAAAATTATGTTTATCTCTCAGTTTAAATGTTTATGTATGATGAAGTTGAGACATTTTGATTTTATACTAGTTATACATCGTATCTCAGATTTATGTGAATTATGCTTATGTATTAGGAAGTTGATATATTTTTAATTTATACTAGTTATGCATCATATCTCATGTTTATGTATATTATTTTTTTGGTCAAATGCATTTTTATATGCATATGATTATTAGTATATACAAGTTATCAAAAATGCACATACTAAACTTTTTTTTTTATTTTTTACTTCTTTTCTTTTGTTTAATCTTTCATTTTCCAACTGCTTCCTCAATGCGCAACTTCTTGTGTCATGTTGTTCTGTAACTAGAACATTCATTCTTTTGCATAAATTGAACCCTTTTTTTTTATCCTTTTGAGCAATCTTCATAGCTATTTTTTTGTCCTTTTAGTCTTTTAGTACTAAATACACATCCCTTAGTTCTTATATTTTCAAGATTGAAAACTTCAACATTTGTAGGCTTTGGAACACCCACAAATGAATCACAAAGTTGACTTTTATTCTACAAATCTTTATTCGGACGATTTAATAAGATATTATTTCTAGTAGTTTTTGATTAGTTGTGCTAACTCTTGAATTGCTCCAGAATATTGTGATGTGAAACTAACACATTCTACAACCATAGTATATATATATATATATATATATATATATATATATATATATATATATATATATATATATATATATATATATATATATATATATATATATATATATATATATATATATATATATATATATATATATATGCATAATCAGTATTATATGTGCATATGAAGAATAAAATGAATATGAAAATATATGTGCATATATATATATATATATATATATATATATATATATATATATATATATTGTAACATCCGTGTTTTGTGCCTAGGAGTTTTGGGCTTAAACCGACAAAATAGAACTTATTTTGTAAATAAAGAAAACAAATAAATGAATAAAAATTTTAATATTTTGTTATGTTTTTATATTGTGAAAAAAAATGAACCAAACATAGTTTTAAAATCTATTTGTAACCAAATGTGAGAAATTTTGTCATAAGGACTAAAAGTGTCAATTTGGCCAAACTTACCTAAGTAGACTTGACTAGTCAAGGATTTAGAAATATTAGAAACTATTGTGAAGAACTGATGTAGAAACTTAGAGTAAGTTAAATAATTCCTTAAGTTCATATTAATGACCAAATAGTGAAGAATTTTATTGTAAGGGACCATTTATGTCAATTTAGGAAACGAAGGGTTAGTGTTGACCTAGACAATGACTCAAGTGTTATAAATAATTATTTTTGGGGGCATAAGTATGAATATGGAGACTTCTAATGAGAATAATGGATTTTTAGGTGTTGGGTGAAGAAGGACCAATCTATGGGGACTAATGTGCAAATTCTTGAAAGATGACTTATTTTTTATGGGGGTTTCCCCTATATCAGCCATATTCACGAAATTAGAGAGAGGAGGAGAAGAGAAGGACGATTTTTATGGTTTCCAAGGAGGATTGTTTATTGTTCTTGAAGATTGATCATATGTTAGAAGATTCCAAACAATCTAAGGTATAAACCCACCTTTCTAGCTCTAGATTTCGAGTTTAGGTTTGGGGTTTGGACCCAATCCGAGATTTATGATGGGATGAGATTCTTCCTATGATTCCCCAATGTTTATTTGATGTTCTAAGTTGTTGGAGTCTACATTCAATCTATGTATGCTCTAGATTCAATTACTTGATTGATTTGGGTGTTATAAACCCTAGAAATTGGGTATTTGATGAATTGTTGAGAAATCTAGAAATTGATGGATGATTATGGTGGTTTTGGATGAGGAGATTCATTTCTAATGATTCCCTAAGGATTCCAACTCTTGATGTGTAATCTTAGACCTTGAATCACTAGAATATGATAATTGGGTGTTGAAATGGGTTTTATTCATGTAGATGATGATTGGATCTCTTGTTTAATGGATGAATGAGTTTATTGCATCAATTTAGAAGTATAAGTGGAGTAAGGATCATTTCCTAATGATTCAATGGAATGGAAGAAGGAATCTCCACTTGTAATCACCAATTGAAAGAATGGAATTGAGTATTCCATGGTTATAGGCTATGGAGTAATGTTATGATCACAACATTGAATTGATTCATTTGGGATGAGATTGGATGGTTAAATAAAGCATAATTATGTACAAATTGAGTTTGAATCTTGTCCTTTTGATATCTATGAGTTGGGGAAAGTGTTAGAACTTGAATTGAGTCAAAAGGGGTGAAAAGGACCAAAAAACGAAGCTACAGCAGCTCATACACGACCCGTGTTTCAGAACACAGCCCATGTTAGTTTCTGTGCTGTCTGATGGGTTTTACACGACCCGTGTTTCCAAAAACACGACCTGTGTAACTGGTCTGTTCAGATTTGTCACTTTTTGGGATTTGAGCTTTATTGTTTGGGCTTTGGGTTCTTGTTTTAATGCCAAACTTTGGGGGATGTTTTAACTAAGATTTTCATTATATTAGGAAGCTAAGGACTTTATTTTGGGATGGTGAATGATAGTTCATTCATAGTTTAATAGAAGTATTCGTAGTGCGACTTTTAGATGAAATGAGTATGACACCTTCCATTCTTGTCTTGTAGGAATGAGGTATTTTGTAATGACTTGGAAGTGAGACTAAGGACTTGAGTTATCACTCAACTAGGAGGATTTTGATGGAAGAGTTGATGTCTAGAAGTGCCTTCAAATGCATCAACCTTGTGTGGAGTTAGTGTTGACTCGTCAGTTGACCTTGGGTGAGTTTACCGCGAGTACACATCCCAAATTACTATCTTGTGTGTGTGTTATCTATTATTTGCATGCATGCTTTTATGTGCTACTTGATGTATTAGTACTATGTGTGCATTGCATGAAATGAGTCTTTTTAAAGATGTTTTCAAACAAAGACTATGATGTTGTTTTTGAAATACGTTTTGAGCATCATATTGTGCATTGCATTTCAATAGGATGAGATTGACCGTGTGATGCATTGAGAACGAGTTTTGTCCTTTCCTCAATTAAAAAGGATGTAGGAGACGTTCTGAAGACGTTTTGAGTTTTTCCCTTCTCTAAAATAAAGAGGGTGAGGAGACGTTGTTCCCGACAATAGGGAACCGCATGAGGGAGTTGCTAACCTCATAGGGCTAGTGTGATGGCCGCTAGTTCTAGTTTAACCTATATGGGGATCGAATGATATGCTTTGTGCGTGTCATTTGTGAACTTAGGTAGGTGCCATTGTGGTGAGTTAGACTTTTATGAGATGGACATGGGTTGGGATAGTTGCATCATGCATTGCATTTACATATCAAGACTATCTATTTTGGGTAAATCCTTATGACGTTTCAAATAACTTTTAAAGTGTGTATCCAAACTATTTTCGGGGGTTGTTCCGAGTGTGGTGGTTTTACTGCCCACTCTGGATGGGTCAACCTCGGGTAAGCTCACTAGGCATTTCGATTGCCTAACTTATTTTGATGTATACTCAGGTTGAGAAGTTTAGATGGCTTTAGAAGAGCGGGATGTTTAGAAGGCCATGAATTGTGTGGTTTCATTTTCAACTATGTAACGGTATTTGAGTTATAACAACCTCGCTACTTTATAAACCAAGATGTTTTATCTAAAGTGGGACCAAATGATTTTCCGCAACTTAAACTCTGAAATAAGTTTTTAACGAAATCCAATGTGTTTTAAAATGATGTTTAAACGTAAAGAGACTCTTTTGAAGCTTTTGAGAATTAAAGTTTTCCCTAAAGGAGTATCTTTGAATAATGAAGATATTATATTGGTTTAAAAAGGTATTTTATGAAAATCCTTAAGCGAGTGTGTTTCATATATATATATATATATATATATATATATATATATATATATATATATATATATATATATATATATATATATATATATATATATATATATATATATATATATATATATATATATATATATATATATATATATATATATATATATATATATATATATATGTTTGCTTATAAAAAATAACATTACACCCAATAACAAAGTTCTTTGTTATTAATGATGTTGTCATTAAGGAAACTGATTCCAGATTTATTTTTCCTGAATTCTCGTTGGTCTATTCAGTCACATTGTCATTTTTAATGTAACTTAGCCTATATATATATATATATATATATATATATATATATATATATATATATATATATATATATATATATATATATATATATATATGTATGTATGTATATGCATATGTACATGTACATGTATATATATATATATATATATATATATATATATATATATATATATATATATATATATATATATATATATATATATACACACACACACACACACTTCATTGGTGGTTGGATTGGCTACCGCCCATGCCTCTCTTAGGAGAGGTTGTGGGTTCGAAACCCACTCCACACAAGTTTAGCTAAAGATATTAATGCTTGCTTGTGGCCTCTGTGCTAGCCAGTGTAGTGTGTACCTAGGGCTGGTTTACACAATCGTTGCTTGCAGGGCGTCTTTCCGGGGTGGACGTATGCTATGCACCAAGGTTTGTCAGCTGCGTGTGTGGGTCTAGTCTCTGTGCAGGTTCCTCAGAGAAAGGAAGATCATCAAATAACTGTTGGACTCCCTAATGTACCTAGTGTAGCCTGTAGTATATTAAGACTCATGTAGTTGAATTCATCCTTAACTTGCAATATATATATATATATATATATATATATATATATATATATATATATATATATATATATATATATATATATATATATATATATATATATATATATATGAGACAATGAGATTTCATGAGACGGGGAGACGCAATTCCTAGCTATTCATTTTTGGTGTAAAACAAAAAAAAATTGCAAAATAAATGAAAAATTTTGAAAAAAAAATTATTTATTTATTATTTTTGTCAATTTTTTATTCAAAAAAATAAAAAAATTAACGTTTTTTTTTCATATTCTAGTAGAATTTTTTAGATAGAATAAATTGTGAAAATTAGTAGAATTTTTTTTAAAAAAAACTTATCATTATTTTAGCCTATTTTAATTTTTTTTATTTAGAAAATGAATGGCTAGGATTGCGTCTCCCCGTCTCACGAAATATCCACCGTCTCATTTTTAACTTATATTATATATATATATATATATATATATATATATATATATATATATATATATATATATATATATATTTGCAAGTTAGGGATAAATCCTATTACACGGGTACGTAATATACTACAGCCTAGCTAGGTACATATGGGACTGCTCGGTCGTTATACCGTTGAACCTTCCCTTTCTCCAAGTAGATGCTGCACAGAGACTAGACCCGCACACGCAATCGGCAAACCCTGGCGCATAGCACACGCCCACCCCGTAAGGACGCCCTGCAGGCAACTGACTACTGGTTAAACCAGCAGCCCCGCCTAGGGGACTGCTCGGTCGTTATATATCAGTGTTGTAAAACTCGCCTAGGCGGCCGCCTAGGCGCTAGGCGGGCGGGTTCCGCCTACGATTAGTGGTAGGCGGTAAAGCTAGGCGGATTTGGTCAACGACGGTCAAAATTGGGTTTAGACGGGCCTAGGCGGGTCTAAGCGGCAAAATTTTCAATTTTTCAAATTTCAAAAATTCAAAATTTTCAAAATTTAAAAATTTTCAAAAATTATCAAATTCTTAAAAAAATCAAATTTTTAGATTTTTAAAATTTAAATTTAGAAAATGTCATTAATTATGATAATCGGTGGCTAAGTTACAATTATCGATTATTAAAATGATAAAAAAAATGTCATTAATGAGTCTAAACATTCTGATGTTTGAGGACTTACATATTTAAACACTTTGATTTGCAAATTTTTATACTTATTTATTTATTTTTTAGGGATATAGGTAATATCTAAATTTAAAAAAATGAATTTTGTTACAGTTAATACTCCCCGCCTAGACGCCGACTAGTCCTCGCCTAGACGCCGACTAGTCCTAGGCCCCAGTCGACCGCCCGCCTACCGCCTAGCGACTTCTACAACCTTGATATATATATATATATATATATATATATATATATATATATATATATATATATATATATATATATATATATATATATATATATATATACACACACACACAACACACACACACACACACACATATATATATATATATATATATATATATATATATATATATAGGATCAAATATAATTTGATAAATATTGTGTAATATTGTAACTAAATATGAACCAATTATTTTAAATCTGAACATGAACATAATAGTAATTGATATATAAATTAATTAATTTTAAATAAATAAAATCGTAAAAATCCAGTAACCGACTCATATAATTACGTAAACTGATTTTTTTCCCAAATTTTGATTGGTCCACATAGTTATACAATAATTATCAATTATAGAATAACCTAACTATATATATATATATATATATATATATATATATATATATATATATATATATATATATATATATATATATATATATATATATATATATATATATATATATATATATATATATATATATATATATATATAATGTTTTTAAAAGAAAGAAAAACCACATGTATGGTGATGTGTCCCTGTCTCTATTTGATGGGAAGATGGTGGCATTGGCTTGACTCCCACTTAAATGTGAATGGTTGTAGTCTTGGTCCAAAGATATTTAGTGTATCCGTTTTATCCTATTAATTATTAGATGGTGGCTTTGATGTCGATGTAAGTGCACGGATTGCGTTTTGTAAAAAAAAATTACGAGCTAATGAGACTTTAATATGGATGTAAGTACCAGCATTGTATTTTGCAAAAGAATTACGGTTTGCTTCCCGTATTTTGTAACAGAAATAATATATTTATTTAAAAAATACAATGTATTAAATATATAAAAAATATTAAAAGCTTAAAAAATTAATTTGTAAAAATAGATAACTCTTCAAAAATATATATACATACAAATATGTAAAATAAGTGATTTTACATAATAGATTCTTAAAAGATAAGTCGTAAAATAACATACAAAAAACTCAAAATAAAGTAATATTAAAAAAAGTTAATTTCTTGAATGAGAAAATAAATTAAAAGTTTGGCAAAATTATCATAAAAATTAAGTCGGTAAAAAAATAAAATTTAGACTAACACTATAAAAAGAAAAGGTTACAGGATTAACAAATGAGTTATTATTAAAGTTTAGAATGTAATTTTAAAATTTTGATTGGCGAATTATAAGAAAAAAATTAGGTTTATAAAAATATAAAATTTAGGTTAAATTTATAAATAATAAAAGTCATAAGGTGAACAAATAAAATATTGCTATAGTTGTGGGCTAAAATAAATAATCTAGTTAATTGACCAATGAAAAACATATTTAGTAATTGTATGTTTTATGTTGGATGTAGTGGAAAATTTATGATCAAATTTTAATGGGATAAATAAAATTGATGAAGAAAATATTAGAGTAAAACATGAAATATTCATAACTTTATAGGTAAAAACCAAATAAATAAAACTAATAAATTCATGAAAAAATAGTTAGAGTTAGATTTGAAATATCTAGAGCCTAAAGAGTTAAAAGAAAATAAATAAAACTAAAAATGAGTTAAATTTGAAATATCTAGAACATTAAAGGGTAAACCAGGATAAATGTAAAAAAAAATTGAAATATTTATATGCTAAGGAGATAAAAACAAGATAAATTAAAAAATATATAAACCGAAAATATTTTGAACATTGAGAGAAAAATTAGGATAAATTAAACTATAAACTATAAATAAATAATTTGAAAGATTTAGAATCTTTATAGCGTACAAGTGAGATACTTTAAAGTTAAAACAGATGGGAGAGAGTCAAATCCGAGCCTCACATGTGAACTGAAGCATACCAAATTGTTAGCTTAGCCTGATTTTTTATTTAAATAGGTACGTAGTAAAACTGTTATTACTAAAATAATAATAAATATATTATTCATACGTTGTTTTTTTAGTATTAATAATATGGAATAGCTTTTTCTTGCAAGGTACGAGCGGAAGCGTTCTCCCCCCCCCCCCCCCCCCAACGAGATACTCCAACTGGCTTCCACAATCGACCCGACCCCACGACGCCCTTGCCCAAAAGTCGGAATGATGCATCTTGGTGGTCATATGCAGATGTTGTCACGGGGGAAACGGGAAGACGAGAGACTTACCGGGCACCGGCTCCACCACCTGCTCCTGTTAGCCGACATCCTCCCCAGCAAAAATCTGCCATCAGTACTGTCTTCACGACCTCTAAGGTTGATAGAGAGTTGGCTGCTATGACCCTGATTGGCACCTCAAAATCGTATGAGAAACTCATGAATGTCAAGGCGTTTAGAGAAGTCAAGGGCAACCCCTGTTGCGAGCTGAGATATTGTAACACCCGACTTATTAACCAAAAACACCCCAAAAAATTTCATTTTTTTTTCAAACCAAATATTTTAAAAATAAAACACACGTAGGGGTATTAGTTAATACAATACGAGTACAAGAGGATCACGAAGTACAATACATCATATTATACATCTCTAAGTCGGGCTGTCACTCCAGTCACTAAGTCCTCAGTCACGGACTTTATCTTTTCCCTTCGCGGGATCACGCTCACCTGCAGGGACATATCACATAAACTGTGAGCTATAAAGCCCAGTGAGTAATCAAATCAAATACTACATGTATAAGAATAAAATTCTCTATACAAAGTCAAATATGTAATTTCATACAATACAAAATCAAACATGGCTCACGGGAAAATCCCGCTGTTGCCTAGACTCACAGCTGGTTCCGGTCTTGTCTATATAAGTTTAAATATGGCTCACGGGTTAGCCCGCTGTTGCCTAGACTCACGGCTGGTTCCGGTCTTGTCTATATAAATTCTATTGACTCACGGCTGGTTCCGGTCTTGTCATTTCCTTTTATTGACTCACGGCTGGTTCCGGTATTGTCAGTAAAGGTTTGACTCACAGCTCCGTTCTTGTCTATTAAAGACTCACGGCTTATCTGGTATTGTCATATCAAATCAAATATCTGTCATTTTTCGTCCCCAAAACTATTTTCAATCCGCAGCTGCTCAACAATCATATATCACATCAAATACGAGTGAGATTACTCACCTGAAGGTTTGCTACAACTAGCGTTTGTCGTTCCTTGCCTCGAAATGAAATCCGTAGGATTTTGTCCCGTACCTATAATTCCATTTATTTTCAAAATGATTATAGGTTAATAACCATTACAATTAACTCTAATACAATAGAGTTCAATAATATATAATGCCTAGTTAATAAACTTTCCGTTTACTAACTTTATATGAATTTTACTATTCACCGAGGCATTCGGGTCGGTCTACAGTGCCCCCGAGGGGTCGAAAACTCGATGTGAAAATTTTCCCAAACTTTTTAGACCATAACGAACCTATGGTTCAAATTTGAGCTAAAACGGATAAGCCAAGCAAAAGTTAGCGTTTTTGATCTCCTGCCTGGCCTCTGATCAGTGGGCGCACTGCGCCAAGGGGAGGGCGCACTGCGCCTGGGCGCACCCCGCCTGGCTTTGGGGCGCACTGCGCCTAGCGGCAGTGCAGACCCCCTGGCCAGTCGCGATTTATGCACTGTAGCTTGCAGATTTGGTCCATTAAGTGCTTATTTCTGTTCTTAATCACTTGGGGTTTGTTCCTAGGCTAAAACCTTACATATTAACAAGGTTTTTAACCATCAAAACACCCTCAATCAATCACACAAAGAATTAGGGTTCTTATTTCTAACAACCCCAAATCTTCAATTTCATCAAATATAACATCCTACTTCCATTTGGTTGAGTTAAGCTCTTACTAGCATGACTTAATGGAAGTATCTAACCATTTTAACCACACAATTATAACTACAATTGCAGTTTTTGAATTCCACAAAAACCCATCAAGAACAATTAGCAAAACTTGAAGAACTTACCTCCAAACTTCCAATTATACCCTTTGAAGGCTTATAATCCAATTATGCAACTTAAATCTTCAAGACCACTTCAATTCTTCTGCAGAAAATCGCCCAAGAACTCCTCCCGTAAGTGCCAAAATTCTGCCCAAAATGGAGAAGCTTCCAAGCTTTTATACTTCCAGAATTTACAATTTGGTCCCTAGAGTTGCATATTTAAGACTTTTGCCACAATTTACAAATATTATGACACAATTTCAGTTTTTAATAACATTTTAAGTTCAAACTCAAAATATTATTACAAAACAAATCCTTTTCTGTCCAAAAGACCAAATTACCCTTTTGAGGTAAAATGACCATTTTGCCCATTTATTATAATTATATAATAAAATACATTTTCGGCGTTACAAATTCTCCCCTCCTTTAAGAGATTTCGTCCCCGAAATCATACAAAAAGTTGAGGATATTTCTCCCTCATCTCACTTTCGGTCTCCCATGTCATGTCGGAACCTTTGTGATGACGCCAAAGGACTTTCACCATGCTAATCTTCTTATTTCGCAGCTGTCTTGTCTTGCGGTCTAGTATCCGTTCGGGTTGTTCCGGGTATCACAACTTTTCATCCACCTCAATTTCAGCAAAAGGTACATGTTGAGACTTATCAAACAACGTTTTCCTCAAATGGGACACATGAAATACGTCATGTATACCATGAAGTTCATCAGGTAACTCCAATCAATACACCACGGCTCCAATTCTTTGGGATATACGGAAAGGTTCGATGAAACGAGGACTCAGCTTCCCTTTCTTCCCAAAACGAATTAAGCCTTTCCAAGGGGATACTTTGAGCATTACCATATCTCCTACTTGGAATTCTATCGGTTTCACCCGTTTGTCTGCATACTGCTTCTGTCGATTCTGAGCTACCTTCAAATTTTCGCGTATCAGCTTGATCTTTTCTTCGGTCTGTGCTACAATTTCGGGTCCAACCAACGGCTTTTCCCCAACTTCAGTCCAGCAGGTCGGAGTACGGCACGGTGCTCCATACAAGGCTTCATACGGGGCCATCTGAATGCTGGAATGATAGCTGTTATTGTACGCGAATTCCACTAAAGGTAAATGATCTTCCCAGCTTCCACCGAAGTCTATGACACAAGTCCTTAACATGTCTTCCAGAGTCTGTATTGTTCTTTCACTCTGACCATCAGTCTGCGGGTGATATGCGGTACTCATAAGTATTTTTGTACCCAATCGCTTTTGAAGACTCTGCCAAAAATGAGAAGTAAACCTACTATCTCGGTCCGATACAATTGATGCTGGTAATCCATGTCGACAAATCACCTCATCAATGTAGATTTTCGCCAGTTGATCTACTCTATACTTTTCTTTATATGGTATAAATTGTGCCGATTTGGTCAATCGATCAACAATCACCCATATAGAGTCATAACCTCGCGGTGTCCGTGGCAACTTTGTTACGAAATCCATGGTAATATGGTCCCATTTCTTCTCTGGAATCGGCAATGGTTGTATTTCCCCGTACGGTTTCTGATGGTTTGACTTAACTTGCAGACAAGTCAAACATCTTTCCACAAATCTTCCGATGTCCCTCTTCATTCCAGGCCACCAATACATCGGTTTTAACGTCCGATACATCTTGGTACTGCCCGGATGAACCGCATAACGGCTATAGTGTGCATCTTCTAGAAGTAAATTCCGTGCTTCTCCTTGTTTCGGGACCCATATTCGACCTTTGAAGGTTTTCAATTTCTGAGCATTTTCTTCCAGATGCTTCAAATATCCAACCATTCGTTCACTTTTAACATTCTCCGGCTTACATGCTTCTTCCTGTGCTGAACGAATCAATCCTGGTAACCGGCTTACTACACCCATACATGCGGATGTAACTTTCAGAGGAGCTTCTTTTCTGCTTAGTGCATCTGGCACCACGTTCGCCTTGCCAGGGTGGTACTGAATTTCACAATCAAAGTCTTTCAGTAGATCCATCCACCTTTGCTGTCTCATATTCAGCTCTTTCTGGTCGAAGAGGTACTTCAGGCTCTTATGATCAGTGTAAATGACAAACTTTACACCGTATAAATAATGCCTCCACAGCTTCAATGCTAAAACCACAGCAGCTAATTCCAGATCATGAACTGGATACTTCTTCTCGGCATCTTTCAATTGTCGGGACGCATAGGCTATGACCCGACCTTTCTGCATTAGAACACACCCAAGACCAATTCTAGAAGCATCGCTGTAAATCACATACTCTTCTCCGCTTTGTGGTAGTGCTAACACTGGTGCTTCACATAAGGATTGTTTCAACTTCTGAAACGCTTCTTGCTGCTTTTCAGCCCATGTGAACTTTTCACCTTTCTTGGTCAACTTAGTCAACGGAGCAGCTATCGAAGAGAAATTCTCGACAAATCTTCTATAATAGCCTGCTAAACCAAGGAAACTTCGTATTTCAGTTGGACTCCGGGGCGGTTCCCACTTCATCACGGCCTCAATCTTTGCTGGATCAACTTTCACTCCTTCGGCATTTATTACATGGCCAAGGAATTGGACTTCTCTTAGCCAGAAGTCACACTTGGAGAATTTCGCATACAGTTTTTCTCGGCGAAGCAACTCCAACACTTGTCGCAGGTGCACTTCATGTTTGGCTTGGCTTCGCGAATACACCAAGATGTCATCAATAAACACTATCACCGAGGTATCAAGGAACGGACGACACACTCGGTTCATGAGATCCATGAATACGGCTGGAGCATTGGTTAATCCAAAAGGCATCACCAAAAACTCATAATGACCGTATCGCGTTCGGAAAGCTGTCTTCGGAATGTCTGACTCCCTTATCTTCAACTGGTGATAACCCGACCTCAGGTCAATCTTGGAAAAGTAAGACGCGCCTTGCAGCTGGTCAAACAAATCGTCTATCCTGGGTAGCGGGTACTTGTTCTTCACCGTGATCTTGTTTAACTCCCGATAGTCAATACCAAGGTTGTAAAAGTCGCTAGGCGGTAGGCGGGCGGTGAACTGGGGCCTAGGACTAGTCGGTCTAGGCGAGGACTAGTCGGCGCCTAGGCGGGGAGTATTAATTGTAACAAAATTTATTTTTTAAAATTTAGATATTACCTATATCTCTACCAAATAAATAAATAAGCATAAAAATTTGAGAAATCTAAGTGTTTAAATATGTAAGTCATCAAACATCAGAATGTTTAGACTAATTAATGATATTTTTGACAATTTTAATCATCAATAATCGTAACTTAGCCACCGATTATCATAATTAATGACATTTTCTAAAATTAAATTTTAAAAATCTAAAATTTTGATTTTTTTTTGAAAATTTGTTAATTTTTGAAAATTCTAGAAATTTGAAATTTTTTGAAAATTTTGAAAATTTGAAAATTTTGAATTTTGAAAAATTGAAAATTTTGCCGCCTAGACCCGCCCAGACCCGCCTAGGACCGCCTAAACCCGATTTTGACCGCCGTTGACCAAATCCGCCTAACTTGACCGCCTACCACTAATCGTAGGCGGAACCCGCCCGCCTAGCGCGTAGGCGCCGCCTAGGCGGCCGCCTAGGCCGACTTTTACAACACTGGTCAATACACATGCGCATTGACCCATCCTTCTTCTTGACAAACAGAATAGGGGCTCCACAAGGCGATGTACTCGGTCTGATGAAACCCCTGTCTAACAATTATTCCAGTTGCTTTCGCAGTTCCACCATCTCTGAAGGTGCTAATCGGTATGGAGCTCGTGCAACAGGTGCAGCTCCCGGAACCAGTTCAATCGTGAACTCAACCTATCGATCTGGTGGCAACCCTGGAAGTTCATCTGGAAACACATCTGGGAATTCATTCACCACATTCACATTCGCTACCCCCACTTTAATCGGTTGAGCCACCGACACATAAGCCAAGTAAGTCATCCCTCCTTTACTAACACAGCTTCGGGCTTGAGCAAAGGAGATAACTGGCATTCTCAACCGGGGTCGTTCACCCTGAATCTTTATCCATTTTCCATCTGGTGATAATACTGTGACATTTTTATTTCTGCAATCCACGTTAGCATAATTCGTTGCTAACCAATCCATCCCCACAATTACACCAAACTCGTGGGTAGTCATCGGCTTCAAATCTATAGGGAAAATGGTCCCGTAAATTTTAAGCTGACAACCTTCCATATGTTCAGAAACCCAGACATACCGACCGTCTGCTATTGCTACTTCTAAGCTTTCATCCATCGGGGTTAAAGGCACATTCAGGCGAGGCAATAAAGATTCCGATACAAAACAGTGAGTAGCCCCCGGATCAAAAATAACATATACAGGTATGGAATTAAGAGTGAAGATACCTGTCACCACATCCGTTTTCTCACGGGCTTCCTCCACCGTCATCTGAAAAGCTCGCGAGGCCACCGGTCGTCCTCTGTTCTTCGGTTCTTCTTTCTTTCCAACATGGTCCTCTCTGGGTCTTTCACTGTATGCCCCAGATTTCAGTTGGGGACAATTCAGTCGAATATGATCCGTAGCCCCGCATTGGAAACACCTACGGTCCGCCCGACAGTCCCGTATAGTATGACCCGTTTTTCCACAATTTCGGCAGATAAGCGACCCAGTATCACTGCAACAACTGCCCGTGTGCCGTTTTCTACACTTTTCACACCACTTCCCTTCATCTCTTTGGCCTTTTCCCCTTGACCCGGATTGTTGCGACTTTTTCTGAGGCGTCCAACCTTGGTCTTCCGCCTTTCTTTTTGTTTCAACGGCTTTCTTTTCGTCTTCTTGTCGCTTTAGTTCTGTTTCTCTTTCCGTGGCTCGATCCACCACTTGCCGGAAAGTAGTTAGTTTCAACGGTTGCACGATTTCTCTAATTCGGGTTGTCAACCCCCGAACATACTTGTCGATCTTTCTCTTTTCAGTGTAAATGTGGTGCTCAGCAAACCTAGCTTTCTCCAGAAAGCTAAGAGTATATTCCTGGACAGATCGGGAACCCTGTTCCAGGTGTAGGAATTCATCCTCCAACTTCTGAATAGCTACTTCCGAGCAATATTCTTCATTGAACTTTGTCTTGAATTGCTCCCAAGGTATCGTTTGGGACGAATCAAGATCCAGGGATTTGTAGTAGGTTTGCCACCAATGCAGTGCACCGCTTGTAAGTTGGTTCGTGGCAAATTCCACTTTATCATCATCCGCACACTTGCTTACTCGGAACACCTTCTCGATATGCATGATCCATTCCATAGCTTTGACTGGATCATCTGTCCCCGAGAATTCCTTTGGTTTACAACCAAGGAAGGATTTATACGTACACCCAATTTTCTTTGTCGAAGCTTCTCCACCTTGAGTTTCTTTTACTGCCCGGGCCCGGCTTTCTCCCTGGCTTTCATCTTCTAGCTGCCTGTCATGAACACTTTTTGCAGCCTCTTCAGTAGGATCAGGATTGGCACTCGGATTAGGATTGCCACTCGGGTTAGGGTTGTTCGATAATGCTGGTATCATTTGCCTAACCACTTCTTCCACTATCGCCCGAATATCAGGTGGATTTTGTCCCACCGGTTCCCGTGCTGGTGCTCTTCGCCCCACAGAGCCGCGTGACCTAGCTGGTCCACTTCTTGCAGTTCCACGCGAATTCACACCAGTGGGATTGCTTCGTGTATTTCTCATACTTCAAAATTTCAGCAAACCGTTAGATTACAAATATAATAACAAACTTATATATATCTAACAGTCCATTTATCTGTTCTTCTCTCAAGGTTTAAGTCCAGGAATCTAGTCTAAGACACCTAGTTCACTTAAACCACGGCTCTGATACCAACTTGTAACACCCGACTTATTAACCAAAAACACCCCAAAAAATTTCATTTTTTTTTCAAACCAAATATTTTAAAAATAAAACACACGTAGGGGTATTAGTTAATACAATACGAGTACAAGAGGATCACGAAGTACAATACATCATATTATACATCTCTAAGCCGGGCTGTCACTCCAGTCACTAAGTCCTCAGTCACGGACTTTATCTTTTCCCTTCGCGGGATCACGCTCACCTGCAGGGACATATCACATAAACTGTGAGCTATAAAGCCCAGTGAGTAATCAAATCAAATACTACATGTATAAGAATAAAATTCTCTATACAAAGTCAAATATGTAATTTCATACAATACAAAATCAAACATGGCTCACGGGAAAATCCCGCTGTTGCCTAGACTCACGGCTGGTTCCGGTCTTGTCTATATAAGTTTAAATATGGCTCACAGGTTAGCCCGCTGTTGCCTAGACTCACGGCTGGTTCCGGTCTTGTCTATATAAATTCTATTGACTCACGGCTGGTTCCGGTCTTGTCATTTCCTTTTATTGACTCACGGCTGGTTCCGGTATTGTCAGTAAAGGTTTGACTCACAGCTCCGTTCTTGTCTATTAAAGACTCACGGCTTATCTGGTATTGTCATATCAAATCAAATATCTGTCATTTTTCGTCCCCAAAACTATTTTCAATCCGCAGCTGCTCAACAATCATATATCACATCAAATACGAGTGAGATTACTCACCTGAAGGTTTGCTACAACTAGCGTTTGTCGTTCCTTGCCTCGAAATGAAATCCGTAGGATTTTGTCCCGTACCTATAATTCCATTTATTTTCAAAATGATTATAGGTTAATAACCATTACAATTAACTCTAATACAATAGAGTTCAATAATATATAATGCCTAGTTAATAAACTTTCCGTTTACTAACTTTATATGAATTTTACTATTCACCGAGGCATTCGGGTCGGTCTACAGTGCCCCCGAGGGGTCGAAAACTCGATGTGAAAATTTTCCCAAACTTTTTAGACCATAACGAGCCTATGGTTCAAATTTGAGCTAAAACGGATAAGCCAAGCAAAAGTTAGCGTTTTTGATCTCCTGCCTTGCCTCTGATCAGTGGGCGCACTGCGCCAAGGGGAGGGCGCACTGCGCCTGGGCGCACCCCGCCTGGCTTTGGGGCGCACTGCGCCTAGCGGCAGTGCAGACCCCCTGGCCAGTCGCGATTTATGCACTGTAGCTTGCAGATTTGGTCCATTAAGTGCTTATTTCTGTTCTTAATCACTTGGGGTTTGTTCCTAGGCTAAAACCTTACATATTAACAAGGTTTTTAACCATCAAAACACCCTCAATCAATCACACAAAGAATTAGGGTTCTTATTTCTAACAACCCCAAATCTTCAATTTCATCAAATATAACATCCTACTTCCATTTGGTTGAGTTAAGCTCTTACTAGCATGACTTAATGGAAGTATCTAACCATTTTAACCACACAATTATAACTACAATTGCAGTTTTTGAATTCCACAAAAACCCATCAAGAACAATTAGCAAAACTTGAAGAACTTACCTCCAAACTTCCAATTATACCCTTTGAAGGCTTATAATCCAATTATGCAACTTAAATCTTCAAGACCACTTCAATTCTTCTGCAGAAAATCGCCCAAGAACTCCTCCCGTAAGTGCCAAAATTCTGCCCAAAATGGAGAAGCTTCCAAGCTTTTATACTTCCAGAATTTACAATTTGGTCCCTAGAGTTGCATATTTAAGACTTTTGCCACAATTTACAAATATTATGACACAATTTCAGTTTTTAATAACATTTTAAGTTCAAACTCAAAATATTATTACAAAACAAATCCTTTTCTGTCCAAAAGACCAAATTACCCTTTTGAGGTAAAATGACCATTTTGCCCATTTATTATAATTATATAATAAAATACATTTTCGGCGTTACAGATATATCGGGGGTATGAACACTCTCCTTGAGTTTGATAACGAAGAAGATTTGAATGCCCTACTTTTAAACGGTGAGCATGTATGGAAGCCTTGGTTCAAATCGCTACAAAGATGGTCTCCTCAAATGCAGTTTAATAAGAGAATTGCCTCCATTCTCATCTACGGTATCCCCATGCATGCTTGGTGTGAGCTGGCGTTCTCCACTATAGCACAGAATTAGGGAGATGTCATTATCCCGGAAGCATGCGACACAGACAATTTGAATCTGGCATTCGGTCGTGTGGCGATCGTAACGGACCACCAGGGCATTATTTCCACCTCGTTATCTATCATGGTCGATAGAACTGAATATCAACTAAACATTTTGGAAGACGTATTTGAATCAAACAGGTTAAATCCCATGATAACGTCCAACGGTGTTGATGATAACTTTGATTTTGGAGAATGGGGTCCTCAGTGGGGAATGAATGGATCAGACCGATGATTTGTCGGAAGCTTCTCCGGCCATACAGGGGGATTGGAACGCCGTAGACGACGAACTTGAGACGAAGATGAACAGTCGGGAGCGGGATCCGGCTCAAGCATCGGGAAGCCAGAACTTCTCGCATGGGGTGGCGCCTGGGGAAAACAAAAAGCGCGTAGAAAATCAGGATGATCCGCTACAGGGCCAGAACGTCTCGCATGGGGTGGCGCATGGGGAAAACAAAAAGCGTGTAGAATATCAGGGTGATCCGTTACAGGTCTTTCCGGATGGCCCACATGAAGAATCAAGGTCGGACTCTGTTGGGCCTACTAATACTGGGCCCTTGGATACACGTAAAAAATCGATTAATGATACTGGGCTGGGCTGTGAGGCATCCATGGAGCTGGGTCAAAGTGTCCTAGCTAAATCGAAGTCAAGATCCATTGACCTAAATGAAAATCCCAATTCCTCCTCGGCAGGTGAATCGAGAAACTGGGCAAATGTTGCAATGGAGAATCCGTCTCCTTCTGGCCAGTCGAGCGACTCAATCAACAAAGAAAAATCGTGCCTTCCGACTTCGTCTACCAATTCATCTCAGGAAATTGATGCGACTATGGAGCTTGGAGAAAGAATCGGTTTTTCCTTTGAAGGCAAGAAGGAGCAAGTGGAAGTGCTGCTAAAAAGACGGGGGGCTGCCGAGATGCATCAATGAATGCCCTCTCTATTAATATAAGGGGCATTGGCTGTCAAGTCAAGCGGAATTGGATCAGGGGATTGAGAGTAAAGCATAAGGTGTCGATTCTTGGTATTCAGGAGACGAAATCAGAAGATGTTCTGGATCGACTTGACAAACTTGTCTGGGGGAACTCTGGTTTTGCATGTGCAGTCCTAGATCCGTTAGGCCAATCTGGTGGTATTGCAACACTTTGGGATCCTGCAATGTTCTTATGTGATCGGACTGTCAAATTGGAGGGAGGTTTGGCAATTGGCGGTGTTTGGGCCCCCAATAAAAAAAGGTTGTGGGTGGTAAACGTATATGCTCCCCAGCAACTATCCCGGAAAGAAAAACTATGGAGTGATATTGAATCCTTAATTGAAGATGAACCTGATGCGTGGTGGTTATGCTTTGGCGACTTCAATGCGGTTCGATTTCCAGACGAAAGGTTAGGCTCTTTATTCTGTTCTCGTACTGCTTCAAGCATTAATGGGTTCATTCATACGACTGGATTGATTGACATCAAATTGGGGGGTCGTAAGTTCACTTATATGTCCAAAGACTGTGGGAAGCATAGTAAGCTTGACCGATTTTTGGTCTCTCCCGACATAGTGCTTACTTGGCCGGACATTAAAGCTTCTTCCCTTGATCGGCTATATTCGGATCATAATCCCATTCTATTGTCCTCTGGTTCTATTGATTTTGGGCCTTACCCGTTCCGATTCTTCAATAGTTGGCTCTCGGAGCCTCCGCTTGATGAATTGGTATCGAAAACTTGGTGTGAATACTGCAGATTACAGCCCAGCAAGAATTTCTCTCCAATCTCAACCTTGACTAGCAAACTCAAACACCTCAAGTCACTCATTCGTAGATGGAGGAGTGAAGTCCGGTTAAAAGAATCACAGGAGGCGGTTTCACTTAAACAAAAAATTGAATCTATTGATTTGCTGGCAGAATCAGGGAATCACAACTTGATCTCAAGGTCGGAAAGGGCGAATGTGGTGCAAAGGCTGCGGGAAATAGAAGCTGTTAAAATTCTTGACCTCAAGCAGAAGTCGAGAGCTCGATGGGCACTGGAAGGCGATGAGAACTCCAGTTACTTTCACGGCATCATCAACAAGCGCAATAGACTTCAAAGGTTGGACGGGTTAAACATTGGGGGACTGTGGGTCTCGGACCCAGTTCAGATCAAGCGGGAGGCGGTCAAATTTTTTAAATCTAAATTCTCAGAACCCGTTCGGTGGAGGCCTAAATTTCTAAACCCAGATTTTCAAAAACTTGGTGAAGAACAAAAATATTTCCTTGAAGGCCCCATCATGCTTGATGAAGTGAAAGACACCGTGTGGAGTTGTGGTTCAAACAAGGCTCCCGGACCCGATGGTTTCTCGTTCGAGTTCTTTCGCAAATATTGGGATTATATCCGATCGGATCTTTATATGGCGGTTAAACACTTTGAAAGGGAGGGGGCAATAGATCCGGGATGCAACGCTTCTTTTATCACACTCGTTCCTAAGGTGGCAGATCCGATCTCTCTTAATGATTTCCGGCCAATTAGTCTCATCGGCTCCATTTACAAAGTGATCTCGAAGATTTTATCGGAAAGGCTAAAGAAGGTTATAGATTCGGTGATCAGTCCCGAATAAACGGCGTTTACTAAAGGTTGGTCAATTCTAGATGGTCCCTTGATTGCAAACGAGTTGGTATCTTGGCTCAGGAGATCAAAGAAAAAGGCGCTACTCTTCAAGGTAGATTTCGAAAAGGCTTTTGATAGCCTCAACTGGTCCTACCTTGACTGTATTCAGGAGCAGATGAACTTCGGGCAGAAATGGCGATCTTGGATCCAAGCCTGTCTAAAGTCGGCTTCGATCTCGGTTCTCTTAAATGGGTCTCCGACAGATCAATTCACACCAGAGAGGGGGGTACGGCAGGGTGACCCACTCGCCCCATTTCTTTTTATCATTGCGGCTGAAGGATTACACCGGGCCATGGAATCTGCAAAAAAAGAAAAAATTTTGGTGGGATTCAACTGCCTAGAAACGGTCCTGTTATCTCTCATCTCCAATACGCGGATGATGTCATTTTCTTTGGTGAATGGTCTCTCGCTAATGCCCGGAACCTTGTTCGAATTCTCCGATGTTTTGAATGTGCCTCGGGTCTTAAAGTTAATATGGCGAAAAGCAAGCTAGTTGGTATCTCGTGTACAGCTTCCGAATCAGAAACCGTAGCTAGAAGGATTAATTGTCAACTTGGTTCGTTCCCCCTCACGTATCTCGGGATGCCTATTGGTGTCCCAATGAGTCGGGTTAGTCACTGGGCTCCGCTGATTGAGAAATTCCGATCTAAGCTGTCTAGGTGGAAAGCATCGTCACTATCTTTTCGGGGCCGCCTCACTTTGTGTAAAGCTGTCTTGGGGGCGCTTGGTACATATTTTTTTTCGCTTTACAATGCCCCTAATAAGGTAATTGCTGAGTTAGAAAGAATTTGGATGAAATTCTTTTGGGGAGGTTCTCTTGATAGGCGGAAGATAGCGTGGATAAGTTGGGAAAAAATTCTGTCTTCCAAAGAGAGAGGTGGGCTCGGGATTGGGTCCAGCACGAGCAAAATCGGGACGGGAGCACACGGATGGTCTGGGTCCTTGACAGAGCTCGAGGATTCTCGGTGGGCTCTCTTGCAAAATTTATTGATCACCATCGACTCTCGAGTGGTGCTGCCAGTTGGGAATGGAATAGTCTTGTCCCGGGTAAAGTAAACATCTTAGCTTGGCGAGCTCTTTATGGAAGGCTTCCAACCCGGGCTAACCTCAAAAGAATTAATGTAATATCCAATGATGTTTGCAAGGTGTACAACCTGGCCCCAGAAACTGAAGACCATGTCTTTGTTCGGTGTTGCGTAGCCAATCGAGTGTGGGAGGAGGTGCAGAAGTGGTGGTACTGTCTGTCTGGCTTGCCCGTCTCGTGCTCGGAATTGCTAAATAACAAAAATGCATTCATTGGCCCCTCCTGGCTGGCTGAGGCAAACGAGGCAATTTGTCTCATTTTCGTGTGGGTCTTGTGGTCTTTTCGCAATCGGGGCATCTTCAAACAAGAGGTCAAGACCCAATTGGAATTAGCAGCTGAAATCCAGATCCTTTCATTCCTTTGGTTTAACGCTAGAAAGAAAAAAGGTGGTAAACTTGTATGGTTGAGATGGATTGAAAATCCGGTGTCTGAATTGTTATCTTGTAATCTGTTTTAATTCGTTGTTTTCTGGATTGTTTTGGTGGGGGTGAGCCGCTTGCTCCCCTTCCTTTTGCTATAAAATCTTTTGCTGCTGTTCAAAAAAAAATATGTTACTTTTTATTCGGCCAAATGTCTCATCCACAATAAGTAGTTACATGCGAAATTTTGTGCAACACAAGAACTGATATCTTGCAAATGGAAACCATTTCACTTGCAATAAGTAACTTTTTCAATAGTTGTGAGTTATAACCACCATACATACTATTAGGTATGGTGGTCATGCAGCCGGCATGATGCTAATATGACGGTGTAATTAGGACCAAAAGAACATTTTATGTGAAATGAAGCATACCTTATGATGAGATACTTTAAAGTTAAAATAGATGGGAGAGAGTCAAATTTGAGCCTCCCTGTGAAATGAAGCATACAAAACCGTTAGGTTAGCCAGATTTTTTTATTTAAATATGTACGTAGTAAAAATGTTATTACTAAAATAATAATAAATATACTATTCATACGTTGTTTTTTAGTATTAATAATATGGAATAGCTTTTTCCTATGTATTTATTAATAAATAATAGTTTGTTTCCAACAAAATTGCAAGTTATATGTTACTTTTTATTCGGCCAAATGTCTCATCCACTATAAGTAGTTACATGCGAAATTTTGTGCAACATAATAACTTATATCTTGCAAATGGAAACCATTTCACTTGCAATAAGTAACTTTATCAATAGTTGTGAGTTATGACCACCATACATACTATTGGGTATGGTGGTCATGCAGCCGGCGTGATGCTAATATGACGGTATAATCAGGACCAATAGAACATCTTATGTGAAATGATGCATACCTTGTGATGAAACTCACACAAATTTATAATACATGTTCTTTTTATCTAATTTAAACAACCAAAAAACACACACAAAAAATTGTACTGAAAAGTATGTCTAAAAGTTATAACATTCACAGGAAAAATATTAATTTAAAAAGGAAGCAAACCTGGTTTTCATAAATAGAGTTGAGTAGAACAACTTTAAAAATGTGTGAAATTTTCATAAAATTAGATCTATATCCATAGTTTTCTTCGTAAGCCAATTAATAGAATTGAAGAACTCATGTTTTTTGGTTTCTTTGTATGTCATATGTTCTAATCTCCAGATTCCCCCGCTTATTGCTCCCGTCCTAAATTTGACATTCCATTATGATGATGAAGTTATCGATAATGAATATCTTGAACCCAATGAAGAATTTGAACATCTTTTCATGATGGAAAACTCATAAATTCATGTGGAAGATCCAGATGACATGAATGAGGACGATACCTCTTATAACCGGCCTATGCCATTATCTAGTAGGAAAACTCCTAGATCTAATACTAAAATGAAATTCACCTTTGACAATATTCCTCCCAACAAATGGCGTGAACGATGTATTGAAATGCAAACATGGTGGGAAACTGAGCTTCAATACTACTCAATGGATATAGTCATTAAAAGATTCATTGCAAGAATCCAAGGTAATTTGCGAGACAATTGACTTTAAAGCAGAGTCAATCTCCTGAAGATTTAATTAGTACCATCCATAATGAATTCATTGGAAGCCCTTTTGCGCACACTATTCAGGCAAGAGAATAATTCATAAAAATGAAATGTTGTTCTTTTCAAAAGAAAGATCTTGAAAAACACTATGATATAATGTCTCAACGATTCTATTGTATCCAAGGAATAAAGGATCTTAACCTCAAAGGATTTTTTCTAAACTCTTTTCCTGAATCCGTTGCAAGTGAAGCTCAACGATTCTATTGCA
Organism: Cichorium intybus; assembly: GCA_023525715.1. Taxonomy (NCBI): domain Eukaryota; kingdom Viridiplantae; phylum Streptophyta; class Magnoliopsida; order Asterales; family Asteraceae; genus Cichorium; species Cichorium intybus. The sequence goes on along the minus strand of CM042017.1, from coordinate 17,432,435 downwards.
CAAACCTCCCTTGGTGAACTTTATCAATTAATCTTAAATGCCCTGTCAAAACTTCGCAACCAACAATTTTTTTTTGGCTAAATATGTAAAGGCTAGTAAGCATCTTGGATCACCACGTGATGATAGTTACCTTAAGATTAGATGCAAAGATAATCATCTTGTGACTACTCTCATACAAAACGACAACCCCATTTCAAAAATTCTCTGATTTCGAGGACTCAAAGCCAAATAATAAATTTTCTCAGAATACTTCCCAATATCATAAGAAATGGAAGTACCATAAGAAAAAGCCATGTCAAGGTCGCACTTCTGATAGGTGTTTGATCTGCCACAAGAAATGTCATTTTGCAAGAAACTGCCCAGACAAGAAGCAATCTCAAGCGTTAATCCAAGTTCTCGACCAGATAGACCAGTTGACATCTATGATCTTGAGTCTATTTACTCCTTAGATGATGAACAAAACAATTACTCAATTTGCTCTTTTTCTTATCCTTAATACTTGTTAGAAGAAGACGAATAACCAAACTCTCAAATTTTTCATTATTTTTCGATAAGCCCAATTCCCTACGCCTAACCAAACCTAAGTGCCAAGATCAACCCAAGCTCAAAACCAAACCCAAGTGTCAAGATTAACCCAAACCCAAATCCCAAAACCTTCCCTAGTCCTATTACTACTAAACATATCCCCCATGTTCTCCCAGTCCAGATAAAACAACAAGTAGCTGTCCTTATAGCCAAAATTCATATTTTGACTAATGCTTATGCAAAACAATACCTATTATCACTATCTACGATACTGGTTCTACAGTCTCAATTATTGACCCCAAGTTTTTTAAAGAAAGTTATTGGAGACCACATTATCAATAGTTTTTGGCTGCCAATGGTGAAACTTTTGAAATTAATAAAATTAGGTCCTAATACACGTGAGGTTCTTTCCAAAATGTGTTATACGTCATCAATTTTTAGGGTCGAGCCTTTCAACAAATGATCTTCTTGTCAGATTTGATCTTTTACTCAAGTTACTAAACATGACATTTTAGGTTACATGTGTCCGTTACAAAGGCTTTTTTACTATATAGAGTTCTGTTTCGCGTATTAACATAACATCACCGCTATCCATAGACCACATGAAACAACAAATCATAGAGTCATCATGCGCTTTATCCCACACAGATTTCCTTACAAAGCACTCCTCCCCTATTTAGTTAAACCCTTCATTCTATGTTTCTTTACCATTCAAAGACAATGAAGATGTGAATCCTACCAAAGCAAGCTATCCTGGAATGAATCTTGACCATTACGAGCTAGCTATTAAAAAATGCACTGCATTAGTCGATCAAGGTATCATTGAGAAAACTACTTTTACATGGGCATGTGAAACCTTCTATATTAACAAACGTAATGATCAGACACGTGGTAATTTAAGATTGGTTATTAATTATCAGCCTTTAAACCATTTTTGGCTGATGATAAATTCCCACTTCCATAAAAGAAGTCTTTGTTCCAATTTTTGGATGATGTTAAAATTATGTCCCAAGTTTGATCTTAAATTGGGATTTTGGCAATTAGGAATTACTATTGAAGACAGGCCAAAGACAACCTTCTGCATGCCTAATCAACATTACCAATGGAAAGTCATGTATTTTGGTTTGAAAAATGCTCCCTCTATATTCCAAAAAGCAATGATTCGGATTTTCGAGCCCATTCTTGCTAGTACATTTGTTTATGTTAATGATATTCTACTTTTTCCATGGATGAAAAATCTCACATAAAATTGCTTTCAAAGTTCCATTCTTTGGTCAAACACTTTGGTATTATGCTTGCTGAAAAGAAGATGGAAATTGGAGTTACCTACATCGATTTCCTTGGCATGAAGATTAATAACGGTGAATACTAGCCTCAACCTCACATATTTCAAGAGCTTCATGGATACCCAGATGAACTACATTCACAAAAAGAAATACAATAATTTCTTGGTGTAGTCAATTACATGGTAGATTTTTTGCCTAAGTTATCAACTCATACTGTTTGGCTGTTCCCCATGTTAAAAAAGAATTCACCCAATTGGACAATAAGAAAGATAGAAGCTATCAGGATATCAAAAACCTAGCAGATGTTATGCAACCCACTAGAAAGAAAAACTCAGCCCGTTAGAATCATAACCTGTTAGCAAATTTTTGGGCCAAATGGAAAGAGCCTACATCCGATCCAAAGTGAAAATAGTCCAACACCAAACCTAATACGCAGTCACAGAAGTCAAGTCGTATACATCATCTCTTCAACATCAAAATCGAGTTCAGATGGATGCAAATTGGATTCTCGATTTCAACAGATTCTCCCGTTCTGATGGCTGCAAATTGGATTGGCGATTTCAGCATATTCTCCATCATTGTTGGATTCCATATCAATGATAACCAATTGACTGCTGATTATGAGAATCGATGATAACCAATACACCAATTGACTGCAGATTCTCCATCATTTGTTGGATGATCGTTTGTTGAACCGTAATCTGGTACCAACTTCAAAATCATTTACAATTGACTGCTAATTATGAGAAACAAGCTTCTCCGGCGGCCATCGGTGTCACTTTTCCGACCCAATCTTCAAGAATCGCCGCTTTTCCGATCGTCCCATTTGATCCATTCCCTAAACAATATCAACATGTAGAACATGAATACGAATAGAATCTATATTGTCAGAAAACATGGTGTGAGATGAGATGAACTGACATGGTTCACAATGATCTGCGCTTATGAGTTTGATCAAGATACATTTGCCGAAGATTTCATAAACCCGATCAAGAATCGATGCACAGACATCATTGACATCAAGAACATTTTTCTTCACTAACACCACCGTCCTTTTGATCTTCTTCTTCGTTTGCTCTGTTTCGTCCCTCAATTGCTGATTATGGGGCTACAACTATTTAGGGTTTATAAGAAAATTACGAAGAAAGAGAAGGGAAGAACGAGAAAATCTAGGAATAATTATGTAGTAGAAAATTTTAAAATGTAATTAATTAATTATAATGTCAATTTACCATGGTGTCCTTTTAAAATGATTGGACCAAAATTGGTCTTATATTCACACAATAACTGTTGAATGTATTTGAATATATATATATATATATATATATATATATATATATATATATATATATATATATATATATATATATATATATATATATATATATATATATATATAGGGAAGGGTTCAAATGAGAACCACTAAAAGATTGAGAACCGTGACACCACTAATTCACAGTTTAACAAAAACATTACATTATAGTATTCACAGTTTAATAACTAGAAATTTTATTATATTGTGAATATTGTAAAACGTATTAAAAATAAGGAAATTTATTAATTTTGATGTATTTTCACATAATAAACAAGTGTGAAAAAACAAAAAAACGAAAAAAAACATAATTCTTAATGTGTGAATATCGGTTCTCACGGTTCTTAATCTTTTAGTGGTTCTCATTTGAACCTATTTATATATATATATATATATATATATATATATATATATATATATATATATATATATATATATATATATATATATATATATATATATATATATGATACTTTTCGGAAACTAATTATATCTATGCTCTGTCCATGTTTTGATTTAGCTTTAGAGATTTATAAAGAAGACAGATGGAAGTACTTGGAATATGTAGCTTCATTCTGATCTCTGTCCGCCTCCACTTTTTATAAGCCCTTTGCCACTCAACATCAATTTTTATGTACTTTTATTTATAATTTTTAAAATGTTAAAAGAAAACCATATAAACTTCTTGTAAAGAAAGGACCTAATACTAATTTGTAAATATAATTTGAATTATTTTATTACATGCATGTTCTCTAAGTCATGTTTTGATTTTAACTTCGTCTTGGCTGCTGATTTCACCCAAATTTTTTAAAAAATTCTTTTTTCTTTAGCAACTCATATTTTTCATAATCTTATAGGCTCACAAACACAAAAGCTTTTGGCGAAGATTGCCCTCAATTATATCGTTTTTGTTCTCTAATCATTTTAGAGAAATTTCAACATGCTTGAGTTTTCTTTTTCAAGGATTCAAATAGCAAAAGATCTTTAATGAGGCGCGTTCATGTTTTGAAAAAAAAAAAAAAACAACTTACAGCTATTTGTAAAACCTAGTGTCAATTTGTGAATTGGATCTCAATATTTTCTCGTGTTTTATCAACATATTTTATGAAAAACACACTAATGTTAATATTTAATAAAAAAATGTAAACATAAATTCTCACGAGTTTATCCTATGGACCGGCCCATAGGGACCGAGAAGGCGAGAAAACCTCCAAGGCTCCACCAAACCAATGGACAGATACCTATCAAAACCAGAATATAAAAAGGAAACAATTCACGTGTCTTAAATAATACAATATGATTTTTTTTCAAAATTATCAAACATTTAACTATAGTATACAAATAACTTTATAAAAAATGTCACTAACAGTAATTAAGATATAATGATATGTTTAATTGTTTATTGAATATTGTAGGTATAAAATTATACCGGGAAACAAATACTGTAAGTAAAACTTTTAATTAATTAAGATTGTTTTTTTTTTTTCAGGAAATTTCAATAATATGTTTATACAATGATTGTTTTATGTTTCATATAGAAATGATATCAAAATCAAAAGGCCTATGTAACTCAAATGTATTGTTTTTTTTTTCTCGACATAGGGATTTGATATTGTTGCTTTTCGATTTCTTATATGATCATATTTTTATTGTTAAATTTTGTTTTTTCTATTGTACAAATGTCCTGTTGGCTGCTTTTGTATATATTTTTTTTTTTACAAGATAAATGTTTTGAGGGTTTTACAAGTGGCTCGATGCACTCCTAGATGCAATGCATGGTTATTTGTAACAATCTAACTGACAAATATTTCTCTCATCCCATGTCTCAACCATCGTCCTTTATACTTACATCTAAAGTTTGGTAAATCTTACTATCTTTCTCACTGATTATTACAAGGTATAAACACAATACAATATCGATAAATAAGGGATGGACATAGACAAATGAATATACGAAAATATATTTTATTGATATATTTTTTCAGTTTGAGTAGGAGAATGGTGGATGCTTAAATTGAATCCGAAGTCGAGAAAAATTGACGAGAAAAGCCCTTTGTGAAGACATCAACGTATTGATACTTGGAAGGTATGTGACGAACTCGAATATGGCGGAGAACCACATTTTCTTGAAGAAAATGCATGTCCTTTTTGATGTGCTTCATTTTTTGATGTTGGATTGGGTTGTCAACGAGGTACACACCTGAGACATTGTCACAATACACCAAGGTAGCTCGTTGTAGTTGAGTATAGAACTCGAGGAGGAGTTTTCAAAGCCAACATGCTTCAACGAGTATTCAGTGACTTCATTTGCTATGCCTTGATGCTCAAAAGGTAAATCTGTTATGTGAGAAACCGAGGCGAAGAAAATGTTAGGCAAACCTTTGGTATCGATCTCGTGGGGCTTGATTCAAGTCGTAGAGAGAGTCCCGATGTTTGAAAAAAATGATCGAGACTGACGAGTTTATAGAAACCCGGTGGTTGGTGCATATACATGGTTTTGTTGAGATATTAGTGAAGAAATGTGTTTTGACATCTAATTGGTGTATATCCCGTTTAGATCTCAAAGCAAGGATACGGATGGTTCTTATGATGGCGAGTTTGACGACATGGCTAAATATCTAGTCACAGTCAAAGCCTACATCTTGCAATTTGTCCATTTGCAACCAGACGAGCTTTGTCCCTTTTAAGGGTACCATATGCTTTGAACTTGTGTCGGAACAACTAGTGACATATAATAATTTACGTGCAAAAGGTCATGGGATCAATTCCCAAGTATTTTGTTGAAGCAGAACATTATATTCAAAGGTAATTGCATTATTCCATTTATGGTCAAGCATGGCAATTTTCGAATTCGGGGTAGAGGGGAGATGGTATAAAAAAGGTCCCAATGATTGCGAGGGTACCCATGGAAGACGCGCGAAAATGTGCTAAGAACGAGATTATGAGAATTCTTTAAGGATAGGTTGAGGTAGATATGACACCCGAAGGTTCATATGTGAGTGTATGTATTTTGGAAAAGATAGAGAATTTCGATAGATGTTGATCATGATGGTATGAGAAGGAATAATGTTTAGAAGATATGTAGTGGTGGCGAGAACATAATTCAAATATGAGGGAGGAAGATAAGAATGTTGGAGGTTTGTTCGAATCATATTGTTTTTTTTGGAAACGGCGAATAAATTAGAAGGCACCCGACATCAAGGCGATGCCGGAGCAAAAGAGAATACAAAAGTCAAAACAGGAAAACAGGAAAACAATTACAAACAAAGGCAAGGGTTAAGCAACCACACTCTCCAATCTATATTATATTTCTTACCCCTATGTTTCCACCAAATGAACGTTAAGGATTTCACCTTATCCACATAATTCGCCGGATTAACAGGATAATTGCTAAATATCCTTTGATTACGTCCTTTCCAAATAACCCAAAGACCACAGTATAAAACCGAAGCAAGCAAGGAACGTTTCTGTTTGCAAGTAGACCAATTGAATATGAAGCTTATGATATCCGCCACCTTATTGAAGTGCGTCTTAGGGATTTCACACCAATTAAGGATCTCGCCTAAAACTTGCTCCGCCATGGGACAAGAGACCAAGAGATGGTCACATGATTCATCCCGCCCAATACAGTTCACACATAAAGACGACTCCAACTTTACACCTCTATGTTGTAATGCAACCGACACTGGAATTTTTCCTTGCTTTGCTCTCCAAATAAAACCAGCAATCTTCAGCGGGATAATTTTGCTCCAAATGAAGGGGCCGTCGGAAACGGGTAAGTGCGCTCTATCAACCCTATTCCGCACCAGGTTCACCAAGTATTTCCCTTCCACAACGAAGTCTGACTCCCAAGAATTAGAGTCCTCATTCCATTTGACAATTTCATCAGGCAGAATATTAAGCTTTTTCAAAGCTACGCAGATTTGATCAATATTCCTCCAAACCCCCCCTCTCAATCGGTTCGATAAGACCGACCAATGTTTATTGTGCAGCCCATGAATTCCTTCGATAACCTTCACCCATAAACTTCCTGTCTCGTTTTTGAATCTCCAAGCCCATTTCGATAAGAGACTTAAGTTCAATGCTCTAATTGATCCAATCCCGAAACCACCACAATCCTTTGGCATAGTGATTTTTTTCCACGCAACCCAGTGGATCTTCCTGCTGGTTATAGACCCACACCAAACAAAGCTTTTTCGAATTTTTTCCAAATTTTCTATAATCCCCTTAGGAGCCGAAAAGAGGGACAGATAATAAGACGGGAGGCTGCCCAAAACTGATTTGGCTAAAGTAATTCTTCCTCCAAAGCTAAGAGACTTAGCCTTCCAAGACGACAATTTGGAAGTAAACTTATCAATAATGGGCTTCCAAGCGTTTTTCAGTTTCATATTATCACCAACCGGAACACCTAAATACATAAAAGGAAGACGGGAGGGTTCACACCCAAGGGGGGTTGACCATATGGAAACCTCGTGCTGTGAAGCACCAATACCAAATACTTTCGATTTAAAGAAATTTACTTTTAGCCCGGAAGCAACATGAAAACACCGGAGGATCCGTGCCAAGTTTGCTATATTCCTTCTAGACCATTCGCCTACAAACAAAGCATCGTCAGCATAGAATAAGTGAGACAACCGAATATTGGAATTTGGAATCGGCACCCCGTCAAAAATTCCTTTTTCCACAGCCGACTTGATAGTTACATTCAATCCTTCCATTGCAATAATAAAGAGAAAGGGCGAGAGAGGATCTCCTTGGCGCACCCCTTTGGACATGCGGAACTCTTTCGTTGGACTACCATTAATAATGACAGATGCCGAAGCCGATTCTAAGCAGCCTCTAATCCACCGCCTCCATTTTCCTCCAAAACCCAGTTGGTCCATAATAGAATCGAGGTATTGCCAATTTACAGAGTCAAATGCCTTATTGAAGTCCGCCTTGAAAAGAAGCATCTTTCTCCCGCTATGTTTTGACCACGAGCACAACTCGTTCACCATAAGGGGTCCTTCCAAAATATTTCTCCCTTCAACAAACGCTGTTTGTGTCTCATCAATGCAGCTCCCAATCACTCTTTTTATCCTTAGAGCCAATAACTTTGCCACAATCTTGTACATAACACTGATCAGACTTATTGGTCTGAAGTCACCAAAGTGAAGCGGGTCTTTTATTTTTGCTACTAAAGTGATAAAAGAGGCATTACAACCTTTGGAGAACTTGCCGAATCTACCAAAGTGCTGAACCATATTAAAAATATCGATCTTCAAGAGGTCCCAAAAAAATTTTATGAATTTGAATGTGAAACCATCAGGGCCCGGGGCCTTGTCGGAACCACAAGCCCAAACAGCATCCTTTATTTCATTCGAGGAGAATTCCGATTCTAGCCATGCCGCGTCGAGAGGGGACAGTCTCTTGAATAAAGAACTCTTGAATGCGGGTCTGGATGGCCATCTTTCCTTGAATTTTTCACCAAAAAATTTTTCTGCAGCAGTCTTTATCTCCTTAGGCTTATTACACCAAGACCCGTCAATCATAATGCCATGTATGTGGTTTTTCCGACTCCTGTTGTTCACGAAGCCGTGAAAAAATTTTGTATTCTCATCGCCTTCCACCTCCCATCTAATTTTCGCTCTTTGCTTCATATCGAGGGAATCCAGACGAAAAATCTCCTCAAGCCTTTTTCCCCCCTCCATTCTTTCCGCTATCTCCGATTCCGTAAGGGGTCTAACTTCAGCGCTTTCTTCGATAGTTTTTATACGATCTCTGATCAACTGAACTTCAGCCTTCTCCTTTGGAAATTCTGTTTGTCTCCAAATGCGGATCGCTTTTTTTAAATGTTTTAGTTTATTTCCAAGGAATGAATCCGCTGCCCCGAAGCCTTGAAAATCTGCACACGCTTTTGAAACAACTTCGCCAAACCCATCTCGAAATATCCACGAATTGAAGAATTTAAATGGAATCGGACCAAAATCAGAAGATTCCACCGACATAATAACAGGAGAGTGATCAGAAAAATCTCTCGCGAAGGCCATCGAGGAAGCCAAAGGGAAGGATCTTGCAAAATTTTCACAAATCAGAAAACGATCTAACTTACTAAGTTTGGCCCCCGCAACTTTAAAATACGTAAATCTTTGTCCCCCCATCTTTAGATCAATAAGTTCTCCATTTCTTATAAACAGATTGAAAGCGTCAGCACTCGTAGAGCAAAAACAGGAATTGATCCGTTCCTCCCTACTACGCACCACATTGAAATCACCTGTAAAAATCCACGAAACATTCCTGGAAGCTTTAAGAGCCAAGAGTTCCTCCCACAACTTAGCCTTATCAGCAATAGGTTGAGGGCCGTAGATGTTTACCAGCCCCAATACCCCGTCAAAACCAATACACTTTCCAAAAATAGCAATATAATTCCTCGATTTAACAGAATCAATCATTGTGAATAATCGAGTATCCCAAATTGTAATCAACCCACCTGATCTACCAGTTGAGTATACCTGAACAAAGTCACAGTATACATCACCCCAGCAACTCTTCACATCGATTGGGGGGGAGAGATCGCTAAGTTTTGTTTCTTGGATACAAGCAAAGGAGAGCTTATGAGAGGATCTAAGTTTACGTAACCACTCCGACTTACGAGACGCCCCCAACCCACATATATTGAGAGTCATAAAATTCATTGGGGCATAATATTCTCACCTGATTTTTCCATGACTTCCTTCAAGATGGGGTTTTCCGCCTCAATTTCAAAACCCAGTAATTGACCCACCATGGCAGTCTTGCGGATTTCAGCAGAGGAAGAGGGGGAATCAACATCCGAGTCCGGTAATGGAACGGTAGACGGAATAGGGTCCTCATTTAAATCGATCGGAGAAAAGGAGGGGGGGATAGGTTGCGTCTCGTTTAAGTGTTCGGAGAGATCAAAAGGAGAAATGACGATGGGGTGAAGAAGACGCCTCCTTTTACCAACAGAATTACCCAAGCTGAAGTTAAGTCCAACATCCGGCGATGATAATTCTGCTTGGTCCATGACTTTAGACGAAGGGAATGGACCAAAGCATCCCGAGTTTGCCAAATTCCCAATTGGCCCAAAAGAAGAGGAGCCCAACCGGTTATCAGGTGGCAAAATGTGAATATCTCTATTGCATGGAATCGGATCCACACGTGGCGTGCTGTCATTCCCCAAGCTCCCATTTGTTTTTTCCAGATTTCCCATGCAATTGTTTTCCTTATGAGGGGAAATGTTACCGCGTGACCTTTGCGATTCCCTAACCTCATTATTGCCTTTGTCGTTGGAATCTAAAACGTCAGTCCGACCGGACGGATCGATCGGTGCCTGACAAACGGCACCGTCACCACCGACGGTGTTCCCTGCCGCCTCAATTGATTCCTCAACCACCACGTCATCTTCCTCTTCATGTATTTCACCTTCCTCCGGCTCCTCCATGTGCACTGTATCAGAGCTCAACTATAACTAGAGCGTAACCTTGTAAAGGGCCTATAATTGGGCTTTTTTATTTTTCTGATCACAGGAAAGGGCCTATAATTGGGATTTTTCTGATCACTCTCCTGTTTATCTTAATGTCTTGGCCACTTGTCTATCTATTACACAAGTCCAAAACAAAGCTCAACTATAACTAGAGCGTAACCTTGTAAAGGGCCTATAATTGGGCTTTTTTATTTTTTACCCAATCACTTAAGCTACAGATGCCAATAATTATCATGTTGCCCTTCATAATTGGGCTTTTTTATTTTTAATTACTTCATCATTGTAATTTCTTTTCTAGCAGTATACGTAATACCTCATTTTGTAATACTTGTTCTTTAAGCAAACTCTTATATTTATCATTTTCACTTTCACAATTAATTATGTATTCTCCCTTTGATATCATGCATGTGGTTTTGTGGACATCTATATTTGCAAGTAAATTACGAAATGAATACTATAGTGCCCTTCTCGTTGATTTGTTACATCTTATATAAACCTTCCTTCTTAAAACAAAGTCCCAACTCTTTCCCAAATTCCTTTAATTTCAAATTTACATTCGCACTAAACTCGAAAATAAAATCAAAACTTTGTAATGCGATAATGGGCGTGAATTTAGTAAATCTCATTTTTCACGCATTTGGCAACACACACTGTATGCAATTACATGTCTCATGCCCATACACTACTCCAATACGGAAAAAGCGGGCATATGGAGGAGCCGGAGGAATTATATTGCTATTTTTGGAAAGTGTATTGGTTTTGACGGGGTATTGGGGCTGGTAAACATGAAGAGGAAGATTAGTTTATATGGAAGATACACGCTTTAGGATTTCATTTTTGTTGGAAGATATATCGGTAATTGAGACAATTTGTTATCTTGAACGGACAAATTCGATGTCATGTAAAATGATGTAATTACGAATTTACCTGCAAACATGTACCCATATAAAATTATAAATTATTCATTACTTCATCATAGAGGTGGATGGCTGTATAACAATTGAAGCCAGCAAGTATCAAAATTGGACAACTTTTTGAATTCTCATTGGAGCTTGTAATTATTCCTAAGCCGTCTTATCAATCAACCAACCTGCCGGTTTATTTTATTATTTGCAAGAGATAATGAGAAACAATAATATGGCGAGAAACAATTAATTATTCTATTTTTGTTGATTTTTAATTTAGGACAAGGAAATATAGGGAAAAAGTTCATTAGAGAAAATATTAATTATTTCTGGTTTTATTATAGGTTATGTAAAAATATTTCATCAATTCTAAATATTATGATGCAACAATGTGATGAATAAGTCTTATTGATTGAGTAACAAATTAAATAGAATTTTCATATGTAGGGCGTGTTTGCTATGCAGATTTTGAGAGCGTTTAGGAGCTTCTAACGTTCAACGTTTAGAAAAAGGCTCGAAAAAAATAAAAAGTGTTATTCGACAGCAGGAGTTTTTAGCTTCTATTTTAAACTAAATGCTTCTATTCCAAAATCTGGTTGAAGTAATGTTTAATAAAAAGCACCTACATATTGAAACAAGTTTACTAAATTACCCTTAAAAACAACACATTTATATTTTAACAAATGTCTTTTTATGTAATTTGACATAATTTAAAAGCTTTCAGCTAGTTCAGCCGAACACTTATATAGAATAAAACTTTCAACTTCCAGTTACCAGCCACCAGCTTATATCTAGTTTTGCCGAACATACTCATAGTATTAATATCTTCCTATTTTACCTGAAAGATTTCTTTCATTTATTCTGATTCCAATGTATTAGAATAAAGATCCCGATTGTGGTTATAGGTAGGGACGACCATGGTTTAGGAACCGAATCAATACATAATTGAATTTTTTTACAAATCGGAAACCTATATATATATATATATATATATATATATATATATATATATATATATATATATATATATATATATATATATATATATATATATATATATAGTCGTGTTCATATGAGACGGAGAAGATTTTGTGAGAGACCATGAAACCATTTTTCTTAGTAAAATATTCTAATTTTATAATTTTCATAAAAATATAATATGTGTAATATTCTAAACTTCTATATTTTAGAATATTTGCAATATAAAATATGCTACCAATATTGTTATAAATATTAGAAAAATTAAACATGACATTTTCTTATGAACAATAGAATATTACAATATTACAATATTACAATAGAAAAAAATAATTTCACGGTCTCACAAAATCTTCACCGTCTCAAATGAACTTAACCCATATGTATAAATACCATTTTAATTTAAAGGTTAGCCCTAATCATTGGAATACATATAATCGTAATATGTAGGTAATAGAGTTAGTAATATTATACTACCAATATAAATTGTGCATCCTGGTTAGACCTAAACAAAAGCTCTCAATTCTAACTTGGACAAATTAACTAAAGGTTTATTTAAACATAAGCTCAGGAAAAGGATGAGACTAAACGCACCAGTTATACACTAAATTTCACGAGTTTCTTAAAAAGAGTAACAGTTACAATTGTAATGCAATTGGTATTCACTACCTATATATTCAGCTTATTATTGTATGTATGATTTACTACATGTGATAATAAGTTAACTGCTAGCTTTTCAACTAATCTGTTAAACATAGCCTAACTATATTTAACAAAAACTCATAAATATAAATTTTCTCTAATCATCATCATTTCAAAAAAAATTGAAATTAACTATTTATGCTTATGTTTGTTAAATGTTTTATAAACTCTCTTATCTAATTTGTCATTTTAGTGCAAGTTAGACTAAAGACAAATATTATTTGGTACCAACTTTTAATGAAACAAATATATTGCAATATGTGAGGTTAAAAGTATTACTATATCGGGTCCTTTTTCAAAAATATAAAAATTAATAAATTTATTACATGTATGGTTATAAAAATAGAAAAGTGATAATATGTAGTGTATGACCGTTACAAACGTATTATTTGATATTAGAGATTAAAATAAAATAATTTAATTAGTATAAATGAAAAATATTTGAAGGTTAGGTATAATTAGATAAGTAGAATGACGCTAATTGTTAAGGTTGATGATTTCAACTTTAAAAAAATTATCATCGAAGATGCGTAATACAATTGAACTATTGTTGTTTTGGGACAAACGACTTTTATAACAACAATTTAACTATTGTTGTTTTGAGATTTGTAATACCCTATCAAATTATATTGAGCAGTTAAAATTTATGTTTTTTGTTCATTAAAGTAAATCTGAAAATTTATTCGCTTACGTTATTAAAAGAAAAAATTGTATATGTGAAGTAGGAAAGTTGTAATGATGTTAATTGTTAAGGTTGATGATTTCAATCAGTGGGCAAAAATTTCGATGTGATTAAAGTATGAGGGTTGGCAATTTATTTGGAGGGTGCTGTCATGTTGAATGTCATGATTAGCGCGTTAACTCCTTTTAATAATTGGAATTTATTTAATTAAACGATTAAAATAAAGGAATAATATATCCAATACATGTTCTAGTTGTATGTTGAACAAATTAAATATAATTACATAGTGAAAAATAGTACAAATACATCTGTCTATGATAATTAAACTAGCTGGTTTTAGCCTTTTAGGTATATACTTTGGAACAGAGCCAAAATGATAAATTACAATCACTTCGCTATGATGGTCCAATCCAGCATGAGGTTAAAGAGAGACTAGTAATTTTTGGGATTGAATTTGATCACGTCAAACCACCCCTTTATACTAGTGGGACCATATCTAAATGGTTAAAAGACTCTAAATGATTTAGAGGTTGTAAATAAATATGTCTTTTATTGACTTTAAGAAAAAAATAAAAGTGTTTTTTTTGTTTAAAGTTAAAACTAATTTACCCTAATTTATTAATGGTTCGGAGTCAATTTAATATCTTAATCATTCAAATTCCTCTTAATGATGTTTGAATCTGACGAACCAAACGCTCTTAATGGTTGAACCATTCAGAGGTTGCATCTGAATGGAACCATTAAGAGGCTACAAAATAGACTCTTTAGTGTGTCTCATATTATGTTTTATAAGAGTTTGTATATATTGGAGCCTCCTTCTATCCGTAGGTTTTTTTAGAATAAACAAATACTCCACATCTATTACGAAAAAACTCAAAAATAAAAAACACATTATATATCCGAAATATGATAGCTTTTCAATTAGGATAGCTTTTCAATTTGTTTTTATGGGTTATTAGTATAGGTTGGTTGATTATAATTGGTTGAAAACAATGAGACCCGCACAATCAATGAAAAATCTCATCGCAAACAAGGTTTTTGAAAAGCTTTGGTTTGAAAAAAAACTCATTTACTAGTATTTTCAATTAAGAGCTTTTGAAAAAACTTTTTAAAAGCTCATATTATAGATGTTCTTAATTTTTGTAATTTAAGCAACCAACAAGATAAATGTTTTTGGACTTAGATAATGAAGATTTGTGTATGTTTGCAGAGACGATTATAAATGATTGTTTGTTAGACTACACAATAGGGTGCACCAAACCCCCATCAACATCTATATGGACTTGCAATGTCGCCGACATCACCGCCCCGTGATGTCGACATCAATTTCCATCGGCAAAGTAGTGTAGGTGAAAAAGTCATTGACATTGAATGTCATTGGTTAGTTTTTGTAAAATTAAATTAAAAAAAAAAAGTGTAGGCATCGACCTCACATTGTAAGCATCCACCTACATTGTAGGCATCGAAAGACATATTCGTAGGCCGCCGATGCCGATCATTTCATGAACATCCATACCGCTTAGCCTTAGTGGTGGGAGAAAAGTCTACTAGATGGAATAAACTGGTCTAGATTAAGGTCAATGTTTAGGGTTGAAGAATTTTTTTTCCTTGAATAAATTGTTGGAATCTTTAAGTCACATGGGAGGAGACAACTTACACCCTAGACCACATGCTCAAAGCAAGATCCAATCTTAACCAAGTGAGTGCGATTATGACTAAGAATGTGGTGTGATCCTAGATGTGTATTTAAGGATATGTCTAGCAATTCATTTAAAACAGAGATATGTATAAGCTGTAGATTGGTTTTTGAGTGATATTTCTAATCTATTAATCAAAGAGTTATTTTGGTTATTTGTTCTTATACAAGTTTCTAGTCTTTAATTGGTATCAGAGCGGTGATCGTTTGAAGGGCGGGTTTGAGAGTCGATTTCAAGAAAAGGGCGTAGCCCTTGGCTGCGGGATGGTAAATGCAGCAGCAGGGAACCGGGTTTTTGTTTTAAGGGGTTGTGATGGTTTGATCACAGGTTGTAGGCTTGAAAGTAGTCTCCATCTTTGATCGATCCGTGTTCCGGGTTAAAGAGAGCTTAACCAGAAACGGTGAAGGGCAGCGGAAACAAATCAGAACATATGGGTTTTGATTTGGTTTGCTCACGGGTACAAGAAAACAGAAGAAGCATGAGCTCGTTATTCTTTACTGGTGGAAGAGGACTCTCGATGGGAATGGGTTGGATCGAAAAAGGTTGGGGCTGTCAAAAACCGCGGAAAAGACGAGCGGAAGGAAATCAAAGCAAGTGGCTTTGAGTTCGGCTCGTGTTGCGGGAAATAGAAGACTGTAAAGGTGGTGGTGACCTTGTCTTCTTGAGCGGTGGAAGAAAGAAGTCATTGATCGGCTTGTTTGTGATAAAGGGAGACCGGCGTAGGTGCGTGAAAACGAACGGAAAAGATTCGTCAAAGCAGGTGGCTTTGGATTTGGTTCGTGTTGCGGGTGAAAGAAAATGGTAGAAGCGGGTAGCTTTGTTTTCTTGGTCGGTGGAGATGTCTCCTTGAACAAAGGTGATCCGAAAATAAAGAAGTCGGAGAAACAACACGGTGTGAACATTATGGCGGTGGCGGTTCAAATCGGGTGACTTTCGGTGTGGCCGGGGAAGAGGTCGTCGGTCCGGGAAAAGTTGTGATGTTAATGAACGTGTCTAACAGTATGCCATGTTACAAGTGTTGTGAACAATTAAAATTTGTTGAGCTAAAGAAGACTTTGGATGTGACCGAGGTGGAGGTCAGGCGTCCGGAAAAAGTCGAGAATCAAGTTCAAAGAAATACGGAACTTGATCGGGAACAAAGACGTCTCTAGAAGGACTTAGAGATTCGGGGGTGATTGTTGGAATCTTTAAGTCACATGGGAGGAGACAACTTACACCCTAGACCACATGCTCAAAGCAAGATCCAATCTTAACCAAGTGAGTGTGATTATGACTAAGAATGTGGTGTGATCCTAGATGTGTATTTAAGGATATGTCTAGCAATTCATTTAAAACAGAGATATGTATAAGCTGTAGATTGGTTTTTGAGTGATATTTCCAATCTATTAATCAAATAGTTATTTTGGTTATTTGTTCTTATACAAGTTTCTAGTCTTTATAAATGACCAACAAGAGTAAATCTAGGTGATACTGACATAGATTTAGTGTCTATCTTTCTTTTTGGGTGCTACTAAACAAACATCAAATATACACATTTTAATAAAAGTCAACCTCTCTAATTAGCTGAAATTGCATTGTTTTTTGGAAATATTAACTATAAATGATTGAAAAATTAGCTGAAATTGTATTGTTTTTTGGAAATATTAGCTATAAATGATTGAAAACGGTTAGACTTTGCATAAAATTGTATATATAGTATAAATTGAGTATATATTTAGCCATTCTTTTTTTTACCTATGTGATTTGCATTCCAGACTAATGAGCATTTATTCGCTACTTGTTATGTGGCTCGAGATTTATGGTGTCAGTGTTATAGTTGGTAGGACATTAACATTTCTTCACTCGTACGGATGATATAATTCCAAAAATTTCTAGTACTCAAAAACCAAAAATAATTATATTTTTATAGATTATCACTCAATCTTATATTTGCTTGATAATAGAAGCTCAAAATTGAATATTAATTGGGTTGGTTGGTTACAAAACCAAATTTAATGTTTCCTACTCTATGATCTATTATTCCTTGCTCATTGTTATTTATTTGTAAAAATTGTCTCACCCAAAAGTATGTAAATGTAATGCAACGTATTTAGATTTTACACGCTTTACTTGATCTATGTATAAATAGAAAAATGAACATCAACGATGCTACATGTCGTTAATACCTTAAGGCTTAAGCAGCAACAAAACTTATCCAAAAAAATGGGCATCTAATTTTTGACGTGTTAGCAAACAAGTTGGTTTGTAATCAATTGCTAATTGGTTTGGAAAGTGACAAAAAAAAGGTCATATGAAAGCATTAGCGACGAATTCTCCATTATGACGTCGCTATGACATAGTATTTGAAAAATGTTTTTCTGCCATTATCTTTTCCTTTTTTTTTTTTTTTTTTGGTTATTAAGCACACTCTAATTCAAGATGAAACATAATTCATCCAAAATGATAAACATATTCAACATTAATAAATCCAAATACATACAAGAATTATAGATTTATAGTATCTTAAATGGAACAAGTTCAAATAGAAATGATATGTCGTACTCGTGTGAGAATGACGGAACAAATGTTTTTATATCTATATGGATTTTCATTTTGTAATATGAAAAACTATGCAATCCACTTGGTATACCCATATGAACTCATCGAGAGTGTACATCTTGTGTTATCTCTCAAATGGTATTACTTATGTGCTACAATTACTAAAAATAATATGAAGTATTCATATAAAGCGTAGTGTATTATCGCAAAACCAACTTTTCATGTAAATATGACCACGAGTCTCGTGAATATTCTCTTGCGCATTCGCGGATACACATTTTCTGACAAAAGCATATCGATAACTTTTTCATGTGACATTTTATTTTGTTCGCGAGGTATTAACTAATATTCCTATCTACTCATGCAACATCGTAAAGAACCCTCACTTTCACCTCATGAGTGTATTTGTAATTCGTGAGGATTTAACTTTACCATCTTCTCCATAATTTCATATTTAAGAACCTTACTACAGACTTGTGGTTTGTACTTGTTATTCGTGATGATTGAACTAACCTCTATTTAAGATAATTGTGATGATAATTAATCAATGTATTATAATTGATTAAAAATGGTGCACACATTTCAAATAACTAGGAAATCTATTAATGGAGGATATAGGTAGACGTTCTAATTTTTGTCAACCTTTGCATTCTTTGAGTGATTCCACCACTTTAACAACACCCAATATACCCTCTGCATTTACCGCGTAATTGCTTACTGGGCTGTAATATCGTCGTTTTCCTATGTAGACATATTAGATGATGATGCATTCTCTTCAACCTCTTGTTAAACTATTTATTGTTCTTCTTTGCAGTATTTTCGTTTATAAGTTAGAATATATTTGTTTGGTAATCTAAAGAAAAAAATATATTGTCATTGGGTATATTTTTAGGAAAACCGGTCATTTGTTAAATTTAAAATATTCATGCCTCCGTGAATGATTCACAATATACATTAATTTTGGCGATATAGTTGTTTTGTTGACCAAATATCTTCCTGATAAATATATTAGTATTTCAAGTTTCTTCTCTCGATTTGTTCAATCATTTTTATCTTCATATATCTTTGAACTAATCATAAATTCACAAAAACCTAGTATTATAGTACCTTTTTTAGCGGGCGGTTGTGGGAGAATTTTAATGGCGTTTGGGAATTGGGAGTATATGCCAACAAATGTTACAATAACCACACTTTGAAATTGTATGTGGGTGTATAACCAATATTGGATTGATTGATTTGGTTACGTGTATTGGATAATTACATCAATTTATCCTACAAATATCTGAAAAATGGAAACTATTGTCTATATAAATTATGATGACGAGGTAAATGATTATTTAGATATTGTTCGTTATATGTATCTACATACGACCTTGATGTATCTTGTCAATCTTATTTCGTATAATTCATGTGACGGAGGATCTGGTGGAAATCAATTAGGTGAAAGCGGATATGAAACTAGAAGCAATTAAGTTTAGACTATGAACCAGCATAAAAGTAAACATATTATTAATGAGGAACCTACATATAATATTGGTATATCTAATATTGTTGGTGGATATGTTATCCTTTTAGTTAATGATGCTAAACCATGTCCATCCCCATATTTATTTAGGAAGGAATATGAATATCATAAAGGTATATCAGACGAGGAGAACATTGTTGTTGATTCAACAAATGAAGGTATTGGAATGAATTATTGAGAGGTGAAGAATGTAAAAGGTAACGGTTATGGGCATATTAATAACATCGGCTCATATCTATATACTCGCTAAGATTATTACAATGTCTCGTATATACATATCACTATTTATTACTCTATCCCTCATGTACTCAATAAAATTATTAATCATATCCCACTTATGTTTCGAGATTTATCTACGGGCTATCATCAACCACATTTAACAAATCTTCAAGGATAAACATACCATATCATAGGAAAATTAATAACATTGTCGTCATATTAAAACATATGAATGTATTTGTCATTAAAACTAGGAATAACGTTAAAGTTACTTACCTTGTCCATTTAATTAAGTTGTCATCATACTTCTATTTTGATGTTTCCCTTACCCCTTGACGTAGGTGTGATTATATTATCTTCAAGAGCCATTTGTTCCTTCAGAAAGAAATATATTCAATATGCTTCATGGTGCCTAAACCATCATATTGAATGAGTAATAACAACTTATATGAACTCAAAGAAAAGAAATATATTTCTATAAGGGATTTTTTATCGGTAAACATCAACTTCCTCATAACAAAGGGAAAACAAAATATCTATAAGAGAATAAGATAAGCTTCATTCCTTAATCTCGGGAAATGGAAATTGGTTATGATAAAATTCATAATCAATTAACTAAGTTAGCCATAAATAATAAAGTTTGATAATATCGTAAAAAACAAAAAAGTACCATTTTGAACCCCTAAACAATAAAGGGCCAAAAACACTTTATGTCATAGTAAAGTGGTGATTTTTGTTACTAGGCATGTATTCTATAAACCGTGTGAAATTCGTTCAATTTGGAGACCGTAACTACATCATCAAGACTTGTACCCTTTGTTTATAAACTCATACCCCTACATCACTTCATACACCCAATCTCCTCGATTCACCATTTTTATTCTATGCTACTTTATAATTCTTTAAATATCTCTCGTCATTTCAATACATGTTATTACATGTAACACCATATACCTTATGGTAAATGTTTATGTTTAATCATTATGTGATTAAGTTGGTTGTATGATTAAATGACTTAAAAGGGTATTTTAGTCATTTAATAAAGGTAATGAAGTGTGATGTGGAGTGTTTCGGGAGTGTTGGAACTGCAAAATATAACACCAATTGAAAGTATATTGCTAATTTTAAAGTTTAAACTAAGTTGAATCAACTCAAGCAGAGTTAGGTCAGCTCAAACTGATCATCGAGCTGAGTATTCAAAAGTTGAGTAAAAACCTCGGGACTGACCAACTTAGCAACGCTAACCATAAGGGTTAGCGACGCTAAGTGCCGCATCCCCCAAAAAAGTCGGTTTATAAGGTCTTCTTGGGGATATTTTGGGGCATAAATCGTGGAAAATCCCTAGAAAACTCCCACAAACCTCTCAATGTCAAATTGGAGCTCAAGAATACAAGGAATCGAAGTAAGAGTCGAGATATTGCATCTAAAAAGTAAGAATTATTGTTCTGGCTTCAAATTGGAGAGTTGTTTAGCGTGGGAATGGTTGGTTCGGGTGGTGTTGGTAACCCACCTGCAACTAACGAGGTTTGGACATATGATGCTTGAATTGTGGGTGAGAAAGGGTTTCTAATCGCAAAACCTAAGTAGAATGATCAAGTTGTGAGCTATAGTTGTGTGAATACAAGGTGTTTACATATATGTGGTATGTATGTGATGGTGTAAGTGTTTGAAGGTGTTGGAGAAACACTTTGTATCTACCATTGTGTTGGCTAGAATTTCGCAAAACATTTAATCAGGTGCGTAATCTATACTATATCTCGTGTGATATATGTTGATTGAGTCCTTATGACTTGCAGTGATTTCACATATTGGCCTTAGTGGCTGAGGGATTGGGTTAATTACATGATCCATATTGTAGGAACCTATATGGTTCATATCGGCCTTTGTGGCTGGGAGATTGGGCTTAATTGCTCAACATATATCGGCCTTTATGGCTAGAAGATTGGGCTTAATTGCTTAACATATATCGACCTTCGTGGCTAGGATATTAGGCTTAATTTCCCAACATATGTGGTTGAAGCCTTTGTGGTTTACACAACGGATGGGGTGTAATGAGACTTTATGTCTCGAAACCGTGGGGGTTGATATGAAAAGTGTTTGAAGAGTAGAAATTGTGAAGAGATGTAGAATTGTGTTGTATTGAGATTTTATGATGCTATTTTATCTACATATGTCGAATTATGTATTTGATTACTCATTAAGCTTTGTAGCTCATAGTGTGTGTGTGTGTGTGTGATGACCCTACAGGTGAGCGTGACCCTAGAAAGGGTAATGAGATAGCTCATAGATAGGAAGCTTAGGGCAAGTAGAAGCAGATCGTAGCAGCCCGGCTTGGAGGGAGTTTAGTATGTTTTGTACTCCGTTGATACACTTGTATACTTCTTGTATGTAACTTATACACCTACTGATACTTTTGTGTGATAAACTATGTTTTCAAAAGTGAATTTTTTTGATGTATTTGTTTCTATGAGTGGGGTGTCACATTACACATGACTTTTAGGCTCTCTATTCAAATTCAAAATCTAATAATGAAGTATATTGTAACAACCATAAAGTTCTAGTTTCAAGATGTTAATATATTTTAATGTAATGGTTTGACCTTATATAATATTTTAGAAATGTCAAAGTCCTTGAAAAATGATGACATAGTAACTGGTTGTGAATAATGAAAAATATGCTCTAATTATCAAATTAAAGTAGAAAGTATGCTTGAAAAAGTAATGAAGTGCCTATGGATGAAATATATATGATTAAATGAACACTTATGCAATAAGTGGTAAGCTATGAAAAGTACATTGAAATTATACTCTAATGTGAGACATAAAAGGATAAATGTAAGCAATGATGTTAAGTATGTTTATATGTCAATTCATTTTAGTAATTATGTTGGAACGTGTTACTATATATGTTAGAATGATAGTGGTGCAAAGAGTTCTGAATGAGCACAAGGATTGGATGGATTCCAAAGTAGGATTTTATTGTTTTCTAAAGTAGGACAAAAGTGTTCGTGTATCTATGCATCATATGTGAAAGTTTGTGTTGTTGATGCAACATGTAGAAGTATGAGACTTATTTAGAGTGTTTTAATGACATGTAAAAACATAGTATGTGGAGTAAAATATGTAAGACCCTAATCCCGAGAATTTAAGTTGCAAGTTTTAACGAGTCGAGATCACGGATTTATCGGAAGCAAAACAAAGAAATTTAAGGGAAGCATGGCATTAGCGCCGCTAACCAGGTGGTTAGCGACGCTAATGTGTCAGATGGTGGAATTCTTCGTGTCGTAGTTTCCAGGTAGCAAGTGGGTGTGCACGTTCGAGGTTAGCGACGCTAATGGGCCTTTTTGGGCCAAAACCCTAGATTTTCGTGTTGGGCCATATTTAATGATGAGGAAACCCTAGGGCAGCCATTTTTGGTCATTCCACAGCCCCCAAGTCGTCTTTTCTCTCTCTCTCTCTCAGGTCATATTAGTGGGGTTTTGACATTGTTGGCTCTTTGGAAGCATTTTTGGAGCTTGGATGATGCTATGAAGAAGATGATGATGCTACAAGTTGTTCCTCTTGAGTGAAGCTTCAAGGATCTACAAGTTTCTACCATTGTGAGTCAAGTTCTCACCTTTATGCATATTTATGAGTTTCTTTATGATTTAAGCACGTTTTTATGGATTGAATAAGTGAAATGGTCCATTGTGATGTTTGTTTATGGTTCGAAAGGATAAAGTTGGAAACTTTATGCCTTAAACATCTGATTTATAACCTTTAGATGGGTTAGAGAGTAATCCAAACTCTCTATGATGATTTTGGTTAAGTATTGGATCACTTTGGACTTAAACCTTATCCTTGATCATGTATGTTGTTGTTTGGGAGAATAAAGTTAAGATTTTTATGGATTTTGGGCTGTGTGGAAGGTCCCTGGATGGATTAAGAACTTAATGGACTTTTGGACATGTTCATTGTTAGCGACGCTAACTTGGAGAGTTAGCGGCGCTAACTGTGTCTGTTGACTTTTGTTGACATTGACCGTTGACTTTTGACCAGTTTGACTTTTGGTCAAACTTGAGGATTTTGGATACCGATAGTATAGGATTATCCTGTTTGGGATTTGGGAAGTTCTGAGTGGAGTTTTTCTTGTTAGGACGTTCGCGCTGTCGGATCTGTGGACGCACGTGAAGAGTGCTGTTTGGTTTTGCGGATCAGGTGAGTCTTCTCACTATACTATGTGTGATGTTGCATGCGTAGATAGCTTTATTACTTTGTGTAATAATGTTATGTATGTGCCTTACGTGTTTATCGATGAGATCGGGAAGAAACCCGTGAGTCGAGGAATTGGGCAAGAACCAGGAAGAAACCCGTGAGCCAATGGAATTGGGCGAGAATTGGGCAGAAACCCATGAGCCAATGGAATTGGGCAAGACCGGGAAGAAACCCGTGAGCCAATGGAATTGGGTAAGAACCGGGAAGAAACCCATGAGCCAACGATGGAATGTTAAATGGCAAGATCGGGGCAAGCTCGTTAGCCTTTTTGTGATTATGTGTTATTGAATGGAGCATGTGGTATTTTGGGAACTCACTAAGCTTTGTGTTTACTCTTTCACCCTTACTGTTTAAAGGTATTTGTTGGCTTGAGATTGGAGCACGACGCGACTATACCGCATCTGAGGTTTCGTTGATTAAGTCCTATGCAGTTAATCGCGCCGGTATAGCGCCGGTATCGCGGTTCGCGGTGGTCAGCATAATCGCGGTTCAGTTTAGCGGTGGAAAATAGCGGTACCGATAAAATCGCCGCGATTTACCGCGATAATTAACCGCGATTTACCGCGATAATCCGTGTGGAGGATTTTCATGAAGAAGTGAATGGTTTGGCCGATGATGACTTGGATGTCGATTAAATTTGAATTTGATAATTTGACATTTTCTATGTTAGAATGTTATGTTATGTGACTTATGTATTAAATTAAGCCTTATGTGAAGGTTTTTGAATGACTTTATGATATTAATTCTACTAGTAATAGTCTAATATATAAATTCTACATATTACTAAAAAACCGTTATATCACCGCTATACCACCGCGAAAACCGCAAAATTAAATATCGGTAGGTTACCGCGATAACGGTTTTGACCGCGATAACTGCATAGATTAAGTCTTCCGCTGGTTAATGTTGTAAATGTTTTGATAAATATAATTTCAATGTTTAAATACAAGTTTTAATTTAAATGGTTTTTAATTGGTAACTCATTTTATATATTTGATTCGTTTTTAAATGAAAATTTTTACCACTGGATTTGGGACGTTACAAAATACATGGGGTATTTAAGGATGAAAACTGGTAAGAATATAGGATTCCCAACTCTAGTATGCAGATCGAGTACACTTTAGAACAAATCCCACTTAGACTTAGTATAACTACGAACCGCAAACCGCATTACAGAGTTTCAAAACCGCATTATGTGGTGCAATATGGACGGTTTGTGTGATTTATACGGTTTGGTGCACACCCACTATTTTTTAGTATCATTCTTTGAATCTCTCTCTCCCTCTCTCTTTCTCTCTCTGTTTGTGTATGGTCAATATCTAACAATTTTATGAGTAATTTAATAGGTTTTACATTTCCTGGAGTTATAATATACAAACCAGTATAAATGACGGAGAATGAAAGCAAGAACTAAGAAGTATTTCAAATAGATGGTATTATTGAATTGAAGATGTCTTTGAAATGTAACAAAATCTCTTAATATATGAAGCTGTCAAATTTGACAAGTAGGCAGTGGAATTTCAGGACCAACTGATGACAATTTGAACAAATAAATATTATGTTATTAAAACAGAATAAAATTAAAATAAGAAATTATAGGAAATTTAATGGAGCTTCAAATAGGTGACTTAGACAATGAAATTTCGGGATCGGCTGATGGGTAAATCGCATATGTCTATTATCATGAGTTCCGTCACGTCGATAGCTTTCCAATGCGACATCGCACGTCCAATTTAAGTTGAGTTTCTTTTGGCGTCATTTGTCCTTTACTCGTTTCCGACCCCTCCATCGTCACTGAACACTCCTCGGAAATGATCCCCATATGCTCGGTCTCAATATAAATCTGGATCGAAAATAAGTTCTCTCCCAAATCGTCATCCATATAAACTATATTCCGCCATTTATTAGCAATGATTCTAAAATTGCCTCTACTCCATGCCCTTAACGGAACACTTTCAATGTCTAACAAAATAGTCTATCTTTGCTAACAAAATTTCGTGACCATTCAGTTAGCTTTGCAAACCAAGAATTCACTATCGAGTTATGAGAAAAATTATACAAGCACGATCCGGTGGGAACTCGATCAACACCCATCTTCCCCCAATATACCGCAACTCCACGTCACAAAATCCTTCCTTTCGTATTAAACCCATCAAAGCAGGTAACATGTGAAATTCTTTCACCTTTCCCATGAGCGCTTTGTGCTTCTCAAAGTCTGTAACAACAAAATCCCCAACACAAAGCTGTAAAACCTCTTCTCAAGGTTTATATGGAAAGCTATTAAATTTGTCAAGTAGGCCAAATTTAAGAAAACTGAAAATGACAATCCATTCAGGGGCAAATCTTATAAAAACTCAACATATTTTCATTCAATTCTTAAAAAAACACTATATTGTTTTTTTAGTACATTAAAACCCTTATATTTTTAGAAATGTCTAATTTAATGTTTCAGATCGGTAACAGATGCTAGGTAACCGACTCTTAAGTGTTTGATAGTATTACAATCTATTAGATAAGACAATTTTAGAAAATATAAGAGTTTTAACAAACTAAAAAATATATAATATAGTGCTTTTTTTATTGATCGGATGAAAATATGTTGGGTTTTTTCTAAACTCGGAAAACTTAAATTAGACATTTCAGAAATATAAGAGTTTCAATGTACTAAAAATAATATAGTTGTTTTTTTAAGAATTTAAGGAAAATATGTTGAGTTTTTTTTTTTTTTTTTTTTTTTTTTTTGAGATTTGAAGAAATGAATATTCTGTCATTAAATTAGAATAAAAATGAAATTGAAAATTGCAAGAAATTTGGAGAAAACTTCAAATCGAATGTGTAGACCGTGAAATTTCAGGATCGACTGAGGGGCAAATCGGCTACAACTGTTTGTCATGAGCACCAACTCGTCGAAAGCTTTACAACGTCATATTGCACGTCTGTTTTAAGTTGGGTATCTTTTTATGCCGTTTGTCATTTTTCCATTTCTCTATGTAAGTCTTTGACAAGTCGTCTACATGTTCCACATCATTAAGGCTGGAAGGAGCAGTCAGCATGCGCTGAACATGTTAAACTATGTCACGTCAGCATTCAGCATGTTTTGCACATGCTGACCAAAATTGGTGGCAGCAGTCAGCGCATGCTGAACTTCATGCTAAACTATTTTTTTTAAATCTATTGTTTAAATTATTTATATTATTAAAAACAAATATAAAATTAAAAACTACCATGTAATTAAACTTAAAATGCAGTACATTAAAATTAAAAACATAAAAAAAAACTTAAAACAAACTAAATTAAACTTAAAAACCAACTAAACACGACCTCATATATTGTGGGAAAGAGGAATATAAAATATAGAAGAGGTTTGATATTGAAGTTGCGTGGTAAAAATGATTTGAAAGTTGGGTTTATATAGGAAATTAATTGGATTTTTTTTAATTAAAAAAAGTTTTTTTTTTTAATTTTAGTGACCGTTCAACGGTCACATTACCGTTGCAAACGAAGACAGCGAGCTCGCCAGGAAATCGGTGAGGGCTTTGGCGAGTTGGCGAAGGCGTGTGGCAATGGAGCAGTCAGCGAATGGATGGCGATCGACGGCGAGCCAAAGGCGAGGGGGATTAGCGAATTGCTCCCCCCCCCCCCCCTCCCTAACCGTTAAAACTAACATCACATATAAAGTAACCAATTAATAGTTATTAGTGTTCTATAAATTATGTGTCTCATGTAATCGAGGTTGTCAAAAATATTTTATATTTATGAGAGTTACATCAAACAATCGAATATTTAAATATGTTTGCATGTGTGGGAGTTATGATGCGAGACTTGTTAACCAATTGAATACTATTAGTTATGAAAAGTTCTAAAATACCATAGTTAAAATTAGGAAGAAGTTAAATGTGATCAAGCATAACCAATAGCACTACTAAACTTTATAGTTTATACCATATTTTAATAGATATCATAAACTTAAAAAAATTTATAGAAGTAAAAAATGATATATGGAATGTTGCAGAATTGAAGCCTTAAAATAAATTGAATGTAATTGAACAATCTTTTTTTAATGAATACCTGTCCTACCTGACTCCCCAGCCCCTCTCGTTTGAGTCTTCGAGCTGTCAAACCCAACCCCTCTATCTAATATACAGCAAATTCTAGTTTGGAATCCTCTCTCTCTCTCTCTCTCTCTCTCTCTCTCTCTCTCTCTCTCTCTCTCCAAACTTTTCGAATTGGTAACTTTGAGAACGCCCATGAAATATTGAAACTACAACTATAAACTGCCACACCCACCACGACAAAGTAGAAAACTAGTTTCTTTTCTGCATTTAAATTTCTGGAGATCGTTGAACCGGAAAGAACAGTTGTTGCATGAGAATCATAGAAGAGCTTAGTGGTGGTTGTTGTTGTTGTTGCTAATGGCGTACGGGCAGCATTACCGATCACCGTTCGGAGACACCACTTTGACAAAAGTGTTTGTCGGAGGTCTTGCATGGGAGACACCGGTTGGAGAAATGCGTACGTATTTTGAGCAGTTTGGTCAAATTCTTGAAGCTGTTATCATCACCGATAAGATCACCGGCAAGTCTATGGGATATGGATTTGTAAGTTCGAATTAAGTTCCTAGTAATATTTTATGATTTAAAAGTAGCATAGTTGGCAATTTAGTTCTTGGTTATTTATATTTTTTTACAAAGATTATATATATTTATGAAAAGGTGACATATGTGGATGCTGAATCTGCAAAACGAGCTTGTGATGATCCCAATCCTGTGATTGATGGAAGAAGAGCTAATTGTAATATTGCATCGCATGGTAGGCTTTGATCTTCACCCCTCGAGTTTTCTTTTTTCTTTTTCTTTTTTTGTTTGTTTTATATATATGTCCAAAATGAAAACTCCATAGCTGTCCACACGAGTACCGGGGTTGCATATCCTGGTTCAGAGATGCACATGGACCGGTCTGGGCCATGCCAAAAAGGAGCTAGCGGTTCGGTCACTACAAAAAGAAGTCCACACCGGTCTAATAAGCATTAATACTCGGACTGTTAAAGGTCAATTTGACTGAACCGGTCCAGAGTTTATTACGTCTGATCCAGTATTCCAGTCTAATATTGTTCAAAATGAACATTATTAATGACAAGAAAAAATGAGAAATGTTCAAAAAAGATGGGACACCGCGGTTTTGTTTAGTCCAACCGTTTTTCTTAAAAAAAAAATTGTAGACGGCTGGTCTAGACCGGTCTATTTAATTTTATGACGACACTTCGGTCCAAGACCGATAATTAAGGCTATTGCAACATAAGGTTATGGTAAATTTTGAAAGAAATAAAAAATCAATTGTTTTTTAGACCAACTAAAATAGAAAAGTTATTTTTTCGTAAGTTATATGTATATTTTTAATTTAATGTAGGAAGAAGTCAAGCGAGTAGTACAATGGCACAAGGTTCATCGCCGTCTTACAGCGGAGCGGGATCACCGCTAGCTCCACAACCACCGGCGTCTGTCATGTATCCACCTTATGGGTGAGTTTTTCAACCATACCATAAATATTAAATACATTTTGGTGGGGCTTATTCATTGCAAAATAGATTAAAGTATAAAGAAATAAAAGAAAATGAGAAATATATCAATTATCAATTAATAGTGTATAAAGATAAATATGTTCACTAAGCTTAAGAGAACTTTTAGCTTATTTAAAAAAAAAAAAAAACTCGAATTAAAGAATAACGTAGTATAAGCTTTCAGTTTTTTTTCTTTAAATAAAAAGCTTTCTATCCAAAAGCTAATTCAAGCAGCTAGATTTTGGGAGTTTTAAGCTTTTAGAAGTTTTATTTTAAGTTTATGTAATTTTATATATTTTAAAAAACTTACATCATTTTTGTCGAATAATCTGTACATATAAAAGCTACAGTTTTTAGATACAGGTAGGTTTTATAAAAACTTTATAGTTTTTTATACATATATACAAGTAAAGTTAGGTATTTAAGCAAAACTTGTCGTTGCCGGATAAACATGATATTGGTATAAATGGTTGTGTATTATACTATTAACAAAACCCACCTTTAATTAATTTATTAAATTGGTGAATTTTTCTACATGAATCTTTGACATGAACATAGTGGTGGAGCCTATCATATACATATACATTGAGTTGGCAACATGATTAAATGCATGTAGTGTTGACAATTTCTACATGATTTTGATTGTGTGACAATATTATTGGTGGATGTGAGTTGTTTCTACAATGACAAGTTGGCATCCACCTCGGTACACTGTCATTTAGAATGACAAATATCATCCTCCAATTTCCAAACAAATGTGATTATTTCTTTGTGAATTAATTAGAATTCTATCTTAACGTAAAATAAATTCAAAACATTTTCATCGAAATGACTTTATTATTACTTATACTTATCATTTATGAATCTTGTTTACGCAGGTATGCAACTTACTCATTAGAATATGCTTATCACCATGTAAGTCTTCGAATGAGTTTAAGCCTTTAATAATCACTACATATAATTTAATAAAAATGTTAAAATGTTATGAAATATGTTCTATATTTTTCATAACATATATAACAAAGTGGGGTTTTTTTAACAAAATATGCAACACATTTTTATTCTTAGGCAATGTATAATCCGGCGATGCAGCAAGCATACTATGGACCCACATCTGCAACCGTGTCCACACCGTATTACTATGGGTATTCAACCAGCCAAGTGCCTTCACCAAGGGGAGCATTAACACCCCAAGCGCAACATATCCACCAGCCGTCGTATATGTACTATCCTACGCAGCGGTTGGGTCCATTCGACTATCCTACACCAGCACCTCCACTTCTAGTCCTTCCACCAAGACAACCCGTTCCTTCTCTCTCTCCTACCGGTAAGCCTTTTTCTTTTAATTATTTGCAAGTTAGTTTTATTGAAAAAAAAAATGATAATATTAATAAATTTACTTACTTTTATTTATTGATTCTAGCGAATTTAAAAAATTAAGGGTTGATTAAGTTTGTTTTACCTTATAGTCACTCAAGATGTTTTAAACTCTTATATGCTTTTAAAATCATTTTACTTGAAATAATAAAGTCAATAGAGTAATAATATAGTTCTTAATTTGACTATATTGAACAAATTAATTAGTTATAAATATAGAAAGCAAATATACAAAATTTGTTCGCAATTCAATTCATCAAAACCCGGCCTACATATGAGATAATTACTCATTTTGACACTTCTATTAAATAAGATTATGTTTAGCACGACATGTTTAGCACGACACGTCTAGCTTGCAAACTAGCTTTTTTTCATGTTTTTTTTTCATTTTACATGTTTGGCATACCAAAAAATAGTTTATAAACTAGCTGCATATAAGTTAGTATTTAAAAATGCTAGTATAAGTAACATCTAAAGTAGCTTTTTCTAAATCTTCAAAATTTACACTTCAAAATATAACTGGATATGGATGCACACGTACTTATAAATTTTGTGTATATCATTTTACGTTTTTCAGCTAGTTATACAACTAGTTTTTACCAAACATCATTATTATTATTTAACTTTTCAGCTTTTACCAAACATCATTATTATTATTTAACTTTTCAGCTGCAGCTAGTTTTGCAGTTAGTCGCTAGCTTTCTAGCTACCCACTAACTTTTCAGTTAGTTTGACACACGTAGCCTAAGTCAAATAAATAGATAAAAGATTTAAAGTAGCTAAAATTTTGATCAAAAGGCATAGAAGTCGCCTAAATCTTCACAATATTTAAAAACTGATTTAAAAAATAATTTGATCGTTATTCATTGTCGCTTTTATAATATATTCTTTCAAACTAAAAGATAAGGAAAGAGGTTGTTGTCATGGCAACCACTCTCGTTATTCATAATCTATCTATTGTTAATAACCTCGATCCAATCCACTTTAATTGGCCCGAAAATTTCATTCACTTGATAAATATATTCGATAGCCCATTTTAACACATATAGCTAATAATTAAATGGAAGTGATACATTTACATGAATCCAACCATGGAACATACGTAGATATATGGTGGGTAAATGATGATGATGCATGTGCATAAAGAACATGGGTGTGGGCAACAAATATTAGCTGTAAGGGACCATATGGGATGATGGGTCAATGGAGGATGATGCCATAATGTAGACGAAAACTTCAGTCAAACAGTTTTCAGTGCATGTGAATTATCAAGACTCCATTGTCTCTTGTACTGTGCATTGTTGCAGGTATATATAGATGGTAACATGGGCAAGTCAGACCATGACTTAAAACAAACTAAATTATCAAAATGTAAATATGTGTTTGAATATTCTTTTAGAATGTCTACAAAAACGTTACTTTATTTACTATGGAAAAACAAAAATGATAGTTAAAAAAAAAAAAAAACAATATGTCGTTTACGATAAGATTCTGAATGTTGTGATATTTATAGGTTCAGAGGCACCACAAAATACTAATGAAGAAACCGATGATGCTACAATATCTCCTCGGACTCCGAACACTTAAAACCAAGAAGCTGATGAATTTTATAATGGTTGAAATTTTCAACCATTTTATCTGGTTTTTTATATTGAAAGCTAACCATTGTTTATGTGAAGTACAAAAAATGCAGTATTTTGCAAGAATAAGTAACTACAAACGAATTTGAAATATAATTGCAGAAAAAAAATGTCTTATGTAACATCTTTTTATTTATTGTCCGTGATCCTTACAGATTATTACGCTTTTGTTGCATTTTGTAAAAATATATGATAACATTAAAAAACCAAATACGAAATTCAATTTTTTTTTATCGGTCTTTCATATTATAAATCACCACATGGTGGGTAAAACAAGTTTTTTTGTTTGCCACTAAAATGATTTGAAATTTTTCATTCGTGGCCCTTCGACTTTGTACTTCTTTAGAATTTCTATAGAAGATAGAACTTATTTTCATTATGGTCCTAAATTAGGATCTATCAGTTGGTAAAGTGCTTGAAACTAAGTATGGACTTACATTTATCCCATATATTGAAAAAAAAATCACTTTTTAATTATATGTCACCTAAAGATGTAATATGTGATATTTGATTTCATGGAAACTTCTTTGAAATGTTTAGTTTTCGGTTGATGATTATTAGGTCACCGTAATGTTGTTAAAATATAATTAGTTTAATTTATGCGTTCTATTAATCCTTGTCATTATAAAATTTGTTGATAACAATTCGTTAAAACAGTTATATCAATCCTACACAAATCCAAATTTAATGAAAATTCACTAAGATGGACACAATATGTGGTGGTTGTCACCATGAAACTATTTTGATTTTAACAAACTGACCACATGAATGTTGAATGTTTGTCTGCGTATTCACGGGTACATTTTCCTACAAAAAGCAATACCATTAAACAAACATTCACGAGACATTTATATTTTTTGCAAGACATATTTATTTCCCACGAGACATATCTATGAGTGATACACCAGTTAAAAAGATTCATACCAAATAGACCCCGCAAAGGATTCGCGACTTACACTTTTCTTCACGAGTAATAATGTTATGCTTATTCTCAATGTCATGTCTCACATGCATAAAGAATTTAAGATTGCTACTTACTCGTGAGGCAATCTATCTAAAGAGTTGGATATTTTACCAATTGGTGACTTGTATGACATATGCAATGTGATTCTTTGCATCGTTTCTTTCGTTGATCATTGGTTATGATCTTGAAACAGTTGAGTTTTCATATAACAACACATGAGCATCCCCTTTCTAAAGTAGGGATGCGCAAATGGTCCTTGGAACCGAGCCTAAGCCCAAGAACCGAGGAACCGGACCCGAGATAAGGATCGACCATGTTACTTGGTCGGTACTCGGTCCGTATATGTGGCTTAATTCGGTCTTGGTCATCGGTATTGTCGGGTTCTCGAGTACGGAACCGACTGAAAGTTTAAAAGAGATTAAGATTATAATGTAGGTCTTTGAAATTTTTACGCTTGGTCCTGCTCGGGTAAAACTCGAGCAAACCCGTACCCGAACCCAAGACCAAGTCTCATAGTTTTGTCGGTCATCGGTTCCATTGAATGTCTTTCCTCGGTCTTGGTCCGACTCGAGTTTTGTCCTGGTTGGGTCGGTCCCAGAACCACGCTCACCCCTAATTCTAAAGTCGATATTGATTGTTTGTGCTCTACCTCCCACACTTGTCATTACTCTATTGTTTAAGATGAAGGGTAATTGAGGAAGAAAGCCGACATGTATCTTAGTAGAGGTGCACAAAAGCCGGTTAAAAACCGGTTTTTTAAAAACCGGTTTCGGTTATAACCGGTCCGGTTTTGACCGGTTTTTTTTAAACGAGATTGAGTTTCAAACCGGTTTTTTTCGGTTTTTAAACCGGTTCGGTTCGGTTAACCGGAAGAAAAACCGGGGTTTTTAAACCGGTTCGGTTTGAGATAAAAAACCGGTTAAAAACCGGTTCGGTTATTAAAAAAACCGGTTCGGTTATTATTTTCGGTTATTTAAAAAACCGGTTTTTTTGTGCACCTCTATTAATCTTAGCAATTAGTTTTATTTTAGAAACATGTAATTAATTGAATTTAAAACCCTCTGATGATAATGGTCATTTTCATAATCAACCCAAATAGTTATTTAGGCCCGAGTTTGGCTTTATGTGGATAGGTGTTTATTTGGATGGAGCAGTTCGATTTGTAATCAAATGAATCGAAATTTGTTACGGTTCTAAACAAATATGGATCTAAAGATTGTGGACTATATTAGAATTGGATATGGCCCAAATAAATCATAATTTCTTGGATCGGGTTTCAATGTCAAGACATTCCAAAAATATATAGAACTTTAACATTAACAAACTTGATTTATTAAGTTTAATTCTATAGATTATTCATCTCCTATTATCTTAATAAACTCTAATAGAAAAATAAATTTATTCTGCTTATGAATCAAAATTTATATTAATTAAAGCTTTTCTGCTGTTCAAAAAAAAAAAAAAAAAATTAAAGCTTTTCTTAAGGAAGCCTTTCTATTAAGAGCATGCCTTCTAAATAATCGTCGTTATTCAGCTTTATTGTATGTTTAGATTATTCGAATCTTATTTAAATAATCTAAACTGATACTTAATGCAAGACAATTAAACGTTATTTCTGTTCATATCATCATCAATTCACTATGAAAATCCTTGCAATATATGGACCCATATTTTTGCATAGACCCACAAGCTATGTTTTGTGTGTGTATTATTTCGCAAGGGCACGTTTTCAAAAGAGTGCTGTAAATGGGTGTGTTTGGTGGCCCTTTTTTTGCGATAAATAAACAATATGATGCTATTATAATGCAATAAAAAGAATTCATTGCTATTCGCATATCCCCCTAATAAGAAAAAATTGTATTAATAAGAATAATGTTACAAATTGAAAGTTGAATATAACTCCATGTATAACGATTCAACCAATAGCTAAATATACTTGAAACGAAATTAAAATATAACATGTTTTATGTTAAGGAAAATTGTCATTCACTAAGTCGTGAATCGGGGTGCTAAGTGGTGAAGTCAAGACTCAAGACCAGGTACGTATAGTGTGAACGAGTTGTTATGGCACGTGTAACACTACAAACATATGGTACTCATTGTGACTTGGCAGAATCATGAAGATTTTCATGAATTAATTTAGGAGTAATAAGAGATAATATGATATTCTATATTAGATAAGGCGATTAGTAGAGACATGTGTGTCCTGCCCGTAATGCAGTTGTTAGCATGTTTTACTAGCCACCGTATTCCATACTCAAATCCGACTCACTATAGCTCCCTAGTTGGCGCTCTCCAGTACCTTAATATTACCAGAACCGATCTTTCTTATGCTATTAATCAAGTGAGGCAATTCTTTCATAATCCTATGCAAGATCACTTCCAGGTTGTAAAGCAGATTCTACGTTATGTCAAAGGCATCTTATCTTATGGTCTCTTATTTTCACATGCTCCCTCTCCTACCATCTTGGGCTATTCTGATGCGGACTGGACACGTTGTCTTGAAACACGGCTTTCAATATATGGGTATTCTATATTTCTTGGTGGTAACTTAGTCTCCTGGAGTGCTAAGAAACAACCAATTGTTTCTCAATCTAGTTTTGAGTCGGAGTATTGGGCCTTGGCAGCTACTGCTTCGGAGATAGTATGGATAACTCATCTTCTTCGGGAACTTAATATTCTACCTTCCGGCCCTCCTACTATACTGTGTCACAATCGAAGTGCTCTTTTCTTGAGTCAAAATCCCGTTTCACACAAGCGAGCTAAGCACGTTGATATTGATTACCATTTTGTCCGTGAAGTGGTTCTATCTGGACGTCTTCACACCAAATATCTTTCTACTCATTTGCAACTCGCTAATATTTTTACCAAGAGTCTTCATCATCCGCATCCAAGCTTCGTGTTGGAGCATCCCCATCTTCGCTTGCGCCGGGAAGGGGGGGAAGGGGGTGTAATAGGGCGATTATCTTTTGTAATTTATGTATTTATCCTAAAATTAGGATTTCCATATTTTAGTCAAGTTGTTGTAATCTCTTCGTATGAATATTTATCAATATACGCCTCACCTAATTCAAGGACAATTGAATTGCAATCCTTATAAGTACTCAATTATCTTCACCAAAATATTTAAAATAAGTTAGTGTTTAACATGCTATTTGGTTTATTTATAGTAGTCGTCTATATTTGTTATTAGTAAGTGCTGTAATTAATAATCGTTTTTAAATAAACATAAAGAAATACTAAACAATTTATAAAAATTATTAAAAATAGATGATATTACGTTAACCAAAAAATAAGGCAACCAAATGTTTCTGACTAAGTTTGTATATACACCTAGAGATGGCAAAAACTGACACGACATGAATCGACACGAAATAAATGGGTTTGTGTAAGAGATTTCAACTCGTTTAATTAAACGGGTTGACATGACACGATACGATAATTAAACGGGTAAGGTCAGGGTCGAAACTTTCAACTCGAAAATGACCCGTTTATTTATATTCAAGTTTTTCTAATTCTTCTGTAAATTGTACAAGTCAAAAACTAAGACCATATTTAAAAGAAAAACTTCAGGTTGACGTGTTTATAATGTGGAAGTCGTTTAACAACCCAGGTCATGAATTCATTTTCAGTTTTTCTGTTTTCTCATTCATACTCCACAGTCCAACTAGGTCTCTCCCTCCTCCTCGAAATATCGTCATTCTCCTCGACTCCTAATACTTTAACATTACTATCTAAACTTAGCGTGGATTTTCTCCTCAACTTGTATTACTAGTTTTTCATGTTTTCTTTTTTCATCTTCTAAATTCCTACTCTTTCAACTACTTAGAATTTCAATTCAAAAATAACATTATATATTTACAAGGTCTAAGCCCCAAACCTGAAACTCAAAACGAAAATAAACAGGTTGATACGGCACGACACGATTATTAAACGAGTTGGGTTAGGATCGAGCACTTTCAACACGTTTAATGTTTTGACACGACACGAAATGACACGACACGACACGTTTGACAGGTCCATATATACCCTCATTTATCTCCTTCCACCAGCTATGCCCTGAACCGTTTCCCCTCCTTGTGCCACCTCTTGTACTTCACTTTTACCGGTTCGACACCTCCTATTTTATTCTGTTTTTCACAAAATTTAATATAACATAAATACAAGCCCTTCTTAAAACTTTTAAGTCCACTTGGTCAAAATCAAAAAAGACGGCCACCACATCTTGAGTATATATATTATATACAAACTTAGTCAGAAACATGTAAATAATTAAGTCAATAAACAACCAATACAAAATTAAAAATAATCAATAACGAAACCAATACTTAACTGTCGTCTTTCCCTTTTTCTCCACCGCAACAATTATTCATTATTGTCCACACCACACACAACGGCATCAATGACGAAAAGGCGATGACAAATGAAGAGACGACAAAATAGCAACATAGTTCCACTTTTATTTTCATCTTCCAAACTAATTAAACAAAACTAGAAACAATTTTAACGCAAAACTGTATTAAAAAATCACACGTTTTTGCCCTTTTCATATTAGTCAGGGAAGAACAAACAAATCCATAACTCTTTTGATCAAGTCGATCAGGGGTTTGGATTAGCGGTGTTCTATAAGGCTTGGGGGAGTGGCCTCGCCATCCCCCTCGCCATCTCTCTCGCCATGTCTCGCTAACCCACACCGGCCGAGCTCGCCCTCGCCCTCGCTGAAGAACCCTCGTCAATATATCAGCGAACTCGCTATAGCAACCATTAGCAACATGACTTGTACCTTTTAGCATGAGACTTGTACCTTTTAGCATGGTTAACACATGCTGACTACTCCCACCAAATTTGGTCAGCATGTGCTAAGCTGATGTGGCATAGTTTAGCATGTTCAGCACATGCTAACCACTCCCCCTCCCCCAGCTAAAGTATAAACAGCAAAATGATCAATTTTCTCACTGCTTTGTTGAGTTTAAGGTTCCGCAAAAAGCTGAATACGTCCATTTCATTAAATTTAAGAAAAATATATATTCAACTGTGGAAGAGACTTACGTGCTCAATTTGAACTTCTTTTTTATAAATTATACTCATTATGCTGACATTTTCTACACACCTGTTGTCAATATCAATAAAAATGACAAATATCTTCACTCTTTTACCTACAAATTCATCAATACCGATAACCTTTGAACACTGTGAGTTTGCTTGTTCTAGCTCGAGTGTGTGTGTGTGCGCGCGCACGTGTGCACGGTTCAATGGATTCAAAGCAAGAAACGAAGCCACATGC
The DNA here is from genome assembly GCA_023525715.1 of Cichorium intybus. Classification (NCBI taxonomy): domain Eukaryota; kingdom Viridiplantae; phylum Streptophyta; class Magnoliopsida; order Asterales; family Asteraceae; genus Cichorium; species Cichorium intybus. The sequence continues at coordinate 17,393,508 of CM042017.1, read as the reverse complement.
AGTGTGCATACCAGCACCCGCACAAGGACACATTAATCCGATGCTAAAACTTGCTAAAATCCTTCATTCGAAAGGCTTCTTAATCACCTTTGTCAACACCGAATTCAACCACCAACGTCTACTAAGATCTCGAGGCACTGACGCCCTCGACGGCATCGCTTCCTTCCGTTTTGAGTCCATTACCGATGGTCTTCCGCCGCCGGAAAACTTTGACGCCACCCAAAATGTCTATGATATATGTCGGTCCACCCAAGAAAAGTGTTTAGGTCCTTTCAAAACGCTCATCGCCAAAGTGAGTGAGTCGTTATCGCCGGTGACGTGCATAGTCTCCGACTTGCTTATGGGATTCACCCTCGACGCCGCAAAAGAACTTGGTATCCCGGAGTTTCTGTTTTGGACGGGTGGAGCCGGTGCCCTTATATGTTACGAGCTGTATCCGAAGCTTGTGGAGAACGGTTTGATGCCGCTCAAAGGTTATATTAACTTTAATGCATATCTTTTTTCACATTAAATTTTTTTAGTTAAAAAGTCATGCATCTATTCGGGATATTCGGTGCCAAACAAATCTCTATGTTGAAATACATATCGATTAGAAAATTGAGTAAATAAAATAGCATGAAATCCCATATAGGAAAATTTTATTTTGAGTTGTTTTGAAAAACAACGAATAATAATGTAATTAAAACTTTAATCTTTTGTAAATACAATATAAAGTTATATAAATAGAATAAATCTATAACTTGTAACATATCGTTCGATTTTATTGAGGATTAAAAAGAACACTCTTCTACCGTAAAAATATAATTGCAAAGATAAAAATCACATTTTTTTAGAAACTTCATTAATTACGTTTTTAAGTTGCAAACAAACAATATTTTTTATTGTAATGCTTCATTTAATTTCCTTACAATTTTGATTAGTGAATAAGGATCACTTTTGTAAATACTCCTATGGAAAAGTCATAATAATAGCTTAGGAAATTCAAAAGGCTAGTAATTATTGTGTATACTAAACATGCCCGAAAATTCGTTCCAATAATAGGCATATTATTTGTATAAGCAATGTATCATTGTTGAGTACAAATATTACGCAAGATTTGATATAAATAAAAAAAGCTTTGTTTTGTATTAACTGCTAATTGAGTTCTTTTTTCAATTGCATAATTTACAGATCCAAGTTACGAGGTAAATGGGTATTTGGATACAGTTGTAGATTGTATACCAAACATGCATGGTATACGTCTAAAACACATTCCGCCTTTCATTAGACTCATCAACCCTGGTGATAAATTCATGGTGGAATTCACTAACGCACAAATCGATAAAGCCAAAACAGCTTCGGGCATTATTCTCAACACTTTTGACGATCTAGAACATGATATTTTGTCCACACTCGCGTCAGTATTTCCTCCTTGCTATGGAGTCGGTCCTTTACATTTACTCGAAAATCAAATTGCTGATAAGTCTCTATCATCTATCGGATCAAACCTTTGGAAAGAAGAACCAGAATGTTTAAAATGGCTCGACTCAAAACCACCATCTTCAGTTGTTTACGTGAATTTTGGTAGCATCACAGTCATGACACATCAACAACTAGTCGAGTTTTGTTGGGGGCTTGCGAATAGTAATCATCCGTTCTTGTGGATATTACGACCAGGATTAGTGAGTGGCGAGTCAGGAGCACTTCCATTAGAGTTCTTGAAAGAAACGAGTGGTAGAGGGATGTTAGCTGGGTGGTGTCCTCAAGAACAAGTTCTGAATCATCAATCGGTAGGAGGGTTTTTGACACATAGTGGATGGAATTCAACTGTAGAAAGTTTGTCGAGCGGTGTGCCGATGATTTCTTGGCCGTTTTTTTCAGATCAGCTACCGAATTGTTGGTTGAGTTGCAATAAATGGGGGGTTGCCATGGAGATTGATAATGATGTAAAAAGGGATGAAGTTGCGAGGCTGGTGATTGAGTTGATTACCAAAGAGAAGGGAAAGGAAATGAGGAAGAACGCCATTAATTGGAAAGAGAAGGCTTATGAGGCTTGTGCATTTCCTTGTGGTTCTTCTGTGATTAATTTGGAGAAACTAGTCGATCAATTGCAGACATTTTCAAAATGATTCATGATCCATTTGAGATGTTTGTTTTAAACCATTGGTTCTCTTTTGATGACACTTTTACGAGAATGTGGCCAGTTGGATAGTGATTTTACAAGTGTACTTGTATTTTAACATCCTTTAAACATTCATCTTCGTACGTAATCGATCGTCTTCATCATCAACGTTTTGTGGTCTTTAAACTTGGTTAACTTAATTACCTACTAAATTGCGACTATATGTAATTTTATAAAACTTGCTATTATTGTTAGCCATGTTTTGTTGGCAACATTTGTGCTCGTAGCCATGAAATTAATCATTGGTGTGAATAAATTTGATTTCTGCTTCATTTTAGTTGGTAACTCTTCTACAATAACCAAGTAGTGGTTTTGCCTCTCGTCGGAATAGTATAGTTCATATGAGTTTCTGCTTACCGAACGAGATCCAATGGTTAATTGGTTTCTTGACAACTAGTCGTCAGTGGCGAATATTCAAGGATATAACTAGCGGGTATCCAACTTAATTGAGATAGCAAACTAAAAGGGTCGAAAAATATTGATTATCGGATTGGGTGCCAATAATACGAATTAAGGCAAGTATAGTAGTAATTTTATTACCAAATCAAGTGTAATTTTAAAAAGTAGTCAAAAGTCTTACGATTGTTCACAACTAACTATTATTCGCAACGGTTTCCATATTTTAAAAACAAAAGTAAATTACAAGAATGGTCTTTGTGGTTTGAGGTAAATTGCACGTTTGGTCCCTAACTCTTTTTTTTATAACTCGGACGGTTCTTATCATTTTGTTTTGTTACGCGCTTGGTCCTAACTAACTTAAAATGACTATATTGTCATTTTTAATATTTTTTTACTTTTATATTATTATTTATAGACAAAAAAACATATACTTAATTGAAAAACATACAGGTCCTAACCACAACCATTTCCCACACTTCTTATCATTTTCTCTGCATCTCGTTTCTCCTCTACTTCCCTGCATCTCTCGTCTTCATTTGCTAGAAAACTCCACAACACCTTCTCTTCTACATCCGACGATTCACCACTAGAACGAAAGTTCCAACCCCCTGACACCACGATCGGTTTACCTTCGTTGTGTTTTGGAACCCGGCGAACAGGAAAACCACCCCTAGATCTAGGTTCCCGACGAACAAAAAAAAAACACCCCGGAAAATCGATCTCTCTTTTGATTATTTCATCTTCTTTCATTGAAACTAACGACAGTTAAGTTGTCCAAGGCGTGTGGGATTTGTTTTAGGTTTATTCGAATTTTGGCGAAAACTAACATGGATGAAGCATTTATAACAGGTTGGGTGTTAGATGCATTTAATGCATATTTTGTAGACCGTTTTTACCCTTCTTTACTTGCCTTTTTAGTTATTTTCATACATTTTCACTCATTTTCCGGGGACTACGATATTTCATAAATTGTGTGTGATTTCAGGTGAAAAAGGAGAAATGCAGCATAAGATGGATGGAGCAAAAGTGGAGCGGAGCGAGTGAGGCATGGAAGAGGATATGGTAGGCTTGGAATGCTTGGAACGAGCTTTTAGAGAGTTATGGAGCATTGAAGTACAAGATGGAAGCTTATGGGAGTTTGAATAATGAAGAAATGAACCTGATGAAGACTGATGGCCTGATACGTACGGGTCGTGTGCCCTAACACGGGTCATGTTAGACCCCACTCTAAAAACGCTTTTCATAGAAGACCCCCAACACGGGTCGTGTCCCTCTACACGGGTCGTGTAAAAGCCCGGCTGAGAATCTGCTTTCAATACACACGACCTGTGTGATTTTACACGGGCCGTTTGACGCGCAAAACTGTTTTCTTGGCAGTTTTATCTCACGGTTTTAAGGCCTTTTGGGGTCAGTTTTTGGAGATGTGTTCGTTTCTAGACAGAGGATTTCAACCATTTTCAAGGGAAGTGAGAATGACACGTTGAATCTGATCTTTGATTTCAGTTTATAAGTACAATTTGAATACTTTCTACCACTTGCATCTTAGAGATCTTAGCCCGAGCATGCGTGGCTAGATCTATAGATTATCCGGTTCTGTGAAACTTGTGAAATGGGATTTTTAATCATTCGGCTAAGGTTATGTTCATGTTTTCATCAAGTTGTTCAAGTTTTGCTTCGAATGTTTTAATTGATTTTAATGCCATTTCGTGTTGGTCACTTGAATTGATGTTTGAATCATGATTGTAATTTTATCTATGAAATTCGTAATTGTTTTATGGATAAATGTTAGTAGCAATACCAAGATTAGTTTCATGTTAAAATTAATGTAGGTATAACTTGAACTACACATTTTTACGCTTTCGAGCATTTGAGAAGTATCAAATTGTGAATGGTTGTTCACTTGAATCCTAATGTGTTTTTCTAACTTAATCTGAGAGTTTGTTTGGCGTATGTTTAAGAAAAATAGTTTTAATTCAAAGAACACGTTTTACTTAAATAAAATAATGAACTAATAGTATTAGAGCTCGTTAATACTTTTGAAAACCATCTTAGATGAAACTAGCATAACTTATGGTGTTGGTTGAATTACCTTATCAAACATGTACAACGGAATCAGAACTTCATTTCATTTGTGTATTCGTATCTTTTAGATATCTACATGTTTAATTTGATAACTTTCAATTTACAAAATCACAAACCCTCGAACATTTATTGTATCTTATGTGAACAACTTAGCATGAAGTTAGACCATTGTCCCTGAGAACCGACCCTGCTTATTCTGTACTATATTATTAGTATATTGAGCAGTGAAAAAACTTAAAGATTTATATATATATCTTACCAAAACAAAATGATAGAGATCGTCCAAATTAAAAAAAATAAGTTAGGGACCAAGCATACAATTTACCCCAACCCTTAGGGATCATTCGTGTAATTTACCCCAGCCCATAGGGATCGTTCATCCTCTTCGATACCGTCCCTTTGTTTTATAGGTTGTTCAGATTTCAATTTCTATTATAAAATTTTTTATGTGAGCTTCTATTATTGTATGTATAAAATGGAAGATGTCGAAAAAAATCAAATTTCAATAATTTATTAGAATGGTGAGTATATTTGGTAGTGTGTGTGAGAGAGAAAATAATGGAAGAATACATAAAGAGGAATAGAGATAGAGAGACTAGGTATGGGGTGGGTATTTTTTTTTATTATTATAAAAAATAAAAGGTTAAAAAGAAAAGAAAAATGAAGTGAAATGGTAAGAATGACTTTTTACATAAAGCAATGACCTCTGGCGTGCTTTTTGCAAACCACATGACCATCCACATCAAGTTTCCAATATATTTGACTAAAAGTGTAACCTTTAGACAAACCACATGGACCAATGGTGTAATATCATGCAACAAAAAACATGTGTAATGTCATGAAAAATAAGTAACCATGTAACATTATTTACATAAACAAATAGACATTTTTATGTTTTTGTGATGTCTAATATATTTGACTTAACTAAATTAATATAATTTATACAAACATCAACTTCATATCGCTCCTAAAATCTATGAGCAAAATAATAATTTTATTATATGGAATTTATACACAAGTTAATGGATAACGTAAAATTGACTCCTAAAAAGTTACTAGCTTGTATGTATCCATTTATTTTCAAATGTATACGACTGGACACCCACTCGGTGTATCGATTACATTATAATATAGTCTATATGAAACTATGTGAAAATCTATTTCTACTTTTCTTCTATTAGATAATTGTATTTCTATATTTCTATTATCTAAAATAAGTATCTACTACGAAAACAAATGAGCAATAACTACTTACCGGTGAGTCATTGAAAAAAGACAGAGGGAAGGGAATTAGTGATGTGTATATGTGGTCGTCATGTGAGGTGGATGTTGGAAATAGTGTTCAATGTCATAACTATTGATCATATTTTTGATAATAACATAGTCTATTTTGGTTGCCTATAGGCATACTTGACTCGAAACGAGTCAATGTTGAAAGTAAAATGCCTTTTATCGGATAAAGTTTCAAAGTACATGGCTATTATGGGTGGACTCGAGTCGAGTCTTTTTCCTGAAAAAAATACAATTTGAAACTTGATGTTGCACCTATTATCTTGATCTCCAATCACTACCATAATTGTAATATAGTACGAGAACACGAGAAATAAGCCCAAATTAGGAATGTGACTTATCAATTGTATTATAGTCATGATTTTAACCCTTAACTAGTATCTTGGGAAGTGTAAAGAGTATGTTAAGTTAGTTAAATAGAGGGTAGTACCTTCTTTCTGACCTATTGGATTGATAAAAGTTGTGGACTACTTAAGGTGATCAAAGGCTTACTTATTAACTAAACTAGTGTGAGTAGCTCCATTGTTCCCTTATTCTTGATGATATGTTGGGAGCATGGATATGCAATACAAGTGCTTAAGCAACAGAGAAAATGCCTATGTGGGTGGATGCATGTCTACGTGGCTAGTAGTGTGTCTATGTGGCTAGTTGTATGCTTGTGTGGCGAGGATTAATTCCTAATTGGATAGGATATGAAATAATATGGGATAAATGTCGTTTTCATTATTATTGCTATTAATTTTATATAATACTATTTTTTGCAATATTTTTTTAGAACGGCAAGTAACTATTTGTTGCAATATTTATACATGTGTGGATTAAATGTATAACATGATTGGTTACTCACAAAGTTTCCAAAGCTTACTTGTTATTGTCGACAATTGTGCAACTTCTAGAAACCCTACTAGGGGAAAGGAGAAAGTAGAAGCTTAATGTAGTAGCGTGTTATCTAGGAGTTTGTGGCAGCGGCCAGCCTAGGGATGCTATTTATGTATCATATTATATTTCCGTTGATACATTTGTTGTTTTGTCTGATTTCAGAATAATTCGTTTAATTCCGGACATTTCCGTCGTATCTCGGGTTGAATTGAAGGACCTGGGATCTTTCTTATGCCAAAGAAATGAACAAACAAATACTTGGGTTGTTGTATGTGCACAAAAGGATGAAGAACAAATAATATGGGGACACGATGGAGCAATAAATATACATCATAAGCCATTGTATATAAACTTATAATATCCACACTTTATTCAAAATAGATAAAGGCTATATATAGCCTTTTTTACTTGAGGGATACGTGTACATGAGAAGTAGCAATAGAAAACTACTCAGTCACTCCACCTCTTAAAGACTAGGTACTACCTTGACCCATTCTCACCTAGCTACACTTTCACATCCATGTAATTCGTAAACTAAAATACTAATTCTAACTAATAGACTTTCAACTAAAACATAGACTATAAAACATAAATAATAATTAAGCCATGTATGTGATTATCATCCAAACCAATTAATCCAACAATCACCTTCTCAATTGGTTTATACCACTCCTTCACAGCAATGCCGACTCTTCTTCAATTAGGTTTGCTTTCTTCTCCTTGTGATTATCAGCACCTTGATCATCTTCTTCGTTCGTCTTCATCCATTCAGCCACCATCTCGACTTATTCCGGAACGATCACGACCTCTCCCCGTCCACGCCCAAAGTCACCTCCGTTTTGGCTACGAAACAAGAGCTCGTTCTACCGACTAAGAAAACAAGCTACCTGCTTTACCGTCTTCTTTTTCCAGCAACATCGAACCGAATCCAAAGCTACCCGCTTCAACTTATTTATTTCGTTTGTAACCGCCTGAAATGAACACAATTTGAAGCCCTGCTTAGACAGATCCCTTCCAATCGATTCTTCACACACCTCTGCCGGTAAAACTCCTTTCAAATGAACGTTTTGATCGAGGATTCCGCTTACACCCCCTTCACACGAACGTAGCTACAACTTCATGAGATGAAAAATGCCATCTGCTTAACCTCCATATACCATGATGACACCATCTCTGTTGCTCTCAGTCCTATATTTGGGCGACGAATGACCTATAAAAAAGCTAATCAACACCACCCCATCACGTGAACCTGGTTAGCTCTGATACCAATTGAAGGACCTGGGATCTTTCTTATGCCAAAGAAATGAACAAACAAATACTTGGGTTGTTGTATGTGCCACAAAAGGAAGAAGAACACATAATATGGGGACACGATGGAGCAATAAATATACATCAGAAGCCATTGTATATAAACTTATAATCTCCACACTTTATTCAAAATAGCTAAAGGCTATATATAGCATTTTTTACTTGAGGAATACGTGTACATGAGAAGTAACAACAGAAAACTACTTAGTCACTACACCTCCTAAAGACTAGGTACTACCTTGACCCATTCTCACCTAGCTACAACTTTCACATCCATGTAATTCGTAAACTAAAATACTAATTCCATCTAACAGACTTTCAACTAAAACATAGACTATAAAACATAAATAATAATTAAGCCATGCACGTGATTATCATCCAAACCAATTAATCCAACATGAATGTGTGTAAATTGACATCATATATGTTCTGTTAGTAATAATGAAAAAAAGAATACGATACTTTGATAGTATTCCAACAAGTAGTCATTTTTGCATATATCCTATAATAATCATACTATTCATAAGCCTTAGATCGATGCATGTGTGTACTGAGTTGTATCTCATGAAGTTGTAATTAGACAAACTTGTTACATACTTACATGCATATTTTCAAGTATTTGAATTGAAAAACATCGTTAAGGAAAAAACTAACACAAATTATGAGGACTTAAACTAGAATTTAGTTATCCTGTAACAAAAAAACAATATTAAGCAATTTTGTGTTTAGTAGATTGTTTACTGTGACATTGAGTTAAGAAATACATCCATTTTTCGTAAAAGATTTTAATCCGAGATTTCCTTTTAAAAAGATACTGGTTAAATAAAAAGCACGCGGATAGCGATCCAAAATCTCTCATCGGATATAATCTAAACCGTCGATTCCTATTTCAACAATCCAACGGCCCATGCACCTTCGCGCTAACTGTTCCTCCCCCAAAAGTTTCAAACTTCCCCACAACCTCCGTCACCGTCAAACCCTTATAAATACAGACAATTTCCTCCTTCAATCCCCACTACAATCATTCGTATCTTCTTCGCATTCACAAAAGCTTACTACATTCACAGAAAAATGGCAAGAACCAAGCAAACTGCTCGCAAGTCAACCGGAGGAAAAGCTCCGAGAAAGCAGTTGGCCACTAAAGCTGCACGAAAATCAGCACCGGCTACCGGAGGAGTGAAGAAGCCCCACAGATTCAGGCCAGGAACCGTCGCTCTAAGAGAGATCCGTAAGTACCAGAAGAGTACCGAGCTGTTGATCCGCAAGCTTCCGTTTCAGAGACTTGTGAGAGAAATTGCTCAGGATTTCAAAACAGATCTGAGATTCCAGAGCAGTGCGGTGGCTGCACTTCAGGAGGCGTCTGAAGCTTATTTGGTAGGTTTGTTTGAGGATACAAACTTGTGTGCTATTCATGCTAAGAGGGTTACAATTATGCCCAAGGATATGCAGTTGGCTAGGAGGATTAGAGGCGAGAGAGCTTAGATTTGTTCAAAATGTCTTTTTTGCTAAGTAGTTAGGGTTTGCAAAGTTATCTATGTTCTTGAGGTCATGTCATTTTGACCTGTTTGTACTTTTTCTAATGGAAATTTTCTTGAATCCTTTCAAAATTTCCGATTATTGCATAGAAATCGACAATGTACGGTGGTTATTGGTGATTGAAATTTATTATGATTATTGCATTGAAATTTCTGATTGTTGTATTCGGTCATTTAACCTCAAAATATGATTTTGAAACAATGCATGTAAAGTGTTTGTGAAAAGTCCTCAATGACTAATAAATCATAAACATATATCCCTTAAAAGACTAATGTTATAATATGTATATATACATGTGAAAAACTAGAGTTACCCAAATACTAACATACCTCTTAACAAAAATCATGATCCTTTATCTTCAAACAAAACTTTATAAAACCGCTTTCTTTCTTCAGGATCAAATATGCCACCAAGATCACCATCTTCATCAGAAAGTTCATAATCATTCTCCTTCTTCCCTAATTTCATACCCACAACACCTTTCTTTCTTTTCTTTTCTAAATTCATCATATGATGTCTCCTATTATACTCATGAAGTCCCTCTTGCATAAGTTCCCCAAATTTATCCTTTACAACAACAACCGGATCTTTTTCAACCAATTCAGACCCTTTATACCCTTCTCTTAACAAAACCGTATAAATTTGATATTTATTCGAAACATAAAATATTCCCGGATGCTTTAAAAGCAAAACATTTAACTTTTCAGGCAAACATAACTCCCTTTTGAAATGTCCCAATTTCATAATTGATGCTTTCTTCCATAATGTAAGTGACAACAACTCATGAACCAAACCAATTGTCCTCTTTTCCGATTCCGTTGACCCTGTTGACCACGTTGACCAATTCCCATGATTTATATACGGTGAAATGTAAGGAGATGAATTGAACTCATGAAATCTTTCCCATGATTTCACCCAAGATGAAGGCAATGAACATTGGAATGACGGATTCCGACCTTGTTCTTGAGCTTTCCGTTCAATGGCGGAAACAGCCAAGTCTGGATTCCAGTTCATGAGTTCGATTTCCATTGAAGCTCGTCTTCCGGAATGATTAACTACACGGAATGTATCAAGATGTTTAGGTATGATTCTTATTAAATAATCATCTGGTAACCCTAAATTTCTTTTGAGCTCGTTTAATTTAGAGACATTGAGTCTATGGTTATAAACCATCATCAATAACTTTGTTAATCTTTCAACAACTACTGGTTCTTGCTTATCTTTTACAGATTCTTCTTCTTGTACTAAAGAGAGCATCTTTTTGGTCAAACAACAATGGTGTTCATCGTTTTGAAGGTATACTTCAAAGCAGCAAGGGTATTTCTTGAGCCAATTTAGGGCTTTCCCTTGAAGATCAAGAGTTTTGAATTTTTTCTGGAGGAAATTGACTGATGCTACATGATCTGGACACCGTAGGATTATGTTTTTGATCTGATTGTTTATAATCCATCTACGGTTTCTAGTTAAGGCTGCTTCAAGATCTGGATCTTTTTTCATTGACCAAAGAGAGAGTCGTTGGAGAAGATGAAGGTTAAATAAAGGGAAACATATCAATGAAGTTGTAATCTTTTGTTTCTGAAAACAGATATTCATCATCGTTTTCACACTTTGTATCTTCGACCTAGCCCTGTTTATGATGATACGTAAATAAGATACATGTAGATAAGAAGCACATAATTTGCAGTTCGATCATTAAAAGTAAGGAGACGAGCTTCCTGAAGTTGGAAAATCTGAATAATATTATTGACAGGTTTCTGAAGTACACAAATAGTGATAACTAAAACAAATTCAACAATACTCAAGGATCAATACAACGTAATTTCACGAAACATTTCAAATAGATTGCAATTTTATTTGTATGAACCAATACTTATGAAAATATAATGAATGGAACCCTAGAATTAGCAAGATATGTCAAATATTTCAATTTTGATACCAATATTAAGAACTGACGATTTAGATACATTACCGATTGTTCGAATCTAAGAAGTCTGTAATTCGCCCGTTGCCCTGTCCACTCTAGCAAGCTGAAACAGATGGTGATGATGATGACAATGACAATGGAGACATCGTTGAGGACGGAATTAGTGTCGTTCCCCCTATGGAATACTCTCCTTTACAGACTATTGTTGAGCGGATGGTTTAGGGTTTGTTGTTTGCAGGAGATTTTGAAGGAGAAAGAAAACAGGAAACGACATGTGAACTTATGCTTCTTAATCCATTGGCAAACGATCGATAAGGGATCAGGCCTACTATGTACGAAATTTGCATTAGCCATTTTGAGTATAGAAAATAACTGTGTTTGAAACCCAAGAGCATAAAGGACCCGTTCAATGAAGGTTATAAAAAAGAACTCGAAAGGAATTCGTATAAGACGATCTCCGATTTACATCTATTTTTTACTTTATTTTTGAAATAAAAAATAGAGTAAAAAGTTGATCATCTCCAACCCATCTCTATTTTTCACATTATTTTTACTTTAACTTTGTGTTCCCGAGTCTCATTTAACGAGAGAAAGAGAGAAAATTGGGTGGAACTCGGAGGAAAAGAAAAGTTTTTATGTTCCCGAGATTTTTTTACAGAAGGAAATGGAAAAAAAAGAAAGGAATTGGAGGGTTAATATTCTCTCCTAATTTTCTTTCCGATTTGGTAGACTTTGGAAGGAAAGGAAATTACTGGTAAAAATACCACTTAATTATAACTTTATTTCCATTCCTTTCCACTCGGGAACACATAAAACATTTATTTCCTTTAATTTTCTTTCGATTTGGGAACACGAAAATATAACTTTCATTTCCTTTCTCTTCCCTTCTTTTCTCTCATTTTTTTTTTCTCTCCATGCTAAAACTCGGGAACACAGCGTTAAAAGGTATATTCATATCATATTCTTTTTTATTCATTTACAAAAATTGTCAAAATCTCAACTTTTACTTATTAACTTTTAAGATATTGTTACTTTATCTTTTTATTCTAATAATATTTTAAAATATATTCAAAACACTAATAACAAAATAATTTATTCGTATATAATTAATTTGAAAAATTTATGATTTTATTAATACAAAACTTTTAACTAATAAAAGCACATTTATAATACACTCTTAAATAAATATTATACATCGTTTTTATTTGATTGTGTTTAATATATAAGTTAAAGGCATGGTTTACTAAAATATTGATATTGTATAATATATATATATATATATATATATATATATATATATATATATATATATATATATATATATATATATATATATATATATATATATATATATACACTTCGTTTTTTATTACGTATGTTATCGTGCTTTAATTTTTTTTAAATATATATAAATTTTTATATGAATTCGATATATAAATATTCACTTTTGATAATTATAATTAATTAATATCGTTTAATATATATAATATGATTATAAATATTTGTTATTATATTTAAATAAACTAGAAATGTATAAATATAAAAACCGGAGGACTAAAAATGACAAGTGAAACATTAACTCTATATTTAGTGTAAAGGAATAGTATTGCTCTATATTTGAAGTAATACTGTTCAAAAACCTAAATATAGAGTGTGTTATAGTGTTGGGTTGGAGATAAATAGAGTAAAAAATGAAGTAACTCTATAATAGATTGGGGTTGGAGATGCCCTAAGCATTTCAGCAGATTACCGACATTTTACTTTAAAGGTTAGAAGAAGAATTGGAAAAGCTAAGCAGTCTCTCATGTGTTATCCTGTCGTTAATTCCTTTATCAGGTGTGTTTTACTTTAAATAAATCGAGACTGCCAACATAGGGTGGGTTGCTACTCTATTGGTCAAATTATATGGATCGTGAACTTTGAAATATACCCGAAATCATATAGAGGTATACATGAAGGGAAGCCGCCGTGGTAAATTGGGTGGTGGCGTAAAGCTTTCTCTTCGTTGCTGAAGTGGTTGGGACTAGTTGGGCATTCTTGATTCAGGCCGCCATTGCTGTTGCTATGTTTGAATTCGCATACGAGAAAACAAAGATGACCCCAAGCCCTAATTGATTCAACCTTTCTTAATCGATTCAACCATTCCTAGAACTGAAATGACTAAATGCCCATCTTGTGAGGACCAAAACTGTAAATTACACTAGAGAAAATCATAAAATAAGAGTAAATTGCACTTTTGTTTGGTTTGCCAAAAATAATAGTTTTAGTCCAAGTATTTAAAAATAAATAGGATTAATTGCGAAAAAAGCGTTATATTTTGCTAAAAGTTCGTTTTAACCTTTTATTTTTAAAAGATTTGGAAAAAACCATCAATTTTTGGTAAAAAGTTTATTGAAGCCATTATTACCGGTTCTTTCAGTCATAATGGTTAGATTAATTTTTTTTTAAAAATTGGTGGTTTATTAGAACAAATAAAATTTTGATAGTTTAAGCAGAAAAAGTAATGAAATATAGTGTTTTTCCGTGATATATAAATTAAAGTGTAAACATTATGTAGGTCTAATTACGAAAAAAGCACTATATTTTGCAAAAAATTCGGATTAACCATCAATTTTTAAGATTCGAAAAACCACCATAGGTTTCATCGAAGCCACTGTTACCGGCTTCTTCAGGTCATAGTGGTCAGGTTGAAAATTTTTCCAAAAATTAGTGGTTTTGTTAGAACAAATGAAAAATTGATGATTAAACCAGAAAAAATGCAAAAATATAGTGCTTTTTCGTAATTTGCCATATAAATATGTCTGAACCCTGTTGTTTCTAAATCTTGCATCAGAGGTCCCTAGGACTGTTTCCATCTATAAAGCTCCATTAAATGGGTGTAAAATGACAACATTACCTCTATTTTTATCTTTTTCTAATTTTGTCATTATTATTATTATTATTATTATTATTATTATTATTATTATTATTATTATTATTATTATTATTTTGCCATATTTTAAAATTGAGGGACCAGTACTGTAAAATGACCTAAAGTGCAACACTCGGTTTTTCCATTCAAGGTATACCCAAAATTTTAGAATTATAACACAACACAAATGTGTATACTGGTATTTAAAACATGGAATACAAGATGTTATAAAAAATATACTACATAAAAAACTCACCACGGATCCAGTCGGACATTACAATTTTCAAAATACAAGGCTGCTGCTTAAGGATTGGCTCTAAGTAGTTTATCTCTTAATTACATGCATTCCCCTATCATTGCTACAGATACATGTGGAACAATCACACTGTTGGATTAGGTGTCTAAGCCATGACTAATAATTAGTATTTACCTAATTAATAGAAGCATAGTCCATTTGGGTTGCCCTCATGGCTGGAGGTTTGGTAGAAAATTCGGTAGAGAGAAATGTTGATTTATTATGGGATTAATAAATCAACAGGAATTAAATATATGGTTTACTAATATATTAAAGTCATAATATATTAATTAGAAACTATATTAATTGATTAGAAATTAATTGGATTTAATTTGAGGATTAATTTAATTAATTAAAGGTGCAGGGACTAAAAATGTAATTATTCAATAGTTGAATAACTGGCAGTGTGACAGTGACCAGTGGAGGTCGAAATTTATATATGGAAATATATAGATTTCGAAATTAATATAATAAGATAAATAGGAGTTTGAATTGTAAGATAAAAGGTTTATCTTATTTGAATTCAAAAAGGCTTATCTCTAAGGTTTATCAACTGGTCATCTGGAAACTATAAATAAGGGTCCCTGGGCACCATATGATTTCGCCACTTTCCAGATACTCTCTCTGGAATTTTCGATCCCCTCTCCTCTCAGGTTGGGTGTGACTTATATTTGAGGCAGGATAATTTTGCTGCTCAGCTTCCAAGAAATTAAGGTTGGTTTTTCTGTTTTGATCTTTAGTTTCTTTTATTGGCCTCTAGGTTTTTTGTTATATGTTCAATTAGAAGAAAACATAGATCCTCATAGGTTTCATGTCAACTTAGGTTATTTAGTTCATGGTTTGCATAAAACCTTTCAGTGGTATCAGAGTCTGTTTTGTTTTCTTGTTGAATTGCTATAACTATTTTAGGGTTTATAGCCTATAAACCCTAATTTTAATTAGGATCGATTTCTAGGATTAGGGTTTTGGAAACCCTAATCCCCCTTGCTATTTTCGAAATCTGACATTAGGGTTTTAGGAGGTTTTCTATTTTTGGTAACTTTATTTGTTAATTAAATGGATAACCTTAAACCCCATTATTTGAATTCGAAATCTAGGGGGTTGAGGATAGGTTTTAATTAATTTGATTAATTTGGATAAACCTATCTTCAGTGAATTAATTTAATTAATTGTTAATTAAAAGATAATTCAAAAAGGGATTTAATTAATTTTAAATTATCGAAAATTAATGGAAAAATCCAGAAAAATATTTTAAAATGTTTAAAATATTTAGATATAATTAATTTAATTTATTGGTAATTAAAATTGATTAAATCAATTTTAAGGTTTAATTTAATTTAAAATTTAATTGCTAAATTTGGTAAAATTAAAAGATAAACCTTGAATATTGTAAAGGGTTTCAAAATACATCTTATATATGTTATTAAAAGTTAATACTATATATATGAGATAAATTTGGTTAGTCAAATCAATAGTAGGCCTCATTCACGAAGCTGGTCTATAAAGTGGGTATAAGGAGGCTGCCTATAAAATGGCGGTCTAATGGGTGAACACTCTCGCCCACTGCTCGCCTGATCAGTGGAGGGTCATTAGCCGAACAGTTTTGATAGGACCACTTAATCATTAAAAGTATAATGATCAAAGTACTAGAACCTTTACACAAAATCCCAATCTAGTTACCTTAGGAAAAATGTGAATTAGATGCTACCCCATGAAATTGCACATTGCACTTTATGAAACGTTGGTGGAGCGTGTGTGGTTTACCGGCACACCAATGTGGGTTCATAAAGAGTGGCAATGGGTGTCTCGGGTGTTATCATTATTGATGGAGCGTGTGTGGTTAACCGGCACATCAATTTGAGATGATAATGGACCCCGAGAGTACCAAGCTAATTTGCATGGTTATTCACACCCGGTTTGTGATCCTCGGCATCCCAGTCACAAACGGTGGGGCATATCTGAGATTAAACATGCTATTGAACAGTTCAATAAATCTCAAAAGAAACTAGGAATTCCATTTATAATAAGATTATTTTTTCCGCGGTGGAATTGGCTGAATCGTCATTCGCCTACCTTTATAAAATTTGCTTATAGATTACGGCATCCCTCTTCTATGTTGCAAATTGTTATAGTTGGATCCTAGCCTTATTTTATATTGGGTTTTTATAAGGACCGACAAGTATCTAATTAAACTTACCTTCTTTTATAGATGTCTTCTGCTGATCAATCCGCTCCCCACTCAAACTCCAGTGTTCCCTCTATCCTCTCACTGTGTTCCAAGGTTCAATTGAATGGGACAAACTACAATGACTGGATTAGAAACATCAAGATGGCTCTGAGGTACGAGAACAAAGAGTATGTTCTCGAGACTGAGCTTGTCGATGTTGACCCTGAAACTGCTACTCCCGAGGAGATTGCCTCGTACCAAAAACATTCTGATGATGCGACCAAAGTGGCCTGCATCATGATCGCCACAATGAACCCCGAATTGCAAAGGATATACGAAGACTACTGGACCTTTGAAATGCATAAGGAGCTTGCGGAAAAGTTCCGCAAGCAAGAGCACATCGAGAGGTGCGAGGTGGTCAAGGACTTCACGAACAGCAAACCTAAAGATGGAGAGTCCATCTGCACTCATGTGCAAAGAATGCAAGGTTACGTGGAGCGGCTTAGAAAGCTTGCGATGCCTGTACCTGAGGAGTTGGCCGTTGACATAGTGCTTAACTCCTTACCGAGTTCTTATGACCAGTTCAGGCTGGCTTATCATTTGAACAATAATCAGGCTAACCTGACTGAGTTGCATCGTATGCTTTGGGTTGATGAGGACGGGATAAAGGGTAAAAGTGTACCCTCGGTTAATCAGCCCGTCTTAGCCATTGGAAGTGGCAAAGGAAAGAAAAGGAAGGGCCCTCCTAAGCAAAATTGGAGGGAAAAGGTTCAGATCGGGTCGTCAAGCAATGGCTCGAGAACCAAGTCTTGCCACATTCCTTGTGTGGCCAACCCCGATGAAGCCAACTGTTTCTACTGCAAAGAGAAGGGCCATTGGAAGAGAAGCTGCCCCAAATACTTGCAAGATGTCAAGGATGGGAAAGTAAAACCAGCGACAACAGGTATATACACTATCTCTAAAAACTCACCATCTTCTAATTCTTGGGTCCTTGATACAGGATGTGGTTTTCACATTTGTTCTGATCTGCAGGGCCTAAAGGAAAGCAGGGAGGTGGAGCACGGTAGACTGAACTTGATCATGGGCAATAGGAGATCGTCCCCTGTTACCAAGATCGGCGTTTACAGTTTAGTGCTTAGTAGTGATGTTAGTATAGAGTTATTTAATTGTTGCTATTCACCAGAAATGGAAAGAAACATTATTTCATTTCACGCATTGTTCAGACAAGGATTTCAATTTTCTTTTGATAATAAAATTGGCTCGATTTCTGTTTTCAAAAATGGTATTTTGATTTTTACTGCTTATCCTTGTGATGGTGTGTATGAAACTGTTGAATGTGTTGACAATTTAGGACATAGTGTAAATTATATTGATTCTACTAGCGGTGTAGAAAAGGCATGTCTGTGGCATAGTCGGCTCGGGCACATCAGCAAGAAACGCATCGCCCAACTCCAAAAGGATGGAGTGTTGGAATCATTTGACCTCAGGTCGGATGATGTATGCGAATCTTGTCAGTTGGGCAAGATGACTAAATCACCTTTCAAAGGGTCTTTTGAAAGAGGTGAGGGTCTGCTGGACATCATTCACACGGATGTGTGTGGTCCATTCAGAGCAACCACAAAGGATGGCACGCGGTTCTACGTGACCTTTACCGACGATTTTAGTAGATACAGTTATATCTACTTGATCAAGCACAAGTCGGACACCTTTGAAAAGTTCAAAGAGTTTAAGAACGAGGTAGAGAATCAATTAGGAAGGAAGATAAAGATGCTCAGGTCCGACAGAGGCGGAGAGTATCTAAGTATCGAGTTCTTAGACTATCTAAAGGAATGCGGAATAGTTTCGCAGTTGACACCCCCCAGGACACCACAGTTGAAAGGTGTTGCGGAAAGGCGTAACCGAACCCTGTTGGACATGGTTCGTTCCATGATGAGTCGAGCTTCACTTCCCATTCACTTCTGGGGGTATGCCTTAGAGACTGCTGTCCATATCCTCAATCTTGTCCCAACTAAGAAGGTTGCTAAAACACCTCATGAGATGTGGACGGGGAAAGTTCCCTCGTTAGCACACATCAAGGTCTGGGGTTGTGAGGCTTTCGTTAGACGAGAGACTCAAGACAAACTCGCAGAAAGAAGCGAAAGGTGTTTCTTCATTGGTTATCCTAAACAGTCCTTTGGATATCTATTCTACAGACCGAGCGAGGACGTGGTCTTTGTAGCTAGACGAGCGGTCTTTCGAGAGAGAGAGCTCATATTCAAAGAGGACAGTGGGAGTACCATTGATCTAGAGGAAATTCAAGAGTCATCAGATGACGCAACCTTAGGAGAAACTAGCAACCAACATGAGGAAGAAGTTCCTGTTGGTCCGACAGATGTATCCTTACCTCTTAGGCGTTCCGGTAGGGTTAGCATGCCACCCGAGTTTTATGGGTTCCATATAACTGCGGATGGGGACACGTTTGTCAGTGATAGGACACTGATAAATTTGGATAAACCAGCTAACTACCAGGAAGCAGTGGCGGGCCCTGAGTCTGCCAAGTGGAAAGAGGCCATGGATAGCGAGATCAAGTCCATGTATGACAATCAAGTTTGGAACTTGGTTGACAACGTACCGGGTCGAAAGACAGTCGGATGCAAATGGATCTCCAAGAAGAAGACCGACATGGACGGAAAAGTACACACTTTCAAGGCAAGACTGGTTGCGAAGGGCTTTACTCAAACCCCAGGGGTTGACTATGACGAGACCTTCTCACCAGTAGCCAAGATAAAGTCTATTAGGATTATGCTGGCCATAGCTGCATTTCATGACTATGAAATTTGGCAAATTGGACGTCAAAACCGCTTTCCTTAATGGGAAGTTGACTGAGAATGTTTACATGAATCAGCCAGAGGGTTTTGTCGATGCAAAGTATCCTAATAAGGTGTGTAAGCTTGAGAGATCAATCTACGGATTGAAGCAAGCTTCTCGCAGCTGGAATCTTTGTTTCCATGAGAAAGTCAAAGAGTTTGGCTTCTCTAGGAGCGAGGATGAGTCCTGCGTATATGTCAAGGCTAGTGGGAGTATAGTCACCTTTCTGGTGCTGTATGTCGATGACATACTGCTCATGGGAAACGATATTCCAACCTTGGAAGATGTCAAGGCTTGGCTTGGGAAATGTTTCGCCATGAAGGACCTAGGAGAGGTTGCCTATATTCTCAGGATAAGAATATTGAGAGATAGGAAGAAGAGACTAATTGGACTTAGTCAGGGTACATACTTGGAAAAGGTACTGAAAAGGTTTAGTATGGAAAATTCCAAGAAGGGAGAGCTACCTATCCAAAGTAATGCAAAATTGAGTAAGACTCAAAGTCCGAGTACAGACGAAGAAATAGCTGAAATGAGTCGGGTACCTTACGCTTCGGCTGTAGGATCGATCATGTACGCTATGACGTGTACTCGCCCTGACGTGGCCTTTGCTTTAAGCATGGTCAGTCGGTACCAGGGTAACCCTGGAAGGGCGCATTGGATAGCTGTGAAAAATATACTCAAGTATCTGCGAAGGACCAAGAACATGGTGTTAGTCCTCGGTGGCAGTGATACCTTGAGAGTTGAAGGATATACAGATGCCAGTTTTCAGACGGATAGAGACAGTGGTCGGTCTCAGTCGGGCTGGGTATTCCTTTTGAACGGTGGTGCAGTTACTTGGAAAAGTTCCAAGCAAGAAACAGTGGCTGATTCTACGTGCGAATCAGAGTACATAGCAGCAAGTGAAGCGTCAAAGGAAGCGGCTTGGCTGAAGAACTTCATCGGTGACCTTGGAGTAGTCCCGAGTATTCAGGAGCCATTGGAACTGTTCTGCAATAACGAAGGTGCGGTCGCCTTGACAAAGGAACCGCGAGATCATGGAAAGTCCAGACATATCAACAGAAAGTACCACTACATCAGACATAGAGTAGAAGAAGGTCACCTCCTTGTAAAGAGGGTATCATCGGAAGATAATCCTGCAGATCCCTTGACAAAGGCTCTGAGTAGGATTAAGCATAATCAACATGCTAGGAGCATTGGATTAAGAGATGATATAAGTTTTTGTAATTAGATAGGTTTTGAAACTTGTAACAATGTTATTGTATTTGACTTTTATGATTTAATAATGGAGATTTATTAATGAGTAATGGTTTACTAATTTTGTCAATAATATATCATTGTGTTTCATTTTGCATGTTTTACTTCCTGAATAATTGGATTATTCAAATATCCACAGTCGCTCATGCTTTTAGGGAGTAAGTATGAAGCAAGACTGTCATGAATTAGTTGTAGATTGTCTAAGTTAGACATTGCAATAAGATTGCTGCAACATTCATGAGTACTTGGAAATGGAGATTTGAGTATTGGATAAACCCGCGCTCAATGGATTGCTTCATGGATTACATCACGAGCAATATTGAGACGATAATATCTTTTGATCTTTAAGATAAGACATATGAGTTATGATTTACTAGACGGTTGTTCATTGATAATACGAAAACGCATCAGTAACTCGGTGTTATAAAACATATTGTTGTGAGTAATTTGTCCGGTAAAAGACATAAGTATATGAGTCAAAGTTTATTCGTCCCTTGACCCTAACGGGGAACAGATATCTGTAGGCCTCTCGATGATTTTGAAGTTGACTAAAATGGTTGGCCAA
The DNA here is from genome assembly GCA_023525715.1 of Cichorium intybus. Classification (NCBI taxonomy): domain Eukaryota; kingdom Viridiplantae; phylum Streptophyta; class Magnoliopsida; order Asterales; family Asteraceae; genus Cichorium; species Cichorium intybus. Next base: position 17,371,890 of record CM042017.1, on the reverse strand, counting down.
CCGGGACTAAATTGGTAGTCTAAGAGTCATATGAAAATCGAAAATCGAGGAACAGTGAATCAGACCAGATTGATTTTATCCATGTCTTGAGTCTGAAAAATATCTAGTTGGACGGAGGATCATCTGATCACTTATCTTTGGACAGAACTGACTAAGTCAGAGTTTCGCAGTGGTTTCTAGGAAGCTTAAGGTGCTGGTTAATTAGAGGCTAAATTGGTAATTATAGTCATAGACTTATCCAAGTGGGAGACTGTTGGATTAGATGTCTAAGCCATGACTAATAATTAGTATTTACCTAATTAATAGAAGCACAGTCCATTTGGGTTGCCCTCATGGCTGGAGCCTGGAGGTTTGGTAGAAAATTCGGTAGAGAGAAAGGTTGATTTATTATGGGATTAATAAATCAACAGGAATTAAATATATGGTTTATTAATATATTAAAGTCATAATATATTAATTAGAAACTATATTAATTGATTAGAAATTAATCTGGAATTAATTGGATTTAATTTGAGGATTAATTTAATTAATTAAAGGTGCAGGGACTAAAACTGTAATTATTCAATAGTTGAATAAGTGGCAGTGTGACATTGACCAGTGGAGGTCGAAATTTATATATGGAAATATATAGATTTCGAAATTAATATAATAAGATAAATAGGAGTTTGAATTGTAAGATAAAAGGTTTATCTTATTTGAATTCAAAAAGGCTTATCTCTAAGGTTTATCAACTGGTCATCTGGAAACTATAAATAAGAGTCCCTGGGCACCATATGATTTCGCCACTTTCCACATACTCTCTCTGGAATTTTCGATCCCCTCTCCTCTCAGCTTGGGTGTGACTTTCATTTGAGGCAGGATAATTTTGCTGCTCAGCTTCCAAGAAATTAAGGTTGGTTTTTCTGTTTTGATCTTTAGTTTCTTTTATTGGCCTCTAGGTTTTTTGTTATATGTTCAATTAGAAGAAAACATAGATCCTCATAGGTTGCATGTGAACTTAGGTTATTTAGTTCATGGTTTGCATAAAACCTTTCACACACAACCAATGGGTAAGCTTATAAAAGCTTAGTGAATAATTTCCCTGCTCGACATCATCACGAGATGTATCAACATCTATAGAGTTATAACGATAACCAAAATCTTACAACACAATGAACATATTTCCCCCAGTACACATTCCAACCATCCATCTTGCTAATTATATTAGCAAAGACATGCATCCTCTTTTCAATTGTGATACGCTAATTACATTAGCTACACAAACATCAACTAGTTACCATCAACCATTAAATCAGTAGTAGACACCACGATCGGTACTGCTCACAACTCAACCATAATCGTTCGTATGTACTCATTCAATTATCAGTTGTACTCAACTATAACAACCCTCACGACTATATCAGTACGGCTAAGAAACTCGTTAATTCAACCACACTAGCAACTGCTTTGCTTTTACTAATCAATTATATAATCAACCCAACTATAACAACTATAGATAACGAAATCACTCGACCAATCGATCACAACATTATATATATATATATATATATATATATATATATATATATATATATATATATATATATATATATATATATATATATATATATATATATCAACATACAATAGAGTATATCTCTATGCAAGTACCAGAGATTACTTACCTTGGATTTGTCCGGTATGTGATATCTTCAAGTCTATTGTTCCCACGTCTTTCCTACGCATATCAACCGTATTTTCACATTATAGAGTTTGAAACAATCGTCCTCACAAATCCCAAAAAGCTTAGCTTAAAAGGTTAAGCCATTTAAAAAATACAAAGTCTCTGTTCATGGGTGATAGCGCCGCTATCATATGTATGCTGAAGTCCTTCGCGACTGCACGCAAGATAGAGACATTATCTATATAGATTGCAACGCTAGCTACGCTGCACAACAAAAGTTCACCTCTGAATGGATTCATCCCTCAATACTTCAAACCAATACCTTCCTAACTCCGTATTTGGTTCAAAAACAAGTTTCAACTATATTGAATTCGATCAAAACAACCGAACATACGCAATTTAGCATCTAGGGTTCCAAAATCCTAATTTCTCCAAATATGAATCCAACTTACCTTGGATTACAGATTCGTAATACTTCTAGTTGTATATTATAATCCTTCTAAGTTTCCTCCTTCGATTCCCCTTCAATTTGGACATATACTCTCAATTTTGTACCTGATGTGTGTGCTTTTGTATATATTGATTCTAATTTCTCGATTACAGACTAAGGGGTATTCATGATTTTTGGAGATAGAGTAGCTATCTCATCCTTACCCAATATATCAACAAACTTAAAGATAGCAACGCTATATCTTATAGATATCGACACTATCTCGTATGTGAAGCCATTCTTCCACCAATTTCCTTTATAACCACCGTACATGACTAAATAACACCCATAACGGTTCTAGACCATACTACAACTCACAAAAAGGCATTTTATCACGTTCTACCTTCTCAAATTATCTATGCACCAAAGATAAATGAAAAGACTATCATAATCTTTACTTTCATCAACTTGTACCAATACAACAATAACTACAAGTTATATATAGTGAAACTTAGTTGCGCTAAGTCGGTGTTCTCTATCTCTTCTACCTCCTGCAACTTTAGGTCCAGCGCCCATCCCAACTTCTGTATGTCTCTTTCCCCTTCTCCTTATTGTCCATCGCTTAACACATCCTATAAAAGCATGGACCGTCATCGACCACCATACACTATATCTCTACTTCAACGAACCCAACACCAATTCAATTTGTAGTTGAATTCTAGACCAACATCACACTAAGACAAACTCATAATTAAATTCGAGACCTTATCACCTCATGATTATCATAAGGCTATCATCCATGCTTTATTCCACCAACGTTAAAACATCGCATCATGCTTTCCTAAGAACAAAATCAGACTTAAATTGCAAACCAACATTATCTTATGATTATCTCGGTTTTTGATAAAATTTGTTAATTGTTATATACAAACATATTTGGACAACAATTTGGACTTTCAAAAATAAAATGATGTTTTATGTCTGTAAGCCTACGTTAGGGATATTTATGATTGTGTTTAATAATTCTTTTTATCTGGATAGCAAATAGGAACCATAAAAGTATTTCATGCTAGTCTGGGTGGCTTAAAAACCCTCTAGAAACTGTAGGTTTGATGTTGTAATTCTGCTATAATTCTCCATGAATCTAGTAGCCAAGACTCAAGAACATAAGATGAGTTCTTTACTTGAGTTGTGTTAGATTTATAAGCTAGACTTAATTATAGCATTTATTAGAAATTGTATTTAATAAGTGTAAACCGTGTGATGGTTCTAAATCGGTGTGATTTGTGAATCGTTGCATTGATTAGGGGTTTAACTGTCTAATGGCAGTTACGTTTTAGTCCTATAAATATGTAAGTGTCCATGTAATGTGGTGTGCAGAAAATTAATAAAATCAGTATTTGCGTGATATTATCAAGAAGTTAGGATCACGTATCCTGTTTATATTATCTTCAGTTTTAAAGAGCGATCCTTATCTCCAACAAAGTGGTATCAGAGCCCTTTTTTTCGGATCAAGATTGAAGATGATGGCATCACAAAATAATTCTCAGATCCTACTTCCAAAATTAAATGGGAAAAATTATCACCATTGGAGTATTCAGATGAGAGTCTTGTTCGAGTCTCAAGATCTATGGAGTTTTGTTGAAGATGGATTGAAGGAACCTGCAATTCAAACAGAACTAACCCCACAACAAACTTCTGAAATTCGTGAAAACAAGAAAAAGGAGAAGAAGGCCCTATATCTTATCTACCAAGCGGTTGATGAACATATTTTTGAAAGGATTTCTGGTTCAAAATCTTCTAAGGAAGCCTGGGATGCATTATACAACACGTATAGAGGAGAAGATAGGGTAAAGGCAATACGTTTGCAAACATTACGTTGTGAGTTTGATGGCCTGAAAATGAAGGAATCAGAATCTATCGAAGAGTTCTATAATCGAGTAATTGCAATGACAAATCAGATGAGACTGAATGGGGAGAACATTGAAGACAAGAGAATTGTGGAAAAGATCCTCAGAAGCCTTACTCGGAAGTTTGAATACGTAGTAGTGGCTGTAGAAGAATCAAAAGATATCACAACACTCTCATTGGAAAGTTTATTAGGTACGTTACAATCTCATGAATTACGTTTGAGACTATTTGATGATACATCTTCGACGGAACAAGCCTTCTATTCCAAAGGAAAAAATCAAAGAAAGCCCCTGTCAGAAACTCAGTGCTTCTATTGCCATAAATATGGACACACTATGAAGTATTGCAAGAAAAGAAAGGAAGATGAGAGTGAAGATGCAAATTTCGTTTATGGAGAAGAAACCAAGGAAGGAGAAACAATGTTCATGACTATTGAAGAACTTGAATCTTTGACTGATGATGCATGGTGTAAAGATGGTGAGTGTGATGATCTTGTTGAAAGAAATAAGAAGGTGTGTATGCCCCTCCATGGGAAAATCAAGGAAATCGATGAATGATGTTGAAGTTGATTACTGCAAGTAGATAAATGTTATGTCTAATATAGTAATATCGTCTAGCTTAAGGGGGAATGTTAGATTTATAAGCTAGACTTAATTATAGCATTTATTAGAAATTGTATTTAATAAGTGTAAACCGTGTGATGGTTCTAAATCGGTGTGATTTGTGAATCGTTGCATTGATTAGGGGTTTAACTGTCTAATGGCAGTTACGTTTTAGTCCTATAAATATGTAAGTGTCCATGTAATGTGGTGTGCAGAAAATTAATAAAATCAGTATTTGCGTGATATTATCAAGAAGTTAGGATCACATATCCTGTTTATATTATCTTCAGTTTTAAAGAGCGATCCTTATCTCCAACAAGTTGTACGTAATCAAGAAAAGGGAAAATAGCTACAAATTTATTTTTCGGGGGGGGGGGGGGGGGGGGGGGGGGAGTTCTTGGTCTGTATCATTAATCTTCTTTTCGTAATGATCACCAAAGATCTTGTCGAGGACGATGAACAGAAGGGATGGAAGGGTTAGTGTGGTGGGTGGTGTTTGTGCTTGTGCTTGTGGACCATCTGTTTAATAATTAATTTGAATATAATAGAAAAAAACAAAAACATGGGTATTTTGTCATTTTAAATATGATGTGACAAAGTAAGCAAAGCCATGCATGAACTCGATGGTTGGCCTTAGAGAAATAAAATCTTTTTCCAGCGAATACAAAAACATTGAGTTTTGGGTTCTGTCAAATTACGAAATTCTTCGAAGCCACCCACAACCTAAGGAACTTAGATGGTAGCAAAAATGAACACAACCTTAACCAAAAAGTGGTCCCAATTGTTTTAAGCATTTCTACCGAAATTTCAACATGACATTTGTGTAAATTCAATCTATCCGAATTTTACATGTAAATATTACCAACAAAACCCCAACAATAATAAAGATAAACATCTATATACGTCGAAACTCTCGTATACATGTTACAATTTGCAATTCAGTGAGTGCTTCTAATCATCAACTCTAAATACTATCTCTGAGCTATGGCGACACGATTTCTAGTACTCTTTATAGGCTTTATCTTCTCTTATTCTCTAAGCAACATCGGATAAGCTTTATGTTTAGTGAGTAACGGGGGTACCAACTCGTCAAACAATACAATAAGACACTAAGCCACATAATATAATACACAACAATGTAAATGCATAATACAATTATATGTGACATGCATGACGTAATGAAATGCAATGCAGTACTCATAAGTTTGAAGGAGTATGTTTTTTTGTCACAAACCTAAAATATGTTTTTACCTGCCCTTAACATTACAACAATCAAAGTTTTAAGTAAACAATAATTTATCTAAAACTTGAAAATAGTATTAACTCATTATATTTATTTCAAACAAAAAGAGCATTGAATGATAACTAGTAGCACCATCAGGATAAATTATTTCAGCAAGTAATCATTGGAAGGTTATAATTTAAATAGTGGTAACAATAATATTAGTATATAACCTCGTGAATTCCATTTTCATTATTAGTTTATGTGGTAGTTAACATTCTGTTCGCCTCATAATTTAGGTTCATGCAACTTCCATCCCCAACAATATTAAAAAATCGAAAAGGAAACATAAAAATCTTTTGTATATATACTATATTATATTTTGTATACCACGGGTAGCCGAAAGAGAGAGGATTGGTTTCCTAAATTGGTGTCAAATAATTTCTAATTGTTGATAAAGTTTTAACTCCTAAATTCTAATCTCCAACAAAGCTAAAATAACACAATACAACTTTTACTTTATTCACGTATTATCTGGGTTTTGATTTTCTCTGTATACAAATAAAAATATGTTGACTTTTGTGTTACATTCAGAATTTTCTTTTATCAAACACCCATATTAAGTATTAACAGCAAGAAGTACTTTATGAATCGTTTAGGATAAAGTCGAAGATGGACCGTTGGATTCAATAGTCGTACAGTTGTCACGTGTTGGCTTCATCCAGCTGGACAACCTGTAACCCCCGTGTCACGAGTTGTGTATGCATCCATTGCACAGTTACATCCACCATTTTCAATTTTCATGGTCCAATTGTCAATGAAAAGTAAATTGGGGCAAAAAGACAGCTGAAGGTTCTCTTTTGATACGATTTAAAAAAGTTGTTGAAATATTTGTTTTATTCATTATCTTGGTGCTTTAAATATTAAAATTGTTTTAAAAATCGTCTATGTTCACTGTTCAGTTCGAGTATGAGTGAAAGTGAACTGATTTCAACTACTTCAATATCCTTTTGCACAAATTTTTTATCAAAATAAATAAATTGTAATTAAAAAGCAAAAACCCAATGACACATGTATAAATACCACATTCTATGCCATCAACTCTCTACACATTCTTCTTCAAATGTCTCCTGTTCGTTTTCTGCTACATATTCTCATCGTCTTCTTCTTTCTCCATTCTTCTTTAGCAACCAGACGACTCACGGAGTTACTTCGCGATCCGTCTAACATATTAAAATACCACAACGGTCCTCTCCTGGCCGGCAACATCTCAGTCAACCTCATCTGGTACGGCAACTTCAAGCCCTCACAGAAAGCCATCATCTCCGATTTCATCACCTCCCTCTCATCCACATCCCACGCCCAACCCTCCGTCGCCACATGGTGGAAAGCCACCGAGAAATACCACACCAGTTCAAACAAACCCGCTTCACTATCCCTCCGACTCGGCAAACAACTCTCCGACCCCACGTACTCCCTCGGGAAATCGCTAACGGACAAACACATTGTTGAACTCGCGTCCAACGGGGGATCGAGAAACGCCGTTAACATCGTTTTAACGGCGGGGGATGTGGCGGTGACGGGCTTTTGCTCCGGCAGATGCGGTACTCACGGCTCGGCGTTGTCTTCAAAAAATGCCCATGGTAATGGAAAGAGATACAGATTTGCGTACATCTGGGTTGGTAACTCGGAGACTCGGTGTCCGGGTCAATGCGCGTGGCCGTTTCACCAGCCGATTTACGGACCACAGGGTGCACCACTCATCGCACCCAACAACGACGTGGGTCTTGACGGTATGGTGATTAATCTGGCGAGCTTGTTGGCCGGCACGGCGACTAATCCGTTTGGGAACGGGTATTATCAGGGGGATGCGAGTGCACCATTAGAAGCTGCATCTGCATGTCCAGGGGTATATGGGAAAGGGGCGTATCCTGGGTACCCTGGGGATTTATTGGTGGACGGTACAACTGGTGCAAGTTATAATGCGCATGGTACAAATGGAAGGAAGTATTTGGTTCCATCTTTGTATGATCCGTCAACTTCATTATGCTCTACTTTGGTCTAACAGGTAGAAATAAGTTGTATAAAATAAAATATTGAAATGTAATGGTTGTATATTTGTTTTAGGCTCATTTTATTCATACCCTCCGTACACACACAAAATTACAAAGTATACCCCATGAATGTGTGTGTTGGGGGTAGCTATAGCACAACCCTTTGTTTATTCATGTAAGCTCGTTATAATCTTTATCGGATTAAAAACGAACCTTAAGTAATAGATCGTCTAAATGCAAGTTCCACTAACAGGTATGTAATTAGCTAATTATACATATAGATCGTCTAAATGCATCATTTTTTTATTAAACCTCAGAAACATCTACTTTTAATCAAATAGTTAACGTTTTACGTTGATAATCTAAGTCAGATTTGAGCTTCAATTTTATTTTAATACTATTAGTTATGTAAGCATTATGTACATATCTTCTTGTGCTCCAATAAGGTTCAAATAGCTATTCTTTTTATGATTATAACATTAATTGTATTATAAATATTCATATTGAGAATCAATGAAATCACAAGATTGATTCCATCATTTATGGTATCAAAGCTACTCTCTAAACTGTAATCTTTTATCTGTTCCCGCCCCTAGCTACGACAGCCATGACCAACATTGATCATAATCCTCCTATACAAAATAAAGTAAGAGTGCTTGATAGCATAAAAAGTTACATATTCGTGTTAGGTACTCTTTAGACTTCATGCAAAGGGAAAGAAAGTCTCTAAAACAAATCTCAGTTATGATATATGGTCCGCAATTAATGCTATTTTCCTTCAATGATCTATGGAACCCTATTGTACGAACTCCTTGTTCGGGTGTTTGAACCATGATAAGATATTAGGCTAAGCGGTATGGATAACGATGAAATAACTACATCCGGCTGCTAAGTAGGCGCCAGATAGGATGCCGACGGAAATACTTTTGGATGCCTACAATGGGGATGGATGCTGATGAAATGTTTTTTTTTTTTTTAAATTGTGACATTTAAATTTAAAATAGAGAAAATTAAAATTAAAACTTTACATTATAAAATTACAAAAAAAAATTACATATCAAAGGAAATAACCTAGAAAATTAGAAAATATAAAACCCATAAATTATGATTTCCCTTTAATCTTGCGTTTGACTTCCATGACCGTGGCGTGCATTTCACCCGACAAATGACTAATGTTGGCGAAAATGAATTGCATTTCCGCGAGTCGGTCGGTCTCATTATCTCGTTCCTTCGATATTGGATATGTTTTTCCATACTAGTACGCAAACCTGAAAAGTCCGTCCTAATTTGTTGAATTGCGGAGGTTAATTATGGAGATGATGTTTGGACTTTGATATTTAATTGTGTAATGTGTTGAATTGCGGTGACATCGAAAATTGGTTGTACATTGTAAATGGATTTTGAGGGCCGAATTGTGGTCGATGGGTGGTGTGGATTAAGAAACGAACCCAAAATGATTGGGGTTTGAATTGTTTGGATTTTGAGACATTCCTAGTGAAATTGGTAGTAACTTTGTGTATGTAAAATGGTAGTTTATTGTGGTATTTATAGTGTAAAATAATTAATTTTTTTAAAGTAAAAATAAAACAACACACCTCTAGAAAACGGTAATATCGTCTACGTAGTGGTGCCGCTGAGATCCTATGTCGGCATCACGGGGCAGTGATGCCGACGACATCACTCTGCCATGTAGATGCCGATAAGCAAAATTCTCACCATACCATTTAGTCTTAGACTATCCCCATTCACAACCAAACCCAACCCAACTATTCATTAAAAAACTAATTTCTCTCTCTTCCACCTACACAACCCAATTAAACTCAACTTTTCACTCTCATCAACAACCCAACCCAAATCAATTTTTTATTACATAATGATGTTTTTTTCTGATTTTTGCCACGACTGCTATTTCCACTAGCAATACACCAAGCAGACATTAAAGCGATATCTTCAGCAACATCCCATTTATTGCCTCGGGGTTGTTTTTCAGTATTTTGAGAGGTCTGAAGGTTTTCGGTGGTACGAACTTCATTTGGATTTGAAAAAAACTCATAATTATCAAAATATTGGGTATTTGGATAATTTTGAGAGCCATCAAAATTCAAATTAAAACTATTTGGAAACGAAGGATCCATGAGAACAAATACAAAATTGAAAGAGACTAGAAATAGAGAATCAGAATTGAATATGGAAGTATATCGATATTATAGTCTATTTATAGGGAAAAAAATTACAATTTTTGATAATTTTTATATATTTTTTTTATATCACACAACCCCAAAAGATAATAAATCTTATCTACTTAGATATTATTAGATTTAAAATAAAACATAAAATGCCAATGATTTAAAATAAAACATAAAATACCTACTTTTATAATTATTGAACACAAAAAAAATAATAAAAAAATGGTCCGATCAAGTTTGAAATAGAAACACGGTTGGATGGATGGGTCGCCACTATTCATTTTTTTATTAGTTTCATAGCAACCGACGTTTCCAAAATGTCGCCGATGGCGATAGTCTTATAGATATCAATTTGAAGTTTTTAATTCGTGTGAATTTTGGATAGATTTGCTGGCAATTAGGTGCTGTAGTTAAGATCATTTCCTAATATAAACCTACCAACTAAAAGGTAGTTTGATGGAATCTATATATAAATACAAATGTGCTCCTCGGTTTGGGACACAAACAATTTCACTTGGCCTAAACAATACATATTTTTTCATGGTATCAGTCTATCAGAACGTGGTTGAAGATCCACAAAGCATAACAAGGTGCGATATGGATCTATATTGTCATGCCTCAAGTTAAGTCTATTTTGTCGGTAATATGCATAACATTCCAATTCAATGGTTCATGGATCCGGCACACTGGATTTTGGCCTCACAAACAAAATCATTAATCTTCATTATATCCTTCACACGCCTTACATAATTACAAATTTATCTCTATTAGACACTTCAATTGTAATAATCATGTTACTGTTGAATTTAATCTAAACAATTCTTCTATGAAGGATTTGACGATTGGGAAGATCTTGAACCGCCACAATAATCAAAGCGGCCTCTCATCGGTAACAAAAACAGATTCGATTCCAAACTTTTTTTATTTCGACATCTTCTTTGGATCTATTGCACAATCGTTTTTGGCATCCCTACAAAAATGTCACGGATCAATTACGTACTCAATCCTTTATTTCTTATAATAAACATTCTTGTAATAAAATTTGCAATCCTTGTCAACTTTCCAAAAATAATTGTTTACCTTTTTACGTTTTCTATCCCGTCACTTTACCTTCCCGTGATATTATTCGTGATGACTACACGGCTACACCTAGCAATTCCGTGTGTAGATATTAGGGGTGAGCATATGGACCGGGGAACCGGTTGGAACCGGGAACCGAACCGGGAACCGGGAACCGGAAGTACCGATCGGGCCGGGTCCGGGTCTCAATTTTTTAGGATTTTTAGAACCGGGAACCGGATGAAACCGGACCGCGGAACCGACCCAAAACCGGGAACCGGGCCGGGGTACCCAAATAAAGCGACGATTCGTAAGCTATTATTTATTCATCTAAAGTGTAATTTTACGGATGCTCGATTTTAAATAAAAAAATATTAACTTTTTAAAATTGTGTTGGCTACTTTGTTCGACTTTAAAATTTATTTGATATATTAACTTTTTAAAACTGTGTTGGCTACTTTGTTCGACTTTAAAATTTATTTGATCAAATATAACATCGAACCAATTACCTATTATTGCGATTTAACAATAGTGATAATCAATTATAAGAAAACATGTTAGATGATATAGTCTGTTCGTTGTCCAAGATTGTAATAAGAGTAATTGTATTAAAAAAAACAAAACATCGGTTGTTCGCATATTAGATGTTGAAATTTTGTGGTTAACAATTTTTTTAGTAGATGTTGGATTTCACATATTAGACTTTGTTTCTTTCGTGGAATGGTTAACCTATAGAAAAGAGATATTTTTTCTTCTTTTAACCCTTTTGATGCAGTGATTATTTATATTTATAAGACTTTCAAACTATAAGTACGTTGCTAATTCGTGTTTACCGGTTCCAACTTTTAAGAACCTACAAGAACCGAAACCGGTAGAACCGGCGGTCCGGTTCGGTTCCATATTTTTACCATATTCCGGTTCCCGGTCCGGGTCCGGTTCGGGCCGGTTCCAACCGGTTCGGTTCCTTTGCTCATCCCTAGTAGATATTATATGGTCCTAATCGATAAATTTTACTCCATATGTCTGGATACATTGCACATATTTTTATATTTGTATTTTTTAATGTTTAGTTAATTATTTTAGGTTATTTATATGGGTTTTGTAGCTTGGACCATCGCCGGTATAATATTGTATCTATTTTGGTTCTCACTTCTCAATAGTATGAATGAAATCACTTTTGGAAAATTATTTGGAATTACAATAATAACATTACTAAACGAATACTTTTTGGTCATTTGGGTATTACTTAATTGCGTTTTAACTTTAAGTTATTGTCATAAAAGTAATTAAGCTTGTAATAAATGTGCGGGTTTATTTTTCTATATATTTTGAGAAATTGTATTTATTCCTACCTTTTGTTCTTACTTATATTCCTATCCATATTAAATTATGATATGTGGCTTAAAATATTATTAATTTTATTAAATATGACATTTGTCACAAGTTCACATTGGTAGGAAGATGGGTAGGAACAAGAAATAGGAATAAATACAATTTCTCATATATTTTTTGTTCATAAAAGTCCTTAAATTTATGTATGTTTCATTAAAACTTTAAATTTGGTAGGAATGCTCGGTTTTACCCATGTGTCCCCGTCAAACTTAAGGGTAAAACTGAATATTCCTCCCAAACTTAATGGTTTTAATGAACCAAAATAAATTTAAGGGCTTTTATAAACAAAAAATACATAAAAAGATAAACCCTAACATTTCTTACAAACGTAAGAGCTTTTATAACAATAATCATTAACTTTTATATAGTTTGGGCAACTCCTTCCTTTGATGCTAATATACATCTCTTTGATTATAGTCGGGTTCCAAAATTTAACTTTGAACATGAGAATTTTGGCCGGATCTCAAAGTTCCAATTTAGAGGAGACTAAACAATTTCTGGAATAGATTAGTTGGAGATAGCATCGTGATGAGTCTATATTGCTGGAGAAGCCATTGTTGAAATTGATGATGTGCAAGGACTTGTATAAGAGCAATTCATTTCCATTAAAAACCCATGTTAGGCCTCTTGGCCAAGTGGCATAAGGAGTTACAAGTCTCCCAAGTGGTTTGGGTTCTATCCCCATTAGGAGCAAGGTGGTTAAAAACTAACAAGGTAAACTAATTCTAGAATAGAATAGCCGTTCAAAAAAAAAAAAAAAACATAAAAGAGTAAATATATGGTATAAGTTAAATTAATTATTTAATAATTATAATTATTTATTTAAAAAAATTAAGATTTTCGAGTTTCAACGAATAAGACCGATTTGTTCCGAGTTGATCGGATTTGACCGATTTTCATAAATATTCGATTCTGAATACTCATCCTATTGATTTTAAGTTTGTGTTCCAAACCATCTATTCTCGGTTTGTCCTGCTCACACTATTCGAATTCTTTTTGGTGGGAGGTAAAATTCGGAATGCAAAAGCGACCAGTACATTGAGGTATGGGGGTTATCATACAGTTGTTACCCTTACATTCATCCAGCTGGACAACTTGACCTAGTCATGTAACACGGGATGTATGCGGGGCCCATTATTGCCACTATTTTACCCTACGCTCCTCTTTATTCCTCTTTGTGAACCCACCTTACTTTTTTGTCTCACATGTCGGCATTCTTCTCCCACAAGATCAGATGGTTTTTGTAAAACCGTTTACATTCTTGTTTTACTTTGTAAACAAGACTTTTATGCTTTAACAATTCTTGAAATGATCATATACTATATTATGTACTAATGACATCATTCAACTATACGTTATAAGAGTATCATGAAACTAAAATGTCTGTGAGAGATAATGTATAAATTTTGATGTTTTTTATAAAAAAAAATATGAAAGCCGAAAGCAAAGAATATTAGGTTGAGTGGCAGTTTGTTAGCAAACAGTATTTAGTGGCACCACCGCCCCCAAGGGGCCACCTACGCGTTGTGCAAAAGGAAGCAGCGTTTCGAACCGACCTTCCTTCATCATCCACTTACACTTGGTATAAATACCACCACCATTTTCACCTTCGATCAACTCACACTCTCACACAATCAAATCTTATATGATAATGGCTACCACCACCTTCCTCCTTCGTATTCTCTTTGTATTCACCATTCTCCATTCTTCTTTTGCATCCAGACGACTCACCGAGTTAGTTGCTAATCCCTCTAACCTATTGCAATACCACAACGGTCCTCTCCTGACCGGAAATATCTCAGTCAACGTCATCTGGTACGGCAACTTCAAACCCTCCCAGAAAGCTATAGTCTCCGATTTCATCATCTCACTCTCCTCCGCCTCCCGCAAACCCTCCGTCGCCACATGGTGGAAAACCACCGACAAATACCACACCAAATTAAACAAACCAACCTCACTATCCCTCCATCTCGCCAAACAACACTCCGACTCAACATACTCCTTCGGGAAATCGTTAACAAACGATCAACTCGTTAAACTCGCTTCTAATGCTGCGTCGGAAAACGCTGTTAACATCGTTTTGACGGCGGCGGACGTGGCGGTGACTGGATTTTGCTCCAGCAGATGCGGTACCCACAGCTCGGTGTTGTCAAATTCCAAAACTGAAGGAAAGAAATACAGATTTGCTTATATCTGGGTTGGTAACTCGGAGAGCCAATGTCCGGGTCAATGCGCGTGGCCGTTTCACCAGCCGATTTACGGACCACAGGGTGCACCACTCATCGCACCCAACAACGATGTGGGTCTTGACGGAATGGTTATTAACTTAGCTAGCTTGTTGGCCGGCACGGCGACTAATCCGTTTGGGAACGGGTATTATCAGGGGGATGCGAGTGCACCATTAGAAGCTGCATCTGCATGTCCAGGGGTATATGGGAAAGGGGCGTATCCGGGGTACCCTGGGGATTTGTTGGTGGACTCGACAACGGGTGCAAGCTATAATGCGCATGGTACAAATGGAAGGAAGTACTTGGTTCCATCTTTGTATGACCCGTCGACTTCAATATGTTCCATTTTGGTTAACTAAACAGTAATGTCAATGATCTCCAGCCTAGCTGGTGGTGAGGCGACGGGTTTTACCCATGAGGGGCAAGGTGGGGAGTTCGAGTCCCACCCTCAGGTGCCACTCGTGGGGTTTTTTCCCTGGGAATCCCTAAAAATGGGTGAGGGTTTGCCCTGTAAAGGAGCTCGAACCCGGGTCTCCGCTGTAAAAAGGCGGAGAGGCTTCCGTTGTATTCGCCGTTTCCAAAAAAAAAAACAGTAATGTAAAAGAAAATAAATAAATAAATAGATGAGGAGTAAATAGTAAGCGAAATGCTTTTTTAGTTTATTTATCATTTTTTATTAAAAATATATGATTTGTACTAGGGGTGAGCGTGGTGCGGTTTGGTACGGTTTTTGGCCAAAACCGAACCGCAAACCGCATTATGCGGTTTTTGAAAACCAAAAACCGCAATTTGCGGTTTCTAATGCGGTGCGGTTTTGCGGTTTTTCCATGCGGTGCGGTTTTATTTGGTGCGGTTTCGGTTATTAACCGCATAATATAGTGGTGTGCGTTTTTTCCTATGGTGTGGTTGTAAAATTGGAGAAGTTCAAAATCGACGCATTTTTAATTTTTTTTTTAGTATTTTGACTATATATTTAGTATATTGACGCTATCAAAATAAAAAATAGAACTCATTTGTTTCTTTGTACTTAATATAGTAAATCATGAAACGACTAAAATTTATAACTTACAATTGGTGAAAATGACAAATGGAATTACCACTGTCAAAATACAAAATGAAATTGTCGTTCAAACTCACTCTTTTATTTAATCTATAATGTCATATTTAAACTTAATAACAAGTAAATAATACATGTATTATATAATTATTTAATACATTGTAATCGGTGCGGTTCGGTTATTTGCGGTTTTTCCAAAAGTAAAAAACCGCACCGCACCGCAATTTTGCGGTTTATGTAAAAGTATAAACCACACCATCGGTTTTTGCTTCGGTTTCGGTTTTTCGGTTTCGGTTTTTTCGGTTATTTTTTATTGCGGTTCGGTTTTTGCTCACCCCTAATTTGTACTTGAGCGAAATTTTTAGTATCTTGCACCTGGTTTAACATTGGCTCAGCAGAGCAGAAGAGTGATGTGTTTATCTCTTCATGGTAACTAGGAGGTTTACTCCGCGTTATGTAGCCGGAGCCCGTAAAGGAAATAAGCAAAGGATCTTTATTAATTTGTACTATTCGGGTAGACTCTTTGAAAAGAATTGTAGATAAATGAAAAGAACCGATATACAAAGCTTTGATCGGTAGATATATAAAAAGCTTCAACTATCAAAGTAATATTTAACTAAAAAAAGCCTAATATAGAAATTTACTTTAGCATATAATAATAGGAAAAATTATTCAATGTAATATTTTTATTACCGTTTACCGGTAGAAAAGGGCTGAACTAAATAATTTTACCAATTTTCTGGACTTTTCTGTCAAAAAAATTATTTTAAGACTTTTTCGTTAATTTTTCCAAAATATCAGTTTTGGTCCTTAACAGTTCTGGTCCTTCACAATATTGGTCAATAACAATTTTAGTCCCAAACAGTTAACCTTTCATAATTTTGGTCCTTAACAACTTTGTTCCTTATCAATTAAGGATTAGGGACCAAAACTGTTAAGGAACAAAACCGTGACGGACCAAAGTTGTTAAGGACCAAAATTATGAAGGATTAACTATTAGAGACTAAAATTTTTAAGGACCAAAATTGTGAATGACCAAAACTGATATTTTGGAGAAATAAATGAAAAAGTCTCAAAAATAAATTTTTTGACAGAAAAGTCCAAGAAATTGGTAAAATTGTTCAGTTTAGCTCTTTTACCGGTAGACGGTAAAAAAGGGGTTAAATTGAATAATTTTTCCAGTTTACTGGGATTTTATATTCAAAAAAATATTATAGGATTTTTTCGTTGATTTTTCTGTAGAAAACTCTGATACAAAATCTCAATGATGGTGGCCAATTAGTAGCATAGATGTTTTAAAAAACCCTTGCAATACTGTTGGCATAAGAAATGGGAATATCAACCATTTATAACAGGTTAGATAAAATTAAACGTTATCAAAAACCAAAAAAAAAAAATATTACCAGATTCAGAAGTTAATATGTTATTAGTTTAAGAAAGAGAAGTGGTAGATGGTTGTTTTTTAAATCTTTTGTCTTAGTTTGAAGGTTTTATGGGGTAATATTTGAGTTTCAAATTTAATAAGCAAGTGAAATATACAATTTATTGAAAGTGCTATGATGAAAATTATATGTTAACCTAGATAAGATCTAAGTTCCTCTAAAGTAAGCCAAAAAATAAATAAATCAGAAACACACACAGACATATCTCCTAAACCCAAACACATCACACGTCATGTGGCATATGTATGAGACATTTGCATGAGTGTTTATTCTTTCCTACATAATCTGAAGTTCCTAGATAATCTGAAGTCATCACAAATACATCTCACAAATACATACTGTTGGATTTTTCTTTCAGAAATTACCAATTTAGGAAAAAAATTTAACCAATAGACATATACATCACATACATACGTCAACAACTGAATTTTAATTGCATGTAAGTGGTTGTTGTACCTGGAAAAAACAATGGCAGATGAAGTTTGCTGGAAATCGGAGGATGAACCGAGGGTTTAAGAAGGATACGGTAGTCGGAAAAGAAGGGTTTTGGAGCGAGGGTTTAGAGAATCGGAAAGAAGAAGATGAAGGAAGGATTTTAATTAGAGTAAATTACAATTTTGGTCCCTATGGTTTGCTTGGAATTGCATTCTTGGTCATCGTTTGGGATTTCCACGGTGAGGGTCCCTAAACTAGCATTTTTCTTACACTTTTGGTCCCTCTGCCGGTTACCGTCACGTAGGTCGCCGTTACAAGCCACTCGTGCACCTCACGTGAGGGTATAATGGTACATTCGAACATGTTCAGAAGATCTCTTAGGCTATGGCGCTTTAAATGCAAGTGGGTATGGCTCGATGACTATCGTTGAAAGCTTGCAGGTCATCATGGCTCGAAGAACATCAACTCACGTCAGTTCGCATGGCTCAATGACTATCGTTGAAAGCTTGCAGGTCATCATCGCGTACGGTTTTCAGGTTGGCGATAGTGAAGCTTCTGACGATAATTCTTTCGTAATTAAAGCAACTTCCAATCATTACGGTACATGCATAGTGTTTGTTCATATGTATTTCAAACACCTAAGGAATTTATTGTTTTGTAATTAATTGTTTCGTAATTTATTGTGCGTCTTTTCATCTGCATATCGTCATTTGCTATATATTGAACCCTAACCTTTCGGCCTTTCCCCATTACACACAATCACTTTACCTGCAGTCATCTTACCTGCAAACACTTCTTCTATTCTGCCACCGATATGAAGGGGAAAGATCATGAGGCGATGCTGAAACTGCTCATCCATAAGACCGAAAATAACAAGAGGTTTATCAAAGAGTTGGAAACAATGATGGAAGCAGATTACCAACTGCGGAAAGAGCTGTTTGAAGATCAAAGCACAAGACCATCATACATGAACTATGTTCTAGCTCAAGAAACAATGAAGGAAAGCAAGGCAGCTGCTGTGCAGATGTTCAACCTTATCTACGACATGCAGCGACTCTTGGAAAGCGAAGTGGACAAGTATAAAGAAAAACGCAAACTCATCGAATATGAGTTTGGATTCGACAAGTAGTGGTCAAGAAGATGAAGGGGTATGAAGGTGTAGAACCAATCTTTTGGGTAACGTAGCAATAGCATGTTTAGCTAATGTAGTGTGTTACGTAGTGTGTTAATGTTTGTTTTCCTGTTTAAATGTTAGTATTATCTGCATCACAGATGCAGTTTGTTTTGGAAGAAAGACATGAAACTAACGGCTATTATCATATCAATCTTATTAAGTACGGCTGATACCATTGCTGCACTCAGTACCCTTCGAAGTGTTGCCTTCACCATTGCTGCACTCAAGTTTTTGCTTCGTCAGTGAATCTGATCAAGTGGCAAACAAAATTGTTTTTGTAGGGTTTATTATTCAGTTAGGAGACAGACGTGCGAATGTACCATTATACCCTCACGTGAGGTGCACGAGTGGCTTGTAACGGCGACCTACGTGACGGTAACCGGCAGAGGGACCAAAAGTGTAAGAAAAATGCTAGTTTAGGGACCCTCACTGTGGAAATCCCAAACGATGACCAAGACTGCAATTCCAAGCAAACCACAGGGACCAAAATTGTAATTTACTCTTTTAATTATTTACGACAGTGTAAAAGGTAAAAAAAGAAAACCCATTCAGAAGGGAACCGAAGTATGAAAAGGTAAAAATGGAAAACCCAATCAAAAAGAAAAAGAAGAAACTGAAGGGAAAATTGCTCAGAAAATGTAGGTAGCATGTTTCAAACCCCAAAGTCGGGGTTAAACAAAGAACCAAAGTGCATAAACCGGCAAGCTAAATAAGGTTTTGGTATGAAATTTGTACGTTAAAAATTATAAACTCTTACCAAGGCGTTACTGTTCACGCCTTGGTAAATCTAAGTAATAGATAATTACTAGTATGTTTGGGTTGCTGATCTAAAAAACCTAGAAGTAATTACTAGTAAATTAGAATGTGGGGTTGCCGTTCTAAAAAAACAAAATAATGGTAATCATGTTAGAATCTAAATAGATGACAGTTTGAATCTTATACATCATCGTTACACATGGGACGAAAATCGATTTGAGATAGACTCCTGACCCATTCAATTTTCACTCATCGGTAACTATTTTTCGTTAAGCCTATTATCATGAACTATCATCATTTTTTTAAATCTATCGACCATTAGACAACTTATCCTGGAACCCTATATATTAGCTGTAAAGCCCTGTTACTAGAAAACAAGAATAAAAGTGGAAAACTGATGATAGCAACACTATCTTCTAGGGATAGCGAAGCTATCCTTGTCAAGTTGAGTTGCCATGCACGATCATAGTTAGCGACACTAATTGTAGGTTAGCGGCACTAACTGTCGCTGAATACAAAAAGCCTTAGTTTCGTGGATTTGGGCCGTTTTTATGTTAAAAGCTGACTTGGGGTTCGTCATTTCTCACTCCCAACCCTAGATAAAACCCTAAAACTCTCTCATAAGCCTCTCTTGGTGTTCTTGCTTCATTCTTGGATTTTTTTGAAGGATTTTAGAAGAAGAAGAAGAAGAGAAGGTGCTAGAGAATGTTTTTTCTGGAAGGAATTAGTTCCCTTGGTATTTTCTAGACCATTGTAAGTGTTCATACCTCTGTCTCCATAAGTTTCTTATAAAAAATGGAGTTATGAGATCTTTTGGAGTCTTAAAAGGCAATTATGATTCTATTTTACGGAACGGGGAAGGATTTGGGAGCTAGAGGGTGGATCCCTTCCTTTTTTGGTTTCTGAATCCTTCTTAGAACCCTAACCTAGTATTGAGATCCTTGTTGAAGAAGTTTGAGCTTAGTTCTCACCATTTGGAAGCTAGATTTTTAACTATGAGCTTGCATGGCTATGATTGGTTAGTAAAATTCATGTTTTTATGAGTCTAGGGGTTGTTTGTGACTGATCTGGAAAGTCTTAGGCTCTGTCTTAACATATTAAGAACTTTGGAACATTTGTGGCTGAACAGAGGAGTTAGCCCCGCTAACTCAGAAAACTTAGTGATGTTGACTTTTCAACTTAGCGACGCTATCTTTGTAAATAGTGGCGCTAAGTAGCGTTAACCTTGACCGTTGACTTTGACTTTTCGAACGTTTGACTTTTAGGTCAAACTTAAGAAAATAATGGGTTTTAGTCCTAGGAGAGGCCTGATTGGTTAGGAATCCCGTTTGATGCAATGCTTTGGATTTAGGAAACTCAGAAGGATTTTTATCCGGACTTTCTTAATTTATAGCTGTTCATGAGGCGAGTTTCATCACCTGAGATGATATGTTTGCAATGTATGAGATGAATGTTGGTAATTAAGGTTAATAATTGTGGATGAAATGTGATGGCGAATCGGCGTGAGCCCGAGAGCCGGACGGATTGGGGTGAGCCCGTGAGTGCACACATTATACCGATGACGGGCGGAAAGGGGTGAGCCCATGAGTCCTAGTCGGGGCGGAGTGAGCCCAAAAGCCAGGTTGTTCGGGCTGAGCCCGAAGACCTTTACTTGCTATTTATATATGTATATTTGTGATGCGGTAATCTCAGGAACTCACTAAGCGTTGTGCTTACGGTTGTTAGTTTAATTGTTGCAGATACATCGAAGAATGGCGGGAAGGGACCGACTTGATTACATGACATCCTCACTTGTGTTTAGTCTTCCGTTATTACTACTATTGTTCCTATGTTGAACTATGTGTTTTGGAATTAACATGACAATTTCATGTTTAAAATCTCTTTGTGACTTGATTATATGTTTTTAAAAGACATTTTTTTGGGATGTTACATCAACCTTTTTCGATTCTTCTTTTTAAAGCCTCATTATCGCTTATTTTGATGGCTATAACCAACCACCTAATTCCATAAACGTTTTTTCATGTGCTATAAATTCATCTTATACTTGTTTTCTTTCATGTCTATACTCTAGCCTATTTGTTAATTTTTAGTCAATAAGAATCTCTTTGGTTAGACTTTTTTTGTCTATTGTTCATCCTTCGGGCAATAATTGACACCTGAAGCCCTATATTGCTGCCTTTATCGATTTTTCTAAACCCTCTGTAATAGCCCAATATATAATTACTCTGTACTAGAGGAGGTGCACATCAACAACCGGTTTTTTAAAAATGGGAAAAAAACCGGAACCGATTTTTTAATAATTGGTTTTCTAATAACCGGTTTTTAACCGATTTTCTATCCTAACCCAAACCGGTTTTTTATCCCGGTTTTTGTTCCGGTTAACCGAACCGAACCGGTTTAAAAACCAAAAAAAGCAGTCTAAAACTCAATTTCATTAAAAAAAAAACCGACCAATAACCGAACCGGTTATAAACGAAACCGATTGGACCCAAACCGATTTTTTCAAAAACCGGTTCTTAAAAAAACCAAACTAGTTAAAAACCGGTTTTTGTGCACCTCTACTGTTAGGTAAATGTGAAGCTTTTGAAGATTTATTCAAAGGTTGGTGAAGTTTGAAGAGTTGGTGAATGGTTGGTAGCCTAATAAGTTTGGTAGCCTCATTCCAAGTTCTTCATTTCACATTAATTGCTTACACATATAAATAGAGCTTCAGTTGAAGAGATTTATGTACCACACAACACAAATAAACACAGAGCAATAAAACTTCTAGTTACCCGCCGTGGACGTAGGTCAGATTAGACCGAACCACGTTAAATTCTTGTGTTCTTAATTTGTGACGTGAGTGTGTGAGTCTAGTGTTCGTATGCTAAGTGTCTCGATCCTAACAAGTGGTATCAGAGCCTTGGTTTAGCTCGAGAGGGTGATTTTCTGTTTTTGGGTCGAAAATGTTTTGTCTCAAAACCGATTTTGGTTTACGCCGTTGGAAAGGTCTCGTTCCGCAGATTCCGAAAATATATTTTTTCGAATTTTTTGAGCACCGGAAGACCTCCAAATCGCCGGTCAAAGTTGGTCAAAACTCGCCGGAAAGTTGGCCGGAAAAACCAGTTCGCCGAAGAAGACGACACTGTAGCACCGGAGTTTCACCGGAGAAGACGATACTGTAGCATTTGCAAAACAGGTCCCTGAGGTTCCAGAAGTTGCAAAACAGGTCCTTGAAGTTCCAGAATTTGCAAAACAGATCACTGAAGTACCAGAATTTGCAAAATAGGTCCCTGAGGTTCCTGAATTTGCAAAACCAGTCCCTGAAGTTCCAGAATTTGCAAAATAGGTTCCTGAAGTTCCAGAATTTGCAAAACAGGTCCCTGAAGTTCCAGAATTTGCAAAACCGGTCCCTGAAGTTCTAGAAATTGCAAAACAGGTCCCTGAAGTTTCAAAAAAGTGCAGTTTATCCCCTGAACTTTCAGAAAATTACAGTTAGGTCCCTGAACTTTCAGAAAAGTGCAGTTTAGCCCCTGAACTTTCAGAAAATTGCTGTCAGGTCCCTGAACTTTCAGAAAAGTGCAGTTTAGCCCCTGAACTTTCAGAAAATTACAGTTGAGCCCCTAAACTTCAGAAAATTTGCTTTTTTTACCCTTAATTTCTGAAAAGGGTGCAGTTTGTCCGTTAAAATGGCAGAAAGCAGTAAGATTCAGATTGAGAAGTTTGATGGGAAGGACTTTGGTTGGTGGAAGATGCAAATTGAAGATTTGCTCGTCCAGAAAGACTTGGACGCAGTTTTAGGTGAAAAACCGGAGGCGATGACACAGGCACAGTGGGAGACTTTGGATAAGAAGGCCAATGCATTTATTAGACTAACGTTGTCAAATGATGTTGCCTTCAACATTTTGAAGGAGACCTCGACAAAGGGAATCATTGAGGCATTGTCTAATATGTACGAGAAGCCGTCGGCAGCAAATAAAGTCTTCGTGATTCGGGAACTAGTCAACACGAGAATGAGGGAAGGAAGTTCAGTTACAGTGCACATCAACAATTTAAACTCGATTTTATCCAGACTTGCGTCAGTGGGAATAAAGTTCGAGGATGAAGTTCAAGCTTTACTACTGTTATCATCATTACCTGACAGTTGGTCCGGAACAGTTACAGCTGTTACTAGTTCCGCAGGATCGAAAGAGCTTACTTTTGAGGGAATTCGGGATTTAATTCTAGGCGAAGACGTCAGAAGAAGAAATTCCGGGGAATCATCAAGTGAACAATTGAATGCGGTCAGAGGTAGAAAAAATAACAGAGGTAGTGGGAGCAGGAACAGGAGAAGGAGTCAGTCGAGGACTCGAAATGATGTGACTTGTTGGAACTGTAAAGAGGTTGGACATTTCAGGAATCAATGTCCAAAAGACAAGAAAGAAGTTAACGTTGCAGTAGACCATTCAGATGATGATGTTTTGATCTGTAGTGTGGAGAGCAATGTGGATTCCTGGGTTATGGATTCGGGTGCTTCATTTCACGCTACCCACAGCCGTGAAGCACTGCGGAATCTGAAAGAAGGAGATTTTGGTAAGGTAAGACTGGCGAACGATGAGATTCTTGATGTGACGAGCATAGGAGACTCAGATCTGAAGACTCCAGTCGGTCCATGGACTTTGAAGGATGTCCGTGTAATTCCAAGTATGAAGAAACAGTTGATTTCTGTTGGGCAGTTGGATGAACAAGGGCACGAGGTTAAGTTCATGAATGGGCAGTGGAAGGTAGTCAAAGGAAATCGTGTGATAGCTCGTGGACATAAGAGGGGTTCATTATATATGGTCAGTTTACCGTCTGAGGGAGTAACCGTCCCAGTTCAGAAAAAGACCAAAGTTCGGTTCATAGAGTCTCGTGGACAGAAGAAGGTTTGCTTTGCAGATGGCAAACCCAGAGTCACAGGTCAGATTCAGGTTGAACGTGTTTGGAACGGTTCAGAAAAACCAGTCAAGGGCATTCATAGCAGTGGGAGCAAGGGTTGTGTCTCAGCTAGAATACCCAGAACACAGTGGGTTAAGAAAACCAGTATTCCATCCGTAAAAATCTCTCCAGATTATCTGCTACACATGGAGAGTATCGTTTGTTCTCAGGATGTTCCAGGATCGGGCAGTTCATTTCAGTGGGAGCCGGTGGAGACAGAGAGCAGGTCAGTGGCCGACTTAGCCATGACTAATGTGTTGGAGCTAACGAAAGCTTCAACTAGCCTTCAGGTAAATTGAAGAGAAGGCCAGGGTAACTAGGAAAGAGCTAAGATTAAAAGTGTTTTTTGGAATGCACAGTTGAAGCACATGTGAAGATTGTTCCGTGGCTTCAAGTGAGAGATTGAATAATTGTTGCAACAATTGGACGGTAGAGAAAGACTACGTTGTTCAAAATCTTCAAGTGGGAGATTGTTAGGTAAATGTGAAGCTTTTGAAGATTTATTCAAAGGTTGGTGAAGTTTGAAGAGTTGGTGAATGGTTGGTAGCCTAATAAGTTTGGTAGCCTCATTCTAAGTTCTTCATTTCACATTAATTGCTTACACATATAAATAGAGCTTCAGTTGAAGAGATTTATGTACCACACAACACAAATAAACACAGAGCAATAAAACTTCTAGTTACCCGCCGTGGACGTAGGTCAGATTAGACCGAACCACGTTAAATTCTTGTGTTCTTAATTTGTGACGTGAGTGTGTGAGTCTAGTGTTCGTATGCTAAGTGTCTCGATCCTAACATCTACTATGTACCATTATATTAAGCCTACATAATTGATATTTTAAGGAATCAAAACCGCATAATTAAGTCTTATTCCATCATTTTTTAAAGTCTTATTATCGTTTCTTTTGAAGGCTATAACCAAACCGCATAATTCCATAGAACGTTTTTTTCATGGGCTATAAATTCATATTATACTTGTTTTCTTTCATGCCTATAGTGAGTATAGCCTATTTGTTAATTTTTAATCAATAAGAATCTATTTAGTTCATTTTTTTCTTGAGATTATAAACAATAAACCAAGCCGAAATCCCATCAACCATAATCGATTTTTCTTACACTTTAATCGATTTTCATCCTTATAAATTGATTTTTTCAAACCCTCATGTATCAATTTTCACATCTCTTTAATTGATTTTTATTCCAACATCATAAATCAAATTTCCAACTCTTATGAATTGATTTTTCCAGCCCTTATAAATTGAATTTTCCTTAGCCTTTATTTAGACGTTATATAAAATCATTTGATTTTTTTATCGCTACAGTAAAAGACAAACTTCCATTTTTGGATTATGGCATTAGGTTTTCCCTCTGACAAGTGAAGTCAATTTGATTATGATAATACGTCCGAGTTTTTTGGAGAAGAAAGACGTTTGGAATTATTCACAATCCACACGAATTCATTGTTGGTTGAACTCTTTTGGAGTTTGGGGTTATAATCCTTTCTGTTGTTGACTTTTAGAAGATTTCAGAGGGTTGGATTCCGAGATCTATCACCCGCTCTTTAAAGAAATTAATTCGAAGTTCATTCAACTTATTGAAATATGTCACCATTTGGCATTTAGGCGTATATGAATCGTAAGGTATATTGGCCGTTAGACAATTTATTGAAATATGTTTATGTTGCACGACATCCAGTTTGAATATTTTACTTCTTTAACATCTCATATCTAATTTAGATAGAGCCTTATTTGAGCAAGATATGGTTTTTAGTTCACAAGTACTTTTCAGGGGCATGTTATATGCTATGGTGTGAAGACCAAATTGGCACGAGCAGTTTGACATTATAATTTTTTGATCATTTATAATATTTTAAATATATTTTTGAGGTATTTGAAAATTCGTATCCATTGGCGTTTAGATGATTTGATTTATCATCATCTTTTTCCGTCCTTGCCGTTCGAGAGAATTTAATCTTTAAAAACTTTTGACACTATTTATTTTTTTCTTTTCTTGAAAAATATTACATTTTCTTTTGTGCAACTATCCTTATACATAGCCTTTTCCCAAACAATTTTGTTTGCATGTTTTTTTTCTGTTTATTATAAAGTCCAAAAATATCTTATAATGATGAGGTATTTTATGGTCATTAGATAATTATTATGACTTATTATTATTTGGGAAACCTTCCTAAATTTAAGGGGTTTTAGTATTGGATCATGGTTATTGTTAGGCTATTATATATAACACCTCTGATGTTTCTATTCATTTCTTCAACGTTTGTTTTCTCTTGACATAGGCTTTTTTACACAACCATTATTCTTCACTCCATTGTCAAGTATTCTTCTTTTAATTAAAAACCGTGATTTTTGTGTTTGTTACATCCGGATGTTGTGACACGCGGGTTTTCCCTCGGATCCGGATTTCGGGTCGGTTTTCTTTGGGTTACCGACCCTTATTCCGATGTTTCTCGATTTCTCTAAACCTCCCTGGATTTTGCGTCTTCGACCATCTTCCTCTCCACTCTCACCCATCCGTCGACATCTTCAACAGCTCTGATTGTGTTAATGTCCGATTGCTTTGGATAATCTTTGCTGTTTTCGTTCTTCTTGAAGCTCCGATTGTAGGTTACGCCGGTGTTCGTCTGCACGTGTTTCCTTCAGCGGAGGATGGTTTGGCGGTGGTGGAGGCGGTAGTTTTCAAAGAAACCCTAATTATCACTATCGCCATTTTGATATACAACATTTGTTGAGATTTAATAAGAGTACCATTCTATAATGGTTTGTTCCTAATTTTTGGGATTCCACTTTAATCGTTGGTGTTCGATTATGGTTAATCTTTATATAGGCAAGAAAAAAGGGAAACGGCTAACTTGGTAGGTTTTGGTAGACAAATAATGGTTTAGGCATGACAGACCAGTTTACTAGGAAGTTTGGATTGGTCAAGGGTATGGTTATGTTAGTCTGTCTCGATAGGAAAAAAGTTAATGAATTGGTGGAGCTTATGCCAGATTGTTCGCCAAAAGTGGTGCATTGGTCTATTGGTCATAAACTAGAAAACTGTCACTTCTAAACTTGAAGTGTCGTTTTTCTGTTAAACAGTTTGCACTCTCTAAATCATGAAAAATATTAAGTTTTCTTATTTAGAAAGTCATAGCAAATACTAAATTTTGTTTTTTAAATAAACAATAATTTTCTTGAAACAATTTTGGTTACTGTTAAAATATTATGAGAAACGTGGGAGTAGCTCCGGACCAAGAAAAAAGTTTAGGGCTTATGCATATAATTTAGAGGTAACACTACTAGAAACAAAACTCAATTTTGATGGTGGTTTCCGTTAAAGTTTCAGTCACTGATGAGTTTTGCTAACAAATTTTACACAAAATTTACATTAAAGGATTTTGTGACGGATTTCTAATGAATTTTCTACGAAATTACACCTAATTTACATTTGATCGGAAAACTCGACCTTGACTCGTCTACGTCTTGTTTTATCCAACTCCTTTACATCCTGTCTGGTTGGAATATATATTTTGGAATGTAATGAGTGTTTATACACTTGTCACTGTCACCTTGACCCAGCTGGAAAACGGATGTATTTCGGTCACTATTTTGTCCTACGCTTCTCTTTATTTTCGCTTTCTACCCCACTTGGCTAACAAGGTGATTACTAACAAGGAGGTCATGGGTTCAAACCCTGACACTAACATAACAGTGAGTAGTTTAGGAGTAGGTGTAGGATAGATTTACCGTTCAAAAAAAAATCTTGTCCCTTTAACTTTAGTCGGTCATTCCTTTAAAATGGTCCATGAGATTATGTTTTTGAAATATGACATACTGGAAACATAAATATGTGGTAAAATATAAGGCTGAACAGCACTTTGTTAGCTAAAATAGTCACAGCACCAAGTCCCTACGCCTTGTTTAAAAGGAAGCAGCGTGTTGGAGACGATTAACAGCTGTGGTTATCTTCTCTTTCTAACCGACCTTCATCCACTTACACTTAGACCGTTTGGAGTACACCGTGAAGAAGAGCCGTGATGGACACGGTGGCACCCATCACGGCGTGCACACCGCCCCGTGCTACCGTGATGGGGCGTGATCGTGTTCCACCGTGCTCGGATTCACGCTTCATCACGAGAGGAATATAGCCGTTATAGCCGTTGAATGGCAAGAATATTTAAAAAAAAAATTACCTTTTTTTAAAATTACCCATACACACACACACACACACACACACACACACACACATATATATATATATATATATATATATATATATATATATATATATATATATATATATATATATATATATATATATATATATATATATATATATATATATATATATATATACATATCTTTTTAACCTTTTACACACACCTTATTCATCTTTTTAACCTCAAACATAAAAAATTTCAACCTTCTTTTGCAATGGAACAAAATCCAAACACCCCACCTTCAAACCAAAACCGCGAGTATGATCCATTCGGATTAAACTCGACCCCGCGTCAATACCCGAATCTTGAATCGCCCCGCGGCGGTTTTATGAATTTACTTCAAGGCGGGTCTCCGATCGCACAACCACCACTTTTTCAACAACCATATCCGGCATTCAACCCATATCAACAATATCAACCCCCGTTTCTGAAACAACCAAAAAATTAATAATAAATATGTAAAATAAGATGTGTGTAATCTAAGTTTTATATGTAATATTATGAGAAATTATGGTCGAAAGGGTAAAACGGTCTTTCGACAATTATAAGACCATTATGTAGAATAGTATGTGTAAGTGAGGTAATAATATAAGCAATAAAGCTTATGCGAAATTTGGACTTTTTACCGTGTGAATAGTGAATTTTGATTAAAAAGGGTAAATTGGTCATTTGACCATATACAGAAATTATTATAAAAAGTTATTTATAGTTTAGGACTAAAAATGTGAGAAATTAAATTCTATGATAATATAATTGGTTTTGGTGGCCAAAGTCCAAGGAAGTGAACTTGAGGGACCAAAACTGAAAATATGAAAATATAAAATGAGAAAAATATCTCATAAATCCTCACAAATTCAGTAGAGAGTTCTAGAGTACGGGAGAGGATTGGGAAACACGATTTCTGCAGAAACTTGGAAGTCTTCGTGAAGATCAAAGCTAGAAACTTGATTTTAGTCCTTGAATTGAAGTTTTCAAGATCAAAGGTTAGTAATTATGCTTTTAACCTAAGTTTTTGTGTGATCTTCAAGAGAGGAATTTGGTGACTGAAATTCCAGTCAAGAACCACTTAGTTTTATGGTTTAACACTTCCAATAAGTCATGCTAAAAGAACTTAATTCAAGAAAATGGAAGTAGGTTGCTATTTGGCAAGAATTGAGATTTTGATCAAGAACCCTAGATTGTGAGTTCTTGTGATTAATTTGATTATAATGGTTTAAAACTTGAAGAAATTGAAGGGTTTTGGTCTTGGAACAAACCCCTATCGATTAAGTAGAGTATTAAGCACTTAATATGAGAAAAATAAGAATTTGTAGCATAAAAATCGGGGAATTCTGTGCTTCTGCTCGCTAGGCGCGGTGCGCCCTACGCCAGAAACGAAAATGCAGTTTGGTTCAAGGGTCTCCTGCCAAGTGATTTTCATTTTTAAGAAATTGTCCAAAACTTGTCCATTTGACCTCAAATTTTAAACATATGTCTAATATGATCCAAAACTTCATAAAAATTTATCGGAATTAAAATACGACCTTCCGAGGGTACTGTAGTAAAATACGTATAAAATACAATTTAACTAAAGTTGGTCATTCAAGAGTTATACACTTGTCTTGACTATTGATGGTATAATAAGGACTCTAGCATGTTATAGAGTCAATAAAAATGTAAATTAATGTATCATATATCATATATAGGTGCAAGCCAAATACTCGGACACCGAAAGGGTAAAGAACCGAGGGACGTCTAAACGACTTTTCAAGAGTCATAAGGTGAGTACATGTAGCATTTTTATCCATTTTGGGATACATGGCAAGTAAGTAAGTATTTTCAGATTTTATATATTATTTTTATGTGTAAAAATATTTGCAAAAATGGTACACTTTCTAGCTTAAATAGATAGTTAACTGTTATATTTGAAAGTATGATTCTTGGTAATAGCCTAGATTAGGTTAGAAACATGTTTGAGTCAAAAGCTTGGCATTTAGCCATTTCATGTGCAAGTAATGTTTTAGTTTCCAGAAAAGTATTTTATGTTTGACTGGTATTGTGGCTAGCATTTTTAGTAAGGGAACTATGTTCCAACCTACCCGGGTTAGGTAAGGAGTCTACTGGGGAAAACCCCTTCGCGAAGTAGACTGCCTCAGCACTTCTACTGTTAGTATTGATCCGTTCTTTCTAGCTGTAGAGACTTGGGGTATCACTTATAGTGATTAACGCCCTAAGTATAAAAATTCCAGCAAGTTTATAAAACCAGTCAAAGAAAATATAAAAGAAACTATTTTTGAAAAGTTTGACATAAGTAAATTTTGAAAAGTATGAGGTATAATATGATTATACTATAAAGTTTTGACAATGGTTTATGTTATAAATTTTTATAAAAGCTTGGAAAAGAAATTTAAAGTTGAGTCTAAAACTCATGTAACTCACGAGACATTTTGTCTTACGTATTCTATATTTTTATGCCATGTATTCCAGGTTCAAGTACGAAGTTGTGAGAAAGTTTGAAGTTTGTAAAAATAAGTCTTAGAATGCAAAAGAGTGGAGCTGGATACAACTATCATGTATTGGTATTGATTAATCCTTTCCCTTAAACTTATGGTTGTTTGATATGCGTTTGTAACACCCTCTGTTGCACTTAAACGGATTGTATGGTTTTTGTTGAACCGTATTCTGTAAAACATGTTTTTATGTAATATAAATGGTTTGAAGAATTTGGGGTGTTACAAGTTGGTATCAGAGCCATAGTTTAAGCGAATTAGGATTGGATCATTCCACTCCTAGGCTTAGACTAGTAAAATAGTCAGTTAAAGTTAGTTACATAATCTGTTATGTCTTAATGAATTAGGACATTATGTGTTAATGGAATTATATGAGCATATTTATGAGTTAAAAGTAGTAAATGGACACCAGTGAACAGTAGAACCAAGTGGAAACATTGGGAACAACATGTGTAGGTGATTATGGTAATATGGGCCCGTATTATCATAGTCACAGGACGCGTATTGAGCCTAGTGTAACTGTGAGGGAATACTGGGAAACTGGTGGAAATGTAGTAAACTAATATTATGATATATTATGAAATACTAAAGTACTTGAAATTTTATAGCAAGATGCGAACTAGAAGTGGTCAAGGATCGTATGCGGAAAACCCAGATCCTAATGCAAGGCCTCCTATGCCTTCCAGACCGCCCCAAGCCGTTGATGATGGCAATTCTAGGGGTGAGGCTAATCCGCCTCCATTGACTCTGGAGGCAATCCAGAAGTTATTCCATGACTCTCAAGTACAAAACAGACAAGAAATGACTCGTCTTCTGGATGAGCGACTGGGCGAAAGATCTAAGTCACAACCTGAAGATAGTGAGAAAAGTGTGGCTCCTAAGGGTACCAACCCAAGACAGACTTCTTCCTAGGGAGATTCTTCTTCCAAATCACAGCCCCAGTTCAAGACTAAAGGAGCATGTACTTTCAAGGATTTTATGTCCTGTCGGCCAAAGGAGTTCAACGGGGAGATGGATCCGCGAATAACTATTCGGTGGTTGACTGAAATGGAACAAGTCCTTCGCATATGTCGTTGCGAAGAGGATATGAAGGTAGGGTTTGCTTCTCAGATGCTAAAGGCGGAAGCTCTTACCTGGTGGAATACTCTTCGCCGGATCAAGGGAAGTGAGTTTGTGGATTCGTTGTCTTGGGAAGATTTTGTTCAGCGATTGAAAGCCAAGTTCTGTTCAGCTAGGCATCGGGAGAACTTGGTTAATGAATTCTTTGCTCTTGCAAAGGAAAAACAAACGGTTGACGAGTACACTAAAAAG
This sequence comes from Cichorium intybus, assembly GCA_023525715.1. Lineage (NCBI taxonomy): Eukaryota > Viridiplantae > Streptophyta > Magnoliopsida > Asterales > Asteraceae > Cichorium > Cichorium intybus. The sequence continues at coordinate 17,339,326 of CM042017.1, read as the reverse complement.
TTCTGTGAGATGCTGCCATTTCTGGAAGATACACTACCGACCGAGGCTGGAAGGATAAACCGGTATGTTAATGGGTTGTCGGGGGACTACTCGTTAGAAGTTGGAAAGGCTACTACTCTTGATGAAGCCATTGAATCTGCGGCTAGAGTTGAGAGTATGATAGAGAAAAAGGCCAAGGAACGACAGGTATTTGCGGAAAAGCGAAAGTCTTCAGGAATCTCTGGAGCAAATAAGAAGAGTCGTTTTTCATCAGGGTTTTCTAAACAAAGTGAGGTTAAAGAATGTAAGAAGTGTGGATAGAGGCACAGTGGAGAATGCAAGAAGGGCACTAGTGGGTGCTATAAATGTGGTCATCCGGGCCACCAAGCTAAAGACTGCAAGGTGAAAGATATTAGCGAAGTGGAATGTTTCAATTGCCATGAAAAGGGTCATTACATCACCAACTGTCCCAAGAAGAAGAATGAGACGTTAGTTTCCACCGCAAGTAACAAAAAGACAGAGCCAGCAAAGACGAAAGGGAGGGCGTTTCAGATGACCCTTGATGAGGCCAAAGAAGATCAGGATGTGGTGGCAGGTACACTCATTGTAAACTCACAACCTGCTTATGTTCTTTTTGATTCTGGAGCACATTTCTCTTTTGTGTCCCATGAATTTAGTAAGCGTCTGAACACACCAATGAAACCGTTAGATGATACCTGTGTAATAGAAGTCGCGAACGGAGAGCTAGTTACGGTCCGTCATGTGTACGAGAAATGTCCGATTGAGATTAATAGGCAAATCTTAAAGGCTGACTTGCTACCTATCGGGATTAAAGGATTCGATGTTGTTATTGGGAGGGATTGGCTTGGAACTCATAATGCTAAAATCCTTTGCGGAAAAAGAATGGTGTCGATCAAGTTGTCTGATGGTAGTAAAGTTTACATATATGGGGAACGTCGAAAGAATATGCAAAGTCTCATTACTGCTATTAAGGCCCGCAAATGCATCCAAAAAGGGTGTGAATCATTTATCGCTTATGTGATGAATGGGAAGAAAGAGAAGCAGAAGATGGAGGATATAAAAGTGGTCAATGAATTCCCTGAAGTTTTTCCTGATGACTTACCTGGGTTACCACCCATTAGGCAAGTCGAATTTCGTATTGATCTGGTCCCTGGAGCAAGTCCCATTGCTCGGGCACCATACCGTCTTGCTCCTACAGAGATGAGAGAACTTATGTCTCAGTTGCAAGAACTTCTTGACAAGGGGTTTATTCGTCCCAGCTCTTCTCCTTGGGGAGCTCCAGTGTTGTTTGTCAAGAAGAAGGACAGAACTATGCGTATGTGTATAGATTATCGCGAGCTCAATAAGGTGACAATCAAGAATCGATACCCTTTGCCGCGAATTGATGATTTATTCGATCAGTTACAGGGAGCTAGTTATTTCTCAAAAATTGATCTTCGTTCCGGATATCATCAAGTACGGGTGAAGGATGAAGATGTATGCAAGACTGCATTCCGAACTCGATATGGTCACTATGAATTTTTAGTGATGCCATTCGGTCTCACTAATGCCCCAGCTGTGTTTATGGACCTCATGAATAGGGTCTGTAAACCTTTTCTTGACAGATTTGTCATCGTTTTCATTGATGATATTCTGGTCTATTCGAAAAGTGAGGCGGAGCATGAAGTGCACCCACGTGAAGTGCTGCATACCTTGAAGAATGAACAGTTATACGCGAAATTGTCAAAGTGTGACTTTTGGTTGCGGGAAGTTCAATTCCTGGGTCATGTTGTTTCAGCTGAAGGTATTAAAGTGGACCCAGCAAAAATAGAAGCGGTAATGAAATGGGAGCCACCGAAGACGCCTACAGAAGTTAGGAGTTTTCTTGGGTTAGCCGGTTATTACCGACGGTTTATCCAAGATTTTTCTAAAATAGCAGTGCCATTGACGCAGCTAACCCGGAAAGAAGTGAAATTTGTCTGGGGAGAAAAACAACAAGAAGCCTTTGAAATATTAAAGAAGAAGCTGTGTGAAGCTCCAGTATTATCTTTACCAGAAGGCACGGAAGAGTTTGTAGTATACAGCGATGCGTTTAATAGAGGTCTTGGTTGTGTACTTATGCAACGGGGAAAAGTTATCGCCTATGCTTCTAGACAGCTAAAAGATGCAGAGACACGTTATACTACTCATGATCTAGAATTGGCTGCAATTGTGTTTGCATTGAAGATTTGGAGGCACTATCTATATGGGACGAAATGCAAGATATATACAGATCATAAAAGTCTACAATATCTTTTTACTCAAAAAGAATTGAATTTGAGACAGACACGCTGGATTGAGCTCGTGAATGATTATGACTGTGAAATAATATATCACGAAGGAAAAGCCAACGTTGTAGCTGATGCTTTAAGCCGAAAGGTTCGTGAAAAAGTTGTTAAAGGGAGGTCCATGAGAATTGAAGTAGTCTCAACTTTAATTCAGAAGATTAAAGAAGCTCAAGAAAGTGCCTTAACCGAAGATAATGTAAATAAAGAAAAACTTGGAAAGAAGGTGGTGTTTGAAGTAAATACACAAGGATTGCGTACTTTTAAAGGACGTATTTAGGTTCCCAAATATGGAAAAACCAGAAAGGTAGTCTTGGATGATTCTCACAAATCCAAGTATTCTATACATCCTGGAAGTACCAAAACATACCAAGATTTGAAGCAGCACTACTAGTGGCCAGGAATGAAAAAGAGGATAGCAAAGTACATATCCCACTGTGAGACTTGTGCACAAGTAAAAGCAGAACATCAGGTGCCATATGGTAATGCGCAGTCATTGCAGATACCAACAGGGAAATGGGAAGAATTGACCATGGATTTTGTCATAGGGCTACCGAGAACACGAAGAGGACACGATAGTATATGGGTCATTGTTGACAGATTGACCAAAAGTGCCTTATTCCTCGCGATTAAAGAAACTGCCTCACTTGGAGAATTAGCTCAGTTGTACAACGATGAAGTGATCAGACTTCATGGAGCACCTCTGTCCATAGTCTCAGATAGAGATCCTCGATTCACGTCTAACTTTTGGGATTCTCTACAAGAAAAGATGGGAACTCGAATCAAGATGAGTACAACATATCATCCTCAGACAGATGGGCAAAGTGAACGTACTATCCAGACATTAGAAGACATGTTGAGATCACGTGCCATTGACTTTGGAGGTAGCTGGGATGAACATCTACCATTGGTAGAATTCTCGTATAACAACAGCTATCACTCAAGCATTAAGATGCCGCCTTTTGAAGCCTTATATGGTAGGAAGTGTAGAACCCCAGTGTGTTGGTTAGAAGCTGGTGAAGCAAAACTCACTGGGCCAAAAATTGTAAGAATGACGAATGAAAAGATTGGGGTGATACAGACCAATATGAAAGCTGCACAAGATCGCCAAAGAAGCTACTCAATTTTGAAGAAAAGACCCTATGATCTAAAAGAAGGCGATTTGGTGATGATAAAAGTATCACCTTGGAAGGGGGTGATAAGATTTGGCAAGAAAGGGAAGTTGAGTCCAAGATATATTGGACCTTTCAAAATTCTGAAAAGAATCGGTTTACAAGCATTCAAGTTGGAGTTGCCACAGGAACTCAGGGGAATACATGATACATTTCATGTATGTTATCTTAAGAAGTATTTTGGAAAGAAGGAATTAACCATTCCTCTAGAAGAAATAAGGGTGGAAACACCCAACAGATTAATTGAAAAACCCGAAGCGATGTTAGAGGTGAAAACCAAGAAACTAAGGAACCGAGAAATTGACCTAGTGTTGGTCAAATGGAAGCATTCACTGGGCACAGACTTGACTTGGGAAACTTTGGAAAGCATGAAGAAAAGATACCTTAATTTTACAGATTATGAAGCGATTCCGAGGACGGAATCCTAATTAGGGGGAGGTAGTTGAAACGACCAAAAAAATTAATAATAAATATGTAAAATAAGATGTGTGTAATCTAAGTTTTATATGTAATATTATGAGAAATTATGGTCGAAAGGGTAAAACGGTCTTTCGACAATTATAAGACCATTATGTAGAATAGTATGTGTAAGTGAGGTAATAATATAAGCAATAAAGCTTATGCGAAATTTGGACTTTTTACCGTGTGAATAGTGAATTTTGATTAAAAAGGGTAAATTGGTCATTTGACCATATACAGAAATTATTATAAAAAGTTATTTATAGTTTAGGACTAAAAATGTGAGAAATTAAATTCTATGATAATATAATTGGTTTTGGTGGCCAAAGTCCAAGTAAGTGAACTTGAGGGACCAAAACTGAAAATATGAAAATATAAAATGAGAAAAATATCTCATAAATCCTCACAAATTCAGTAGAGAGTTCTAGAGTACGGGAGAGGATTGGGAAACACGATTTCTGCAGAAACTTGGAAGTCTTCGTGAAGATCAAAGCTAGAAACTTGATTTTAGTCCTTGAATTGAAGTTTTCAAGATCAAAGGTTAGTAATTATACTTTTAACCTAAGTTTTTGTGTGATCTTCAAGAGAGGAATTTGGTGACTGAAATTCCAGTCAAGAACCACTTAGTTTTATGGTTTAACACTTCCAATAAGTCATGCTAAAAGAACTTAATTCAAGAAAATGGAAGTAGGTTGCTATTTGGAAAGAATTGAGATTTTGATCAAGAACCCTAGACTGTGAGTTTTTGTGATTAATTTGATTATAATGGTTTAAAACTTGAAGAAATTGAAGGGTTTTGGTCTTGGAACAAACCCATATCGATTAAGTAGAGTATTAAGCACTTAATATGAGAAAATGGGAATTTGTAGCATAAAAATCGGGGAATTCTGGGCTTCTGCTCGCTAGGCGCGGTGCGCCCCTCACCTGGGCGCGGTGCGCCCTACGCCAGAAACGAAAATGCAGTTTGGTTCAAGGGTCTCCTGCCAAGTGATTTTCATTTTTAAGAAATTGTCCAAAACTTGTCCATTTGACCTCAAATTTTAAACATAGGTCTAATATGATCCAAAACTTCATAAAAATTTATCGGAATTAAAATACGACCTTCCGAGGGTACTGTAGTAAAATACGTATAAAATACAATTTAACTAAAGTTGGTCATTCAAGAGTTATACACTTGTCTTGACCATTGATGGTATAATAAGGACTCTAGCATGTTATAGAGTCAATAAAAATGTAAATTAATGTATCATATATCATATATAGGTGCAAGCCAAATACTCGGACACCGAAAGGGTAAAGAACCGAGGGACGTCTAAACGACTTTTCAAGAGTCATAAGGTGAATACATGTAGCATTTTTATCCATTTTGGGATACATGGCAAGTAAGTAAGTATTTTCAGATTTTATATATTATTTTTATGTGTAAAAATATTTGCAAAAATGGTACACTTTCTAGCTTAAATAGATAGTTAACTGTTATATTTGAAAGTATGATTCCTGGTAATAGCCTAGATTAGGTTAGAAACATGTTTGAGTCAAAAGCTTGGCATTTAGCCATTTCATGTGCAAGTAATGTTTTAGTTTCCAGAAAAGTATTTTATGTTTGACTGGTATTGTGGCTAGCATTTTTAGTAAGGGAACTATGTTCCAACCTACCCGGGTTAGGTAAGGAGTCTACTGGGGAAAACCCCTTCGCGAAGTAGACTGCCTCAGCACTTCTACTGTTAGTATTGATCCGTTCTTTCTAGCTGTAGAGACTTGGGGTATCACTTATAGTGATTAACGCCCTAAGTATAAAAATTCCAGCAAGTTTATAAAACCAGTCAAAGAAAATATAAAAGAAACTATTTTTGAAAAGTTTGACATAAGTAAATTTTGAAAAGTATGAGGTATAATATGATTATACTATAAAGTTTTGACAATGGTTTATGTTATAAATTTTTATAAAAGCTTGGAAAAGAAATTTAAAGTTGAGTCTAAAACTCATGTAACTCACGAGACATTTTGTCTTACGTATTCTATATTTTTATGCCATGTATTCCAGGTTCAAGTACGAAGTTGTGAGAAAGTTTGAAGTTTGTAAAAATAAGTCCTAGAATGCAAAAGAGTGGAGCTGGATACAGCTATCATGTATTGGTATTGATTAATCATTTCCCTTAAACTTATGGTTGTTTGATATGTGTTTGTAACACCCTCTGTTGCACTTAAACGGATTGTATGGTTTTTGTTGAACCGTATTCTGTAAAACATGTTTTTATGTAATATAAATGGTTTGAAGAATTTGGGGTGTTACAGTTTCCGTTTCAACCGCAAGGATTCCAAGCTCAATCATCGCAACCACCGATGTCACAACCACCACCGCAACCGCAACCGGTGTCTCCCGATATGGTTCAAGAGACACAAGAGGAAGGCGACAACCAAACCCGCCGGGCCGCAAGGAAGAAGGCAAAACAAACGGGGGGCGAAAAAAGAACGAATTGGATGAAAGAGGAGGAATTAAACTTGGTGAAGGCGTACATTTCTGCTTCCGTTGACCCGATCGTCGGGGACTCGCAAACGCTTGATACTTTTTGGAACAAAGTTCAAGCGACTTTTTACGAGCTTATGGGCGAAAAAAAACGGAACATGGATAAAATTTCGGGGAAATTTCGTGAGATGCGACTAAAGCTCAACGCTTTTAACGGCATCTTCAACAATCTCTCGAATATGCAGAAAAGCGGGTCCAACGACTTCGACGTTTTCAACGCGGCGTTAAAACAATACGAAACAACAACGCCCACTCGGAAAGCATTCCCGTATATACAAGCTTGGAACGAGTTGAAAAAACAACCGAAATGGCTTCTTGTCGAAGATTCGCAATCTTCGGGAACTAAACGATCGAAGTCGGTCCACCAAGGGACGTCACAACAATCGGACAGGCGAACTTATATTGACGTGAACGACGAGCCCGTCGATCTCGATGAAGACGAACCCCAACCGATCCGTCGACCGATTGGGCGAGTCCGGGCAAAAAAAGCCGGCAAGAAAGCGGCTTCGGGTTCCGGTTCGGAGTCGAGCGTTATAGAATTGTTTGGCGACAAATTCGACCGATACGTCCAATTACAAAGCGAAAAGGTCGGGATTATGGGTCGGGTGGAAAAAGAAATTGTCAAAACGCAACGGGAGTTACAACGAAACGCCGATATCGACTTCTTGACAAAAAAACCATCCGACTTCGAGAGCGAGGATTTGGAAATTTTCTTGGCGATGCGGAAAAGTGTACGCGCTAAATATCGCCCCGGGAACAACAACGACAACGACACCGACACCGATGACGACAACTAGTTTACGTTTATTTTTATTTTTAGTGTAATTTTTATTTTCTAAGTTTGTTTTTTTTGTAATTTTTATTTTTAATGAAATGGTTTTTAATTTAAAAATTATGTTCTAATTTATTTTTGAATTTTTTTTAATTAAAAAGATGATGTGGTGTGATGAAAATGTGATGGGTGTAAGAGGGATAATGTGATGGAGTGTGATGAGATAAAATTCTATGTGACGATGACGTGACGCCCATCACTATTGGGCAAAGTGATGGATACTCCCATCAGCCTTATTGGTATAAATACCACCACCATTTTCACCTTCAATTCACACTCTCACACAATCAAATCTTATATGATAATGGCTACCACCACCTTCCTCCTTCGTTTTCTCTTTGTATTCACCATTCTCCATTCTTCTTTTGCATCCAGACGACTCACCGAGTTAGTTGCTGATTCCTCTAACCTATTGCAATACCACAACGGTCCTCTCCTCGCCGGAAACTTCTCAGTCAACCTCATTTGGTACGGCAACTTCAAACCATCCCAGAAAGCCATCGTCTCCGATTTCATCACCTCCCTCTCCTCCACGTCCCCCAACCCCTCCGTCGCCAAATGGTGGAAAACCACCGACAAATACCACACCAAATTAAACAAACCAACCTCACTATCCATCCGACTCGCCAAACAACTTTCCGACTCAACATACTCCCTCGGGAAATCGTTAACAAACGATCAACTCGTTAAGCTCGCTTCTAACGGTGCATCGGAAAACGCTATTAATATCGTTTTGACGGCGGCGGACGTGGCAGTCACTGGTTTTTGCTCCGGCAGATGCGGTACCCACAGCACAGCGTTGTCGAATTCCAAAACTGAAGGAAAGAAATACAGATTTGCATATATCTGGGTTGGTAACTCGGAGACTCAGTGTCCGGGTCAATGCGCGCGGCCGTTTCACCAGCCAATTTACGGACCACAGGGTGCACCACTCATCGCACCCAACAACGACGTGGGTCTTGACGGAATGGTGATTAACTTGGGTAGCTTGTTGGCCGGCACGGCGACTAATCCGTTTGGGAACGGGTATTATCAGGGGGATGCGAGTGCACCATTGGAGGCTGCATCCGCGTGTCCAGGTGTATATGGGAAAGGGGCGCATCCGGGGTACCCTGGGGATTTGTTGGTGGACTCGACAACGGGTGCAAGTTATAATGCACATGGTACCAATGGAAGGAAGTACTTGGTTCCATCATTGTATGACCCGACGACTTCAACATGCTCGACTTTGGTTTAACGAAATAGTAATGTAAAAATAAAATAAATATATAGATAAGGAGTAAATAGCAAGTGAAATACTATTTTTGTATTAAAAAGGTAGGATTTGTACCCAAACAAATGTAAAAGAAACAAACATTGGCGGCACGTTGAAATGTATTTTCGTTAAGACATTGATAAGAGTTCTAAGTTTTTTGGCCTACTAAGTATATGTTTTTGCTAAGAATTTGAAATTAGTTCTAAGTCGAATAAAAACACAAAGGATATTTGAGAAACTTGCAAGAAACCTAGGTTTTGCTAAATTAAAAACTACAATATTAAAATATCTAAAACTCCAAATGAAGTAAACCTAAATGTTCTAGTGAAATTTAAAATTTTCAAAATCTTTAATAATCAACAAAGGAAGAAAATTACTAAGGGTCCGTTTGGATGTGTTTATAAAACTATTTATTGGCTTATTAGGTTTTTGAAAAAGTCATAAGTCATAACTGAGTTCTCCTTACTTATTAAAAACTGCTTATTTGCCCTTACCAAAGGTAAATAAACAGTTTTAATAAGTAAGAAGGCTCTTACTTATGACTTTTTTCAAAAAGCCAATAAGTCAATAAGTAGTTTTTATAAGCACATCTAATCGGCCCTTAAAATGTCTCAAAGAAAATACCGAAAACCTAAACCCCAAACCATAGTCAGTGGCGCTTATTCTTCGGTCTCACAAATTCTACGTCTCATACTCTTTCAAGGTCGCTAAACCGTTGTGACAGGGTCAAGCTCTCAACCTCTCCGCCTGAACTGCCTCTCTAGCGTCCACGACTCCTTTAGCCTGTCACTTGAGCACCTCCGGGTTCCGACATTTTTCTTTCGGTCCTTCAATGTTAGTCCATCATCTCTATAATCTCCCTTACTTGTAATCCATGCTTGTTCTTTCCCTATTCTATTTTGTTCCTTATGTCATTAGAGCTTCAAGTTTCTTTATTACTTTGATTTTTTGATAGTTTTGTTGAGAAATGAATAGATAGCACACTTGTGTAGTTGTGTTTGCGTCCATGAAGTGTATAGGACTGCTATGCTTACATAACAAAATCAATAGTACAATGACTACAATCTATCAATGCCAGTTGACTTTATTGGCTTCTCTTCTTGGATTCTATTATTTGTGATTTTGTGTAGTTTCTTAATTATTTTGGTAACTATATATTATTTTGTTTATTAATTTTGTAGGGTTAATGATTTAGTTTTGTTTTCTTATTATTTTTTTAAGGTAAATTTAGTTATATTTTGTTATTTCAATCAAATTCTATTTATTAATTGTTAGATAATTATGTTTATAATGTATATTAGAAAAAACATCCACCTTCAAATATTCAAGAGATTAAATTCTGTTTTGACGAATGATGTAAAAATATATCATATTAATTATCTTGTTTACATTTTGATATGTAATAGATTTGAATGAAAAAAAAAGTAAAACTTGTTTATAAGTTTTTTTATTTATTTTAATTTTGATTTCGGCTTCCTAGCTTTATGGCTTCATGTTGCATCAGTGCTGATAGACCATTTATGAATGATGAATTTTACAACCTTTTTGGTGAGAACTTCTGTTACATGTCCAAAAATCAGGATTTTTCCTATAATAGATACAGAAAAATCTCCCGTAACATTGTTACAAATGAGACAGAATTGATTTCGGTATGTCCCTTGTTTAGTGAACTTGGCCTTATTGACAATCAATTTCGACATCATGTATCTCCCTCCACATGGTAGTGTAGTAGAGCTAAGTCAAGTTGTACAGTCAAGATGTATCTCGAGCAAGTCGTATGTATAAGCTCAAACTCATTAAGGTAATCTACACTTTCAAGCTCAACTTGAATGGGCTTGATTATGAATTAAAAATGCAATTACATCAAACTTGCAATAGATTACAATTATATATAAAACTCATCTAAACAAAAACTGGAATTGGAATACGACTTTTTTCATATACTAGTAAAATTGTGTGAATATAATAAAAGAAAGGATAAAAATGTAGCATTGACCAAGTTTGAGAGACATAAAAAAAGCAATTTAATTTTGGTTTAAGCTGATATTTATGTCATCAGTATAGCTTGTTCCTTTCTCAAGTTCATTTAAACAACTATCACTTGGAATCCATCAGCTTTCACTTACAGGGGTTTGATTAATAGACAACACAAAGTTGATGAGTCTATCACTTGGAATTGTAACGTCACGTATGAATCTATCATCCAATCTATACTTGATACGCTAACTTATCATTCTATCGTCCTAATAATGGTTACTAATAACCTTCATAATTAAGTAAATTGATTATTAATATAACAAGATTTTTATCATTAAAAGAAACGAGATTGAAATTAACTGGAACACATAAGCACGAAATGCACCCAAATATACGTGGTCGACTTTTCTTGAATCCTAAGGGGTTACTTCTTGGCTGGTTTTTGTCTATTGTTCCTCAATTCATCCTATGGCCAACCAAGGGTGACAATTCTCGACACGACCCGCGACACGACACGAACCCGACACGAAAATAAACGGGTTTGGGTTGAGATTTTTAACCCGTCAACCCGCCAACCCGTTTATTATGCGGGTCATGTTCGGGTCAGTAGTTGGGTTCGCGGGTTGACCCGCCAACCCGTATATATATATATATATATATATATATATATATATATATATATATATATATATATATATATATATACATATATATATATATATATATATATATATATATATATATATATATATATAGAGTTAGGATATATATATATATATATATATATATATATATATATATATATATATATATATATGTATATATATATATATATATATATATATATATATATATATATACATATATATATATATATATATATATATATATATATATATATATATATATATATATATATATATATATATATATATATAGAGTTAGGATATATTATGAACCCTAAATATTGTGTGGTTGTAGGACTTAATATGGGCCATAGATCTCATCAAATCACAAATTAAGAGATTAGGGGCAAATCAGGTATTTTATTTATATTAATTAGAATTAATTAAAAATAATAACACCTAAATTAGGATTGGGAGATTATTACGTAGACTGTTACAGATCTCGTTCCTGATATTCTTCTATAGCATACGACTTTGAACAAATCAGGCCAGGCGAAGTCAATATTGTAAAAATCAATCATATTCGTTAATCTGGATCGTGATAATCGATGATCAATCATCCAATTCGAACCAGGTTCAAGGTATCGCTCAAGCAATAAGTTTAGACGAAGGATTTGAAGATTTCTACGATGAACACATTGGTTGTAATATATATGATGAAGATCAATCTGTTAATATCAATCAAGGTTAGTAATTTAAAGTCTTTTCAATCTCGCCGAATATCAATTCTGATTATATTAATTATGCTCTAGAATTCGTTAATTATTATCTTAGAATATGTATTTTTTTCAGAATGATTCAATGTACATAGATGTTTAAAGCAATTGATGGTTTAGGGTTCGTTATTCATTCTGATAGAATGACGAATGTTCACAGTTTCATTATTAACATGGATTACAAAGTAGTTGTTTTAGTAGCATTTACCATATATTCTGACAGAATGTGAATATTTTGAGAATGATACAATTATTTCCCTTTATGTAATCTCGATTTGTCTTTGTGATTTTGTCATTAACTTCCTGTATTCTTGATTTCTTTAATTCTTCAATCATCAATCTAAATTTTAGTCTGTATGTTCCTGAAAGTTTTTTATTTCAATTAGTATTGATTTTTTAGCTTGTGAGTGTTTTTTATTGGTACATTTCCAGATTTGAAGCACATTTGTTAAAACCCCAAGCCCTGAATCTTGAGGTGAGTGATTCTTTTTACACCGAAATAGACTTCTTCTAGAATATTTGTATGGATCTTATTATATTAAATATTTTGGTGATATAATAATTCTTTTATCGTCTTGATATTTTTTCTTCTTGATTATAACATTCTGTCAGAATTTGTTTTTTATGTGTTCTTACAAAATAATTGACATAAGACTATAACATTTTGCCAGAATTTGTATTTTGAGTATAGTTGTCCGTGAATCGGTGATTCTGGATGTGATGGGTAGGAAGAGAAGTATATGAGATTTTGGAGTACACCGGAAAGTAGTGACACGCATCATCTTAAAGCAACCATTTCCATGACAAAGAAAGAAGAGTATACGGGAAAAGTAGTGACACACATCTTGATCAACCTTGAAATTCATATTTCAAGGTTATGATTTCCTTCTATCAATAGAATGCACACGATACAAAATATTTGATCAGCATACACTTTAGAAAGGAATGTTTTTGGATGTCATTCTGCCAGAATAAATATTTCAGAATGTAATTCTTCATAATTTTTCTTTATTTTGATGTATTTTAGTTCAAATAATGTTATTTAATTGACATATTTTTGGTCATAGGATGATTTTCTATGATATTCTTCAAGAATAATGCTTTATTTAATGACATTATGTCAGAATAGATAAGTAAGAATGTATAACATCAAACTTTTTTATGTATATTAGTTCAAAGAATGTTGGAATTTTGGTGTATTTTAGTTCGGAGAAGTAGTTCATAAAATATTTATTTATGACATTCTGCCAAAATGGATATTTTATAATGATTCAGTCAAGAATGACTAATTTTTTCCTCAAAATAAAATGTCTAGTCTACCATTTTGTAACTGTTTTTTAAAAACCATTTAATAATAAAAAGGATAATTGCAATTGTTATAGTTAACATGGATGTTAAATGAAATGTCTGCTTAGAATTCATGATATATTTTGACAGAATGCAGATTTTTAATTATTTCAATGGTGGACCAATATACTACATACCAGAAGTTTCTGAGGGTTTAAAACCAAAAATCAATCGAGTGTTTGATTCATATATTGCAGTCGTTCAAATGTATAGAGCATACGCACTAGAAGGTGGTTTTGGTGTTAGAAAATGATCAACAAAAAAGAAGAATGATGGTACAATTAGAGTAAGATATTTCTTATGCAATAGAGAAGGGGAATTGTATTGTAGAATGTTATCATTTTGATATAGTTTAGCTTTTACGATGATTTTTTTTTTCTATATGACATTTTACAAGAACAATGTTTTTTTGGATGTCATTCTGCTAAGAATCGACTTTTCATAATGTATCTTTATTTGATAAATTCTTTGAGAATGTACTTTTTTGTGTTCATATGTCCAATACTCAATTCTAAAATAAGTTTAATTATTGAAAAAACTAAAACAATGTAGGAATGTATCTTAATATTTTTATACACATATATTTTAATATTTTTATTTTAAATAAAAACAAAAAATAAAGCTGAAGATGACCCGCCAACCCGCCAACCCATTAATCCGCCAACCCATTTATGACCCGCCAACCCGTATATAACCCACCAACCTAAAACTGACCCGCCAACCCGTATAATTAAACGGGTTACGCGAGTCGTGTCCGGGTTACCTGCCAACCCGAATATTTATATGGGTCATGTTTGGGTTGGTCTTTCTAACCTGCCAACCCGTCAACCCACGACTCGCCAACCCGAATATTTATATGGGTCGTGTTTGGGTTGGCCTTTCTAACACACCTGCTACATGATGTTTTTTTGCCTCATTCATGCAATAAAGTCACACATAATTAAAGCCCTATATTGCTACATTTAAATGATTATAAAATGTTAAAATTAAGGACTTTAGCAAATATAATATTATGAAAGTTTATGAAGGATAAATATGATATTCAGAAATCAGACCTGACAAATATGATATTTTAAAAATCATAAAGGATAAATATGATATTTAGAAAATTAGACCGAAAAAATATAACTATTATGTTATTTAAGAAGTACGTATACAAAATTTTCAATTTTTTAAGCTACCGACCACTAATCGTTTCTTAAAACTACTAGCCATTAGGGGTGAGCGTGGTGCGGTGTGGTGCGGTTTTAGCATAAAACCGCAACTCGTACTGCTAGGTGCGATTTTTATTTTTGTAAAACCATATGTTGCGGTTTTTTTGCGGTACGGTTTTTGCGGTTTATTTTGCGGTTGCGGTTTGTAGCGGTGCGGTTTCGGTTTTAAACCGCAAATACTTACCAGTAGGGACACCACAACCGAGAAGGCACACTTTTTTCTAGAGGAGCTTGGGGATTGATCTTGGCAACACTTACATCATGTACAACTGCGTATTGACTGAAAGTAGAGGTTCCCATGAAATGATATATTGGAGTACCCCTTACTGAAAAACGACTCTTACGGTCATTCATCATGACACCAACTCCAGTGGCTCCCCTAATCTTGCCACAGAGGTTGGTCTTCCCTGATTTACAAAACTTGCATTTCCTAGATTCTGCCCCCTGAACTTCAGTCACCCCTTCACCTACACTCTCCACAATCCTGTCATTTTAATATTAATAAGCAATCTCGGGTTTAGTCCTTTAAAAGGAACAAGGGCAGAAATATATAGTTCGTCAAATGCAAATTTATATACCCAGCAGCCTCGTGACCAAGAATGCATGGAAACAGACCCTCAGGATCCTGCACAGAAGCGATTTAATCAATCTATCATGTAATACACACTCGTGTAAAAGGATCTGAGATCTGATCCAATGATAGCATAATCGGTGGGTTTTGAATAACAACATAATCGGTGGGTTTTGAATAACAACATTTTGGGAAATCAATCTATCATGTAATACACACTCGTGTAAAAGTATCTGAACTCGAACTTCACCAGCTTGAGGCGGCGCAACTTCCACATCTTCGATCACTAACGGCTTATTAGCCTCATACGCCACCGCCGGTAATCAGGAAATTATTACAATCAGATCAAAGTTAGGGTTTCACTAAATTCCAAAAGCAGGTTAAAGATGCGAAATCATATCAAAATAGTTCAAGAAGGAATACACATAGTACCTTTACTGGTGATAACTTTGCTTTGAGTAGCCATCGCCGATCGGAGCACAACTAGCTGATGTCAAATTAGAGATAGAGGTGTATAGAATGTGAGGCGGCAAACGCAGTGACCACCACGTATATAGCATTATTGCAGGCCCGAAGGAGGCTGGAGGCGGCTACGAAGATGGGAGGGAGACGAAGACAATTTCTTGATTAGGTCAAAATATGAGGCATTTTTGATAATTATATATATATATATATATATATATATATATATATATATATATATATATATATATATATATATATATATATATATATATATATATATATATATATATATATATATATAATTATAAGGCATTTATGAAAATGGGAGGGAGACGAAAATGAGCGGCTACGAAAATCGGAGGGAAACGAAGACATTTTTGCGCGGTTTTTCAAGCTAAAACCGCACTGCACCATGCTTTGCGGTTGCGGTTTTTGCGGTTTCGATTTTTTGCGGTTTTGCGGTAGCGGTAAATACGGTTTTTGGTGCGGTTTCGGTTTTCGGTTCGGTTTTTGCTCAGCCCTACTAGCCATCAAACAACTTACCTTAAAATCCTATATATTAGCCTTACGCCATCATTTTAAAATCCCATTATCGTTTATTTTGAAGGCCATAACCAACCTCACAATTCCATATATAGAACGTTTTTTCTTGGATTATATCGTCTTATAGATTGTTTTCTTTCATGGGCCTATAATCTTGTCCCATTTGTTGATTCTTAATCAATTAAACAGTCTTTTTAGTTGGTTTTCCTGGGAATATAAACAATAAACCAAGCCACTATTCCATCAACCATATTCAATTTTCGTAGCCACTTTAATCGATTTTCACCCCTATAAATTGATTTTTCAAACTCTTGTAAATCAAGTTTCACATCTAATTAATTGATTTTTTCCCAATATAAATCAATTTTCCAACTTTTATGAATCGACTTTCCGAGCCCTTATAAATTGATCTTTCATACTCTTTCTTTAGACGTTATATAAAACCGTTCAAGTTTTCTTTTGGCTACAGTAAAACACGACCTTCCATTTTTAGACTGTAGCATTATATTTTCTTTTTGACAACTGACAAGTAAAGATAAAAAGATCTTATGGCCGAAGCTAATTATGATATAATGCATTGAATTCTTTTGGAGGAGAAAGATGTTTGGAATCATCAACAATCCATGTGAATTCATTGTGGGTTGAACTCTTTTGGATTTTTGGGTTATTGTCCATTTTGCTGCTGACTTTTAACAACTTTCGGCTTAGGAGTGCTAGGATCCAGAGATCCTATCACTCGTTCTTTGAAGAAAATTAATCCGAAGTTCATTCAGCTTGTTTAAATATTATGACACCATTTGGTCTTTTGGCGTATTTGATGTCGTAAGGTATTTTGGCTGTTAAACAAATTTTGATCAAGATACGTTTATGCGTGTAACACCCCAATTTCAAAACATTTTAAAAATCATTTATTACCAAGGTTCCAATAAAACATTTATTCTAGAACATAAAAACTATTCAACCTAATACTTAAATTTAACAGCGGAAACATTTAAAAATGCTAGATATAGTTCATTGACGTCAATCCTTGGAATGCGATGCGCTGCCGTCAAACCTTGCCCTTCCCTTTGTCCTTTGAAATACCTGAAATGTTATAAAACAACGGGTAAGCTTAAAGCTTAGTGAGTCCACAAGTTACCATACATGCCCACACATTAAACAACCCGTCCTCGAGAACGACCCGACCCTACCCGCCATACAACAGCTACGGGCGTCCATCATATAACATCTATGGACACGGGAAGGTTCTACCCATCATACAACAGCTATGGGTTCCCGGTTATGGCCCAGCCCATCATACAACAGCTATGGGACAAGGCAATAGTCCAACTCGCCATACAACAGCTACGAGGGGACACGCTTCAGTACTGAGCCCAACAACAAATAACCACAGATATAGAGCAAATCATATAACTGTAAATAACACACAAGATTCCTAATATGCAACATCATATAGTAAGGTGAGGATACTCACCTGATTCGGAACCGCACAGATATTCTCTAATATCCCCACTTAGCTCGTCCACACCTAAATCCCACACACATACAACATATCAATTACTGACCAGGTCTTACAAACCTGCCTAAAGGTTAAACTCACTATTTGCCATCAAACCGTGGTCAAAACTAAATTTCTGGTCAAACAGTCGCTTGCCGCGGCGTGGCTCCTCGCCCTACGCGCCGCGGCTACCATTGCACAATTACGGGGTTTCAGCCGAGTCCGCGCCGCTGACTTAGCCAGTCCGCGTCGCGGCTCGTAACATTCCAAAATGTTTTTCAGCGATTAACAGTACATCAATCGGCTAGGGTTCCTTTCTACACCCTTCCTGGGATCAGAAACTACCCTAAGGTCACTTCCTTATGGACATGCAAGTCCATGCATGTCTTTGGTTCAAACCCTAAGTGCTACAAATCATCTAAAGCTACAAACCAACTGGTAATACCATATGACGGGATAAAAAGAAAGTCAGAAGAGTGAATCTTCTTACCTTACTTCTGAAGGACGGAGTGATGCCCACGATCCGTCCCAAACCTTCTCCCGCGTTGTATTTCTTCCTTCAACCTCCAAAGCCTTGAAACCAAAGAGTCTCTGCTGAAACCTGATGTCTCTGCTCCAGAAACTCCCAAAAACACGAACCCTAGGGCTGGGTCCCTTTATATAGGCGTTTAAATCCGAATTAGGGTTTTTCACCTTAGCGGCGCACCGCGCCGCGGATCTTTTAAAGCCGCGCCGCGCGTACAAAATTATTCGCGAATCTAGATCTCGCCCGAGCCGCGCCGCGGATCTGTCCTGGCCGCGACTCGGCGGAACGGGTCTCACAACTCTCCCCCACTTAACTGGATTTCGTCCCCGAAATCCTTGCCGATAAATAATTCTGGATAATGCCTCCGCATTTCCTCCTCCGGTTCCCAAGTCCATTCGGACCCTTTTCGATGCTGCCACTGAACCTTCACTAATCCTATTGTCTTATTCCGCAAAGTCTTTATCTTCCTTTCAATGATGGCAATTGGTCGCTCCACATAATTTAGGCGTTCATCTAATTGAATATCCTCCAAAGGTACTATTGTAGATTCCTCCATAATGCACTTCCTAAGCTGCGAAACGTGAAACGTGTCGTGAATCTGACTAAGTTGCTCGGGCAGCTCCAACCGATAAGCTACCTTACCTACACGAGCGACAATTCGATATGGTCCAATGTACCTAGGGCCAAGTTTTCCGCGCTTCCTAAAACGAATAACTCCCTTCCAAGGTGACACCTTAAGAAGAACATAATCCCCAACTTGAAACTCGAGATCGGACCGTCGCCTATCCGTATAACTTTTCTGTCGACTTTGAGCGGTTAACAATCTCTCCCGAACCTTCTGAATTAACTCTGTTGTCTTGAGCACCACCTCAGTACTACCCAAAACCTGCTGGCCTACCTCGCCCCAACAAATAGGTGTCCGACATTTTCTTCCATACAACATTTCAAAGGGAGCCCTGCCAATGCTCGCGTAATAACTGTTATTGTAAGAAAACTCAGCTAAAGGGAGGTGGGAATCCCAACTCCCGCCAAAATCGATAACACATGCCCTAAGCATATCCTCCAGCGTTTGAATCGTCCTTTCACTCTGCCCATCCGTCTGAGGATGATATGCTGTGCTGAAATGAAGGCGAGTGCCTAGTTCCTCATGAAACTTCTTCCAAAACCTAGACGTAAATCGGACATCCCGGTCGGATATCACCGAGACCGGTATACCATGCCGAGAGATAATCTCATCTGTGTAGACCTTAGCCAATTCCTTTGTAGAGTAAGTCTCTTGGATGGGGGAGGAAATGAGCACTTTTAGTCAACCTATCCACGATAACCCAAATAGTGTCCATACGTCGAGGGGTTCTTGGCAACTTCGTGATGAAATCCATTGTGATATGCTCCCATTTCCATTCTGGAATCTCAAGATGCTGCAATTTACCATGAGGCCGTTGGTGCTCGGCCTTGACCCTACGACAGGTCATGCATCTTTCGACAAACCAAGCTACTTCCCTCTTCATGCCTGGCCACCAATAATATTCGCGCAGATCCCTATACATTTTAGTTGCTCCAGGGTGGATGGAGAACCTGGATTTATGTGCCTCCTCCAATAGGGTTTGACGAACCCCGCCCAGCTTCGGTACCCAAATTCTCTCATGGCAAGTTAACAAATCCCTACTATCTTTGACCATAGCTGCCAACTGACCCACAATTCTCTCACCTTTCTGATTCTCATTCTTGCTTGCTTCCACCTGGGCTTTCCTAATTAGCTCAAACAACGGTGTCACAATTGTCATCCTTAGACAAATGCCCCGAAGGGGTGCACCCGAAGCCTTCCGACTTAACGCATCCGCTACCACATTGGCCTTTCCAGGGTGGTAGTGTATCTCACAATCATAGTCTTTCAATACATCCAACCATCTTCTCTGTCTCATATTGAGGTTTGCCTGATCCATCAGGTACTTTAAACTCTTGTGGTCCGTGAAGATGGTGCACTTCACTCCATACAAATAGTGTCTCCAAATCTTGAGAGCGAAGACCACCGCTCCCAATTCCAAATCATGAGTAGGGTAGTTAGCTTCATGGGGCTTCAACTGTCGCGAGGCGTAAGCAATCACCTTGCCTCGTTGCATCAAGACTGCCCCCAATCCCGTGATAGATGCATCACAATAAACTACCATGTCCTCCATGCCTTCAGGCAACGTCAAAACCGGAGCTTCACACAATTTCCGCCGCAAAGTCTCAAAAGCCTGCTGCTGCTCCTCACCCCACCGAAAAGCAGCATTTTTCTTAGTTAGCCGGGTCAAAGGTACTGCAACCTTTGAGAAGTCTTGGATGAAACGACGATAATAACCCGCCAGACCCAAGAAACTTCTAATCTACGAGGGAGTCTTCGGAACCTCCCACCGCATCACGGCCTCCACCTTAGCCGGGTCTACCATGATTCCTTGCTCATTTACAATGTGACCCAAAAACTGAACCTCCCGTAGCCAAAAGTCACACTTGGATAATTTTGCATAAAGCTTCTCCTTCCTTAAGGTCTCTAATACTTCCTTTAAGTGTTGTTCATGTTGTTCCCTGCTCCGAGAGTAGACTAAAATGTCGTCAATGAAAACTATAACCGACCGATCCAACATCGGTCGACATACCCGATTCATTAAGTCCATAAAAGCTGCAGGGGCATTGGTCAGTCCAAACGGCATTACTACAAACTCGAAGTGGCCGTACCTCGTCCGAAAAGCCGTTTTCGGGATGTCTTCCTCCCGTACCCGCATCTGGTGGTAACCTGACCGCAAATCAATTTTTGAAAACCACGAAGCGCCCTGCAGTTGGTCGAATAAGTCGTCGATGCGAGGCAATGGATATCGATTCTTCACCGTAAGCTTATTCAACTCACGATAATCTATACACATCCTGTTGGAACCATCCTTTTTCTTAACAAACAAAATAGGCGCTCCCCACGGTGAGCAACTGGGTCGAATAAATCCCTTATCTAACAATTCCCGAAGTTGAATCGACAACTCCAGCATTTCTGGAGGCGCAAGACGATACGGTGCTTTAGCTAGCGGAGCTGCACCGGGAGTTAAGTCAATCTTAAATTCCACCTGTCTCTCTGGCGGTACACCAGGCAGGTCCTCGGTAAAAACATCAGGAAAATCCCGAACTACTGGTATATCACCTGCTTTCTGCTGTGGCTTCTTTTCTCGTGTGTCTACAACATAAGCCACAAATCCCGAACCTCCATGTTGAAAATGTCTACGTGCTCTAGCAGCTGAACAGAAAACTGCACCTCGATTCTTTCTCTCGCCCTGCACAACCAGCTCTCCCCCACTTGGGGTTTGAATCCACACTCGCTTGTTCTTACAATCGATCCATGATTCATGCTGACCCATCCAATCCATACCGATGATGACTCGAGAGTCACTCAACGGTATAGGGATGAGATCGATCGGAAACTTTATTCCTTGAATCACTACCTCGCATCCCCGATAAACACTAGTCGCTTTCACGGTTTTATCATCCGCAATTTCTACATCTAACGGCCGATGAAGAGTCCCTAAAGCAATTCCGAAACTCTTCCCTAACTTGGCAGACACAAAAGAATGACTAGCACCCGAATCAAATAGTGCAAAGGTAGGCGTAGAGTTGACTAAGAATGTTCCTAATCAAAGCATAACAGGCATATTAATTACACACACCACAACACGAGGCAAGTAAAGAAAGAGTACCCGTGACGACGTCGGGCGCATCCTGTGCCTCCTCGGCGGTCATGACGAATGCTCGTCCCTTGGTCTTAGGGGCTTCCCCTTTCCCCTGCCTACCATCGGTAATCCGTAGTGTAGTGGGTGCCGGATTCTGAACCACTCCCTGAGTCAGACGGGGACACTGGGCCTTGAAGTGGCCTACCTGATTACAATTAAAACAAATCTTGACCTCTTGTCGACAATCTTTAGCATAGTGGCCTTCCTTCCTACACTTATGGCATATTAACACCCAGCAACGCCCCTCATGATTCCTTCCACATTTACCACACTTACCCTGGCTCCTTTGCCCTTGCTTTCCCTGATCTGCCCCTCGAAACTTCTTCGACACCTGCTGAGTCTGAGTAGGCGCCGGACGCTTCTGCTTTTGTTGGGTTTCCAGCTCCAACTCTCGGGCCCGAGCGGCCGCTATCATATCAGTAAGAGTTTGGTGCCTAGCAGCAGACACAAATTCTCGAATGTCTGTGCGAAGAATCGCCAAGTATCGTGTCATCCTCATTCACTCGGTCACCGCAAACTCTGGACAGAAGAGTGCTCGCTCATTAAACTTTTTGGTGATCTCCGTCACCGTTTCAGTGGTCTAGTCAGATTCAGGTATTCCTGCGCCAAGCG
Organism: Cichorium intybus; assembly: GCA_023525715.1. Lineage (NCBI taxonomy): Eukaryota > Viridiplantae > Streptophyta > Magnoliopsida > Asterales > Asteraceae > Cichorium > Cichorium intybus. The sequence goes on along the minus strand of CM042017.1, from coordinate 17,316,874 downwards.
TTCCATTTCCACCTGTGGAACATACTCCAGTTTGAACTGTTCATTAAACTGCGACCATGTAATGGCATCCAACTGAGCAGGGGTGAGATCTTTCGTTCGTATCTCCCACCAATCCTTCGCACCATCTCTTAAAAGATTCGCCGCAAACGTTACCTTGGAGTTCTCAGGACAGGAACATGTGCGGAAAGCACCCTCCACTGCGGAAATCCACCGCATGCTAACAATCGGATCTCTGCCCCCATCGAACATCGGGGGCGAACAAGCCGAAAAGTCCTTATAACTTGCATCCCTAGCACGAGATGTGCCCTGAGTAGCCAGTCGTTCCTCGAGCATTGCCCATAGCTCAGCCTTAATCGTACCAAAGAACTAGGGGTGTGCACGGGTCGGTTTGGGTCGGTTTCGACCTAAAACCCGAACCCAAACCGATTGCTATCGGTTTTAAATAACTTGAACCCAAACCGAAACCAAACCGATCGGTTCGGTGTCTCGGTTTTTGGGTTTTTAATGGGTCGGTTTCGGGTTTAGAACCGAAACTCTTTGTAATGTTTCATTAGTTCTAGAATTCATTATATAGAGATTAAGGAAGGGGAATGTTATATGCATATGTCGATGTGGGATGGGTTCTTCAAAGCTTAAATAGAATGCAAGTGATGATGTAGCTTATCTCCTGGTCGATGTAGGCTTACTGCAAAAACAATATGCAACTGCAAAGGCGCAGATTCGAACTCAGGACCTCAGGTTTAACGGTTAAGCGCCTTAGCCATCCGGCCAACTCATTTTTTATGCTTTACTCGCACAGAATAGATATATAACTAATGTATACGGAATATATATTTTAATGATTTTACATAAATCGGTTCGGTTCGGTTTTGATTCGGTTTTAACATTCCTAAAAACCGAAACCGAACCCAATTTTTCGGTTTTTAAAAAATACAAACCCAAACCCTTGGTTTTGTTTTGGTTTCGGTTTTTCGGTTTCGATTTTGTCAGTTTTTTTCGGTTTTTCGGTTTTCGGTTTCGGTTTTGCTCACCCCTACAAAGAACTGAGGTATTGCAGCCAGCACTTCTCGCGAAACCTCCTCCGCTATCCGGTTGCGGAGATTTTCATCAGTCGGTCCTCCCCCACTCGAGGCACCCGCATCTGGTCCACCGTTACTTCGAGTGACTGCCATTCTGAAATGTGCAACAGTTTCAATATCAATACCCGGATCACTCCTATCTACCGAACTACTTGACTTTCTAGGATTTTGGTTGACTACTCTTGACTCAAGCGTGAATCCTGTGCTTTCGGTAATACTGGCCTGGTACTACCTTCCACACCTATTCGCCCTTGTTCCAAGTTCGTCAATCATCCTCCCAAAATGTCACACACATACTAAGCTATTTTCTATAACTCCTGCGGTCAGGCACCGTGATGCCTAATCTTTTGATCTAACTCTTCATCTCATACGTGCCTAAGAGAACTACTGCTAAGGTCGTCAAGTCGCCTCACGGACGCACAGCCGTATACAATCGGGAATGTGCAACAGTTACTTCGAGTGACTGCCATTCTGAAATGTGCAACAGTTTCAATATCAATACCCGGATCACTCCTATCTACCGAACTACTTGACTTTCTAGGATTTTGGTTGACTACTCTTGACTCAAGCGTGAATCCTGTGCTTTCGGTAATACTGGCCTGGTACTACCTTCCACACCTATTCGCCCTTGTTCCAAGTTCGTCAATCATCCTCCCAAAATGTCACACACATACTAAGCTATTTTCTATAACTCCTGCGGTCAGGCACCGTGGTGCCTAATCTTTTGATCTAACTCTTCATCTCATACGTGCCTAAGAGAACTACTGCTAAGGTCGTCAAGTCGCCTCACGGACGCACAGCCGTATACAATCGGGAATAAGATAGACGTTTGAATAACTGATCCTACCCTAGAGTCACAACCAAACAAGGAACAGCCAGTAAGGCCAGACCAAGAATTCTCAGGCTATCTTCCCTAATTGTATATAACCTACCAGCATTCACTAAGCAACCTAACGACAGTAGCATAAAATTCCAAAGCAGTGCCATTTATCACATAACACAAACTTAGCATGGGTAACTGGGAATCACAAAACTTACTTGAGCTCGGCTGACGGTTCGCATCGCATCTTCTTTTACTTTAACTTAACCTTCCAAAAACATTTTCTTAACAAAATCGCTCAGTCCTAAGTTTGAGTTTGGATTCCTAATACAGTTCATCCAAATCCCTCAAACCAAGGCTCTGATACCAATTTGTAACACCCCAATTTCAAAACATTTTAAAAATCATTTATTACCAAGGTTCCAATAAAACATTTATTCTAGAACATAAAAACTATTCAACCTAATACTTAAATTTAACAGCGGAAACATTTGAAAATGCTAGATATAGTTCATTGACGTCAATCCTTGGAATGCGATGCGCTGCCGTCAAACCTTGCCCTTCCCTTTGTCCTTTGAAATACCTGAAATATTATAAAACAACGGGTAAGCTTAAAGCTTAGTGAGTCCACAAGTTACCATACATGCCCACACATTAAACAACCCGTCCTCGAGAACGACCCGACCCTACCCGCCATACAACAGCTACAGGCGTCCATCATACAACAGCTATGGACACGGGAAGGTTCTACCCATCATACAACAGCTATGGGTTCCCGGTTATGGCCCAGCCCATCATACAACAGCTATGGGACAAGGCAATAGTCCAACTCGCCATACAACAGCTACGAGGGGACACGCTTCAGTACTGAGCCCAACAACAAATAACCACAGATATAGAGCAAATCATATAACTGTAAATAACACACAAGATGCCTAACATGCAACATCATATAGTAAGGTGAGGATACTCACCTGATTCGGAACCGCACAGATATTCTCTAATATCCCCACTTAGCTCGTCCACACCTAAATCCCACACACATACAACATATCAATTACTGACCAGGCTCTTACAAACCTGCCTAAAGGTTAAACTCACTATTTGCCATCAAACCGTGGTCAAAACTAAATTTCTGGTCAAATAGTCGCTTGCCGCGGCGTGGCTCCTCGCCCTACGCGCCGCGGCTACCATTGCACAATTATGGGGTTTCAGCCGAGTCCGCGCCGCTGACTTAGCCAGTCCGCGTCGCAGCTCGTAACATTCCAAAATGTTTTTCAGCGATTAACAGTACATCAATCGGCTAGGGTTCCTTTCTACACCCTTCCTGGGATCAGAAACTACCCTAAGGTCACTTCCTTATGGACATGCAAGTCCATGCATGTCTTTGGTTCAAACCCTAAGTGCTACAAATCATCTAAAGCTACAAGCCAACTGGTAATACCATATGACGGGATAAAAAGAAAGTCAGAAGAGTGAATCTTCTTACCTTACTTCTGAAGGACGGAGTGATGCCCACGATCCGTCCCAAACCTTCTCCCGCGTTGTATTTCTTCCTTCAACCTCCAAAGCCTTGAAACCAAAGAGTCTTTGCTGAAACCTGATGTCTCTGCTCCAGAAACTCCCAAAAACACGAACCCTAGGGCTGGGTCCCTTTATATAGGCGTTTAATGTTAGGAATCGGACCGGGTACACGCAGCGGAAACACTATCACACACACACAAACTCACGAAAATAAAGCAAGAAGAACACAAGGATTTTTACGTGGTTCGGATTCGGTGCAAATCCTACGTCCACGGGCTACAACTAGATTTTATTTGACTGAGGAGATTACAAGAGATACACACTCAATCCTTTACATGTATTGTGTGTTGTGGTGCATTTCTCTACAACTAAAATCACCTATTTATATACATTTGAGAATGTATATAATATTCTTAAATTAATGTGAACATAGAATTAGAAATCAAGCTCTCACCTACCTTTGAAGAAAAATCTTCACCAACCAAAAAACCCACCTAACAATCTCCCACTTGAAGATTTTTAACATCTCTCATTAATCTCCTAACATAACAAGTTTTCCAAGCTTCCAGTTCCCAAGAACAAGCTAAAACTTAGTCAAATTTCCCCTTAGTTGTAGCCGCCCCTCATCTTCAAGTACTAGAAGGGCCAGTTGAAGCTCCCACTAGCTTCAACTCAGCCGTGGCTAATCCCACCGCTGACTCATCCTCTGTCTCAACCGGTTTGGACACTCCACCAGCTCCAGAGATACACCGAGGACCACTAACACTCTCCAAACTTTGCAAACTTCCAACAGGAGAGAATTTTTTAGTCTTAGTCTTCAAAACCCAATGGCTCTTTGTAACTGTACCCGGAACACACCCCATGCTCCCACTGTCACAAAATCCCCTGAATGGTTTAGACTTTCCGACTCGTTCATCTAACATATCATTGGCTCCAGAATTCATGTTTGCAAAATGAACTCTCTTAGCACTAGATTTAGCGAACCAGATTTTGTCATGCTTAACGGGGACGGTCATACTTCCCTCAGCAGGTACCTCAACCATATACAATGACCCACGCTTCATACCTTGAGCAATCACCGAATTACCATTGACCACCCTCCATTTACCACCACCAAACCTTACTTCCAGTCCTTGTTTATCCAGCTGACCAACCGAAATCAATTTCTTCTTCAGCTCCGGAATCACCCTGACATTCTTCAGGTTCCATGTAGTTCCCAATGAAGTAACCAGATCAATATCTCCCATGCCCGTTACTTGAAGCATCTCGTCATTTGCTAACCGTACCTTCCCAAAATCTCCTTCTTTTAGATTCACCATCGTTTCTCCGTTGTCCATGGCGTGAAACGAAGCCCCTGAATCCATGACCCAAGAGTCTACAGAACTTTCCATACTTAGTATCAGTGCATCATCCTCAGACACACTCTCGGTACCAGCAATGTTCAATTCTTTCTTTGGACAATGACTCTTAACATGTCCCACCTCTTGGCAGTTCCAGCACTTCACATTCTTCCTAGTTCTAGAAGAACTTCTTCCTCGGCTCCCACTGTTCCTGCTATTCCTTCTACCTCTGTCCATATTCAATAACGCAGAAGAAGATGATCCACCTTGATTTTTGCGTCTGATATCCTCGCCCAAAACCAAGTCTCTAACCCCTTCAAAAGTCATACCACTAGCTCCCACGGAGCTAGTAACAGCCGTAACTGTTCCGGACCAACTATCAGGTAGTGAAGCTAGCAGCAGTGCAGCTTGAGTTTCATTATCAAATTTAATTCCCACAGATGATAATCTGGACAGAATTGAATTTAGATTGTTAATGTGAACAGTAACAGAACTTTCCTCATTCATCCTTGTAGTGAATAACTCCCTCATCAAGAACACCTTGTTAGCTGCCGATGGTTTCTCATACATGTTCGTCAGAGCATCCATCGTACCACGTGCCGTGGTTTGATTCATGATATTGAAAGCAACGCTCTTTGACAACGACAATGTAATAACCGCCCTAGCTTTCTTGTTCTTTGAGTTCCAAACATCTTCAGCAGCTTTTTCCATTTTCTCCGGTTTGTCTCCAAGTACCACATCCAAGTCTTTCTGACATAGCAATGCTTCTATTTGCATTTTCCACCAACTAAAATCAGAACCGTCGAACTTCTCGATTACAACCTTGTCTTCAGCCATTACGACAAACAAGAAACAAATTGAGACAACGAAACAGACACAACAATGGCACGGACCTGACTGGTTCGTTCAGTGTACTCGTGTGTGACAGAACAGTACCCTTCAAAGTACCAAGACACCTTTAATACGATTAATAGAAATTAGTTTCTGATGTGGAAGATCAGACAAAACTGCAACCACAGAGCATACTCTAATTTCTAAAATCGAGACCTCCTCCGAAACTCAAAGCTCTGATACCAGTTGTTAGGAATCCGACCGGGTACACGCAGCGGAAACACTATCACACACACACAAACTCACGAAAATAAAGCAAGAAGAACACAAGGATTTTTACGTGGTTCGGATTCGGTGCAAATCCTACGTCCACGGGCTACAACTAGATTTTATTTGACTGAGGAGATTACAAGAGATACACACTCAATCATTTACATGTATTGTGTGTTGTGGTGCATTTCTCTACAACTAAAATCACCTATTTATATACATTTGAGAATGTATATAATATTCTTAAATTAATGTGAACATAGAATTAGAAATCAAGCTCTCACCTACCTTTGAAGAAAAATCTTCACCAACCAAAAAACCCACCTAACATTTAAATCCGAATTAGGGGTTTTCACCTTAGCGGCGCACCGTGCCGCGGATCTTTTAAAGCCGCGCCGCGCGTACAAAATCATTCGCGAATCCAGATCTCGCCCGAGCCGCGCCGCGGATCTGTCCTGGCCGCGACTCGGCGGAACGGGTCTCACAATGCGCACGGCATCCATTTTGAACATTTTACTTCTTTAATATCTCATATCTAATTTAGATAAAACCTTATTTGATCAAGATACCAATTTTAGTTCGCGAGTACTTTCAGGAGCTTGTTATATGCTATGATATGATGATCAAGTTGGCGCTACGGTTTGGCATGGTACAATTTTTATTCATTTAAAATAACTTTAAATATATTTTTGAGGTACTTGCACTAAGTTTGAAAGTTTGTATCCATAAGGGTTCAGGTGATTTGATCTATCATCATGTTTTTCGACGTTTCCGATCCATAGAATTTTGTCCTTAAAAACTTTTGACACAACTTATTTTTCCTTTCGAGTTGAATGTTGAAGTTTTATCTTGTTGATGAACGATTTAGTCTCAATGTGGAGTTTGTTGATATTGTCTCTAAACCCTACTTTGCATGGAATTAGGAAGTCACTAGAACTTCTTTTATTATCATTATTTTTTTGAAAATGTTGCATTTTCTGTTATACATCTTTCCTTATATGTAGCTTTTTTCCCCAACAGCTGTTGCACGTTTTTATTTTTTTATTTATTATAAAGTTTGAAAATATATGCTAATAATGAGGTATTATATGGTTATTATGACTTACTAATATTTGAGAAACCTTCCTAAATATAAGGGGTTTTAATATTAGATTAGGATTATTGTTAGGCTATTATATAACACACTTTAGATGCAATGTTTCTACTAATTCCTTCAACATTTATTTTGTCTTGGCATTGAGGTTTTTACACAACCATTATCCTGCGTTCGTCAATTATTGAGGTTTTAATAAGACTAGCGTTTTATAGTGGGGCTTTCCCAATTTTCAGGTCTCCACCAGTGGCGGCCCTGGGGTGTGCCGGCCGTGCGGTCGCACGGGGCCTCTGTTCGTAAGGGGCCTCAGAATTTAAGGGAACATCTATAGTTATGGTTCACGGATTTGCAGAAAACATATGCTTTATCATTTATGTCTTATTATTATAGAAAATTAGGCTGAATATACATAATGTAACTATTGGTTGCAATTTTTAACTCTTTAAGTCATTATTTATAAAAAAACTGAAAAAATCAAAATCTTAAACCTGTTAGGGTTTATCGGCAACTTAAATAACAAATCCATATCTAAAAAATACAAATTCTGTATTTAATAATAACTTCTAGCAAAGTAGGATTGAAAGTGTGAAAACAATAGTGACTCAAACTCCCAAAATAGTAGAAGCTCTGTAGAAACTTGTCGATGAAGAGACAAATATAAAGATCTAAAGTAAGTTACTTGTCTAGCAGAGTATGAACTTGGTTGTTTCGACTTTATAACTGTTGTGGTTATATGGTATCCTATATCGTTTAAAGTAAATAACCTTAACATACAACCACAATATGAAACCATGTGTATTGATGATTCAATGAGTAGTATGAGAGCACTTACAAAAAGGCGATATCTCATACATAGACGATGATGAATTTTTCAAAGAACTTGAATTGTTACAAAAAATTTGCCAATTGAACATAATACAACCGACAAAATACTCAATTTCTTAAAAAGTATAAACACTTAACCAATTTTTTGTCTAACATATAGAATATTGTCGGTTGTTCCCATTACTGTTGCATCGGGAAATAGAAGCTTTTCAAAACTAAAACTTCTAAAATCTTATTTGTGATCTACCATGTCTCAAGAGAAATTAAACGCTTTGACTTTGATTTTGATTGAGAATGAATTTCTCGATAATATTGATTATGAAAGTGTAGTGGATGGATTTGCTTCTAAAAATGATAGAATATCGATGTTAAGAAAATAATAATATATTTGTTGTTTATATTTTTTAGAAAGTTACTTGTAATAGTTTCGGTTTATTACTAATGAAATTACGAGATGTATTTGATTTTTAAATTTAATGGTGGAAATTTTACTTAATATTATTTTACAAACACAAGTTATGGGCCTAATTTTGATTTTCGCACAAGGCCTCAAAAATATCAAGGCCGGGCCTGGTCTTCACTTTAATCGATTGTGTTCCATTATGGTTTTTATATATATATATATATATATATATATATATATATATATATATATATATATATATATATATATATATATATATATATATATATATATATATATATATCTTCTTGTCCTGTTCTTTAGCTAGGAAGATATGGTGCAGATTCATCGCTTGGTCTATGTGTTATTATTTCACCTCCTTCTTGCTTGCAAGATATGTTGGTTATTTTGAATTGTAGGGGATTGAGTAAAAACTACAAAATGTTAAAGCTTCGTCTTTTGTACGCAATGGTTTGGTTTATTTGGAAGGCGAGAAATGATCACATTTTCAAGAAAATTAAACCTTCTCCGGTTAGAACGGTGGATGATCTTCAAATTGCTTCTTTTAATTGGTTCAAGCTTAGATCAAATTTTAATTGTTTAAATTCGAACATGTGGTGTTTATCTCCTATTGATGCTTATTGTAAACGTTTATAATTTTCTAGAGCCTTGCTAGTACCGCCATTTTAAAAAAATAAGCAAAAAAAAAAAAAAAAAATGACCCGAATATGGTAGGCTTTGGCAAACCAATGGTCTAGTAGCCTACTAGACCGTCTAGGCATGACAGGCCAGTCCGCTAGGAGTGTTAGGCTATCAGGAATACTCCACTTGGTTTCCACTTGAAAAGTGGTGCCACGTCATCGATACATCATCTCACTTGCTTACCACACCACCAAGGAAATACCCCCCACTCCACATCATCTAATTCTTTTAATTTTGATTTAATTTAATAGAACTCTAATTCTTTTTTTATTTCATTAAAATTAAAAAAACATAAATATTTCATAACTTAAAAATTAAAAATTACAAACATAGAAAAATAAAAACTACATCCACTCGAAATTAAATCGTAGATACGATAACATAAAACATAAAATACTTAAACTAAAACGAAAGTACGATCAACGGAATTTAGGTGAATTTTTGACAACATTTCACGCATCGAGGAGCGTGAAATCAGTGTCGTATGTCACCCGGTACTCTTGCAACGCTTGCTCAACGATCACAGCGTCGACGGTGCCCGGTTGTTTGTTCGCCGATAGTGGTGCGTAAATTTGATTAAAATGATGTATTTTAACAAACATATTCCTCAATTTGAAACAAAGTTGATCCGTATTCCGATATTGTATTAAGCCCAAATTTCTATGAAATGATTCCTGCATACATTCCCATAAAACATGGTGGTTTCTCGCAGCCTCGTTTTCAGATACGTTGATGAAAGCGGTTGCTAAAGCCGTTTCTTCTTGTTGAGTCCATCCCCGAGGATTGTTTCCATTTTCCACCCCAACCATTTTTTTAAAATGAATATAGAAGAAGATGTATGTTTTGTAGAAGATGTATATTTTGTAGAAGATGTTGTTTAAAATGTGGAGATGTGTGTGTATTTATAGTGATTTGAAAAGAATTTTTTTTTTAATAAATCCCAACGGTTAAAAAGGATTTCAACGTTCAAATGTGCTGTTGCTCTACGTTGCCTCGTCCACACCCAGCCACATCCACGCCACCCACGCGATAAGGGGGCGGTGTGCCACACCGTGGGTGGCAGCCACGTAGTCCCCACGCATTGTGCGTGATACGCATTCCCGCTCAACCTTAGAATTAATCAAGGGGTATGGTTATGTCAATGCGTCTCGACAGGAAAAGATTGATGAATAGGTAGTGGTAGAGGTTAAAAAATAGCAAATTGGTCTATTTATTAGGGATGAGCATGGGTCGGTTTGGGTCGGTTTTGACCCCAAACCGATAAGAATCAGTTTTTGAATATTCAAAACCGAACCACACCCAAACCCATCAGTTCGGTTTTACGGTTTTCGGTTTTTAACGGGTCGGTTTCGGTTTTAAACCGACTCCAAACCCATTCCTTTGATTTTCCAAGTCTTGTGACTAATATGTATATATAGTGTAGTAGGATTGCAAATGTTTAATGTTTCTTTCAATCAAATTTTAAAAGAAAACTATGGAAACAAGCTGCAAAACGTAACATGCAAATAGCAGGATTCGAACCTGCGACCTCGCCTCCACATACTCAGCGGTTTTTTATATAAATCGGTTCGGTTCGGTTTTTTTTCGGTTTTGACATTCCACAAACCGAACCAAACCGAAAATTTTCGGTTTTTGAAAAAATAAAACCCAAACCATCGGTTTCATTTTCGGTTTCAGTTTTTCGGTGTCGGTTTTTTCGGTTTTTCGGTTTTTTGGGTCGGTTTTGCTCATCCCTACTATTTATGTTGCTTTGATGGTTTCTGGCAACAGTTTGCACTCTGTAAATCATGGAAAATATTAATATTAATTAATTATTTATTTAAAAGCCATAACAATTAACAAATACTTAGTTTAGCTTTTTTAAATGAACAATAAATTTTTCTTAAACAATTTTGGAAACTTATGCTAATCGATAAACAAAAGAAGTTGACAAAGCTCAAGTTAGATCCAGACCAAACAAGAAATAGACGAGTCAAGTTCGAGTTATATCCGACTCCTTTACATCCTGTTTGGTTGGAAAACATAATTTGTAATGCAGAAGGAACCGATTGCAATGTGAGTGTTTATACACTTGTCACTTTCACCTTGACCCAGCTGGACAACGGATGTATCACGGTCGCTATTTTGTCCTACGCTTCTCTTTATTTTCGCGTTCTACCCCACTTCACAACATGTCCACATCTTGTCCCTTAAATTTAGTCGGTCATTCTTTATAATTTAAGAAATGAAACACTAAAGTTTCTATAGAAGCTAATTTTTTTAGCAAACCTTCAAATATATACCCCATGATATTATTTTTTGAAAAAAAAAAATGACTTATATTTGAAACACAACGATGTATGCTAGAATATTAAGCTTACACTGAGAGGAGCCGTAACCTTTTGGTGTGAGGCGTTAGAGTGTCACGTAGGCTCTACCTCACATTCCCTCACCTTTTCAAATCTAGGAAATGGTAACCTCTCACCAACCCTAACTTTTTTATTTTAAATAAATAAATAATATAATTTCACCACCAAAAACATTAAATTAACCAACTAAACATTTAATTAAAAACATAATTAAAAACATTGCAAAATAAAAAACGTACACGATAATTAAAATCCTACAAACGAGAAATTTTAATAACCTAAAACGACAATTAAAATTGTAGAAACGGGAAATTAAAACATAAATGCGATAATTAAATTGCATGGTATTGAGGTGAATTTTTCACAACATTCCACGCAGCGAGGTGCGAGAAGTCTGTGTCGTATGTCGTCCGAAACTGTGCTTGGGCTTGCTGAAGGTAGAGGTGGCAAAACCTGACACGACACGACAACCCGACACGAACTTGACACGAAATAAACGGGGTTGGGTAAGATATTTCAACCCGTTTAATTAAACGGGTTGACACGACACGACACGATAATTAAACGGGTAAGGTCAGGGTTGAAACTTTCAACTCGAAAATGACTCGTTTATTTATATTCAAGTTTTTCTAATTCTTATGTAAATTGGATGTCAAAAACCAATACCATATTTAAAAGAAAAACATCTGATTGATGTGTTTTATAATGTGGAAGTCGCTTTACGACCTAAATCATGAATTCATTTTCACTTTTCTACTTTCTCACTCATACTCCCCAGATTCACTCGGTCTCTCTCTCCTCCTCACAACCTCGTCATTCATCTCCCCGACTCCTAATCTTTTAACGTTGCTTTATAAACTTAGTATGAATGCTTATACTACTAGTTTTTCATGTTTTCCTTTTCGCCTCAAACTCCTATTCTTTTAACATACTTAGTATTTCAACTCGAAAAGTGACATGATATATTTACAAGGTCTAAACCCCAAACCCGAAACTCGACATGAACTCGACACGAAAATAAACGGGTTGACACGACACGATTATTAAACGGTTGGGTTAGGGTCAAGCACTTTCAACCCGTTTAATGTTTTGACACGACACGAAATTGACACGACACGAAATCGACACGACACGACACGTTTGCCCTATCTAACTGAAGGATCTCTTCGTCAGTTGCACCGGGTTGGCGGTTTCCCCATATGTTTAAGTAAATTTGTTGAAATTTACTTATTGTTCGTGACATATTCCTTCATTTGAAAGAAATGTGATCCCTACTCACATAATTAACTACGCCTAGTATAGTTTCAAACGATTCTTTCACAAGTTCCCAGAATGGACGGTATTCGTTGCCGTTGACTCTAAAGTTTGTTGACGTTGAGTCACGCGGTTGCCAAAGCGGCTTTGTGAGGTTGAGCCCATACCCGACGATTATTTCCGTTACCGACGGCAGCCATTTTTTGAATGAGAAATGGATGTAAAAAGAATGGATTTTAGTAAGAAAGATAGTTGTAGTTTTTTGTGTGTGAATATGAGTATTTATAGTTGGAAAATATAAAAAAAAATTAATTTTTTTTTGTCCGTTAAAAGAGCCGTTGGGGAGTTTTAATTTTAAAATCGTCCATAATCCATGGACCAAAACTGTAAATTTAAACCTAACACTAGGCAATGAACCAACCCCATGCGATGACCATCAGTGCAGATCATACCCTAAGTAAGACGGTGTTTCTATACGCTGATGGCGTCCACCTGAACCATGCCCTTGATCACCACTTCCATACCACTCGGTCTTAAGAGCACTTTGCTTAGCTAAAACATTTAATCACACGCGTTGATTAAAAGGAAGCAGCGTGTTGAAGACGATTAACAGCTGTGGTTTATCACTTTATGTCTCTTTCTAACCGACCTTCCTTCATCACCCATTTACACTTGGTATAAATACCACCACCATTTTCACCTTCAACTCACACTCTCACACAATCAAATCTTTTGTGATAATGGCGACCACCACCTTCCTCCTTCATCTTCTCTTCGTCTTCACCATTCTCCATTCTTCTTTTGCATCCAGACGTCTCACCGAGTTAGTTGCTAATCCTTCTAACCTATTGCAATACCACAACGGTCCTCTCCTCACCGGAAATATCTCAGTCAACCTCATCTGGTACGGCAACTTCAAACCCTCCCAGAAGACCATCGTCTCCGATTTCATTATCTCACTCTCTTCCGCCTCCCCCAAACCCTCCGTCGCCACATGGTGGAAAACCACCGACAAATATCACACCAAATTAAACAAACCAACCTCACTATCCCTCCAACTCGCCAAACAACACTCCGACTCAACATACTCCCTTGGGAAATCGTTAACAAACGATCAAATCGTTAAAATCGCTTCTAACGGTGCATCGGAAAACGCTATTAATATCGTTTTGACGGCGGCGGACGTGGCAGTCACTGGTTTTTGCTCCGGCAGATGCGGTACCCACAGCACAGCGTTGTCGAATTCCAAAACTGAAGGAAAGAAATACAGATTTGCTTATATCTGGGTTGGTAACTCGGAGACTCAGTGTCCGGGTCAATGCGCGTGGCCGTTTCACCAGCCAATTTACGGACCGCAGGGTGCACCACTAATCGCACCCAACAACGACGTGGGTCTTGACGGAATGGTGATTAACTTGGGTAGTTTGTTGGCCGGCACGGCGACTAATCCGTTTGGTAACGGGTATTATCAGGGGGATGCGAGTGCACCTTTAGAAGCTGCATCCGCATGTCCAGGGGTATATGGGAAAGGGGCGTATCCTGGGTACCCAGGGGATTTATTGGTGGACGCTACTACTGGTGCAAGTTATAATGCACATGGTTCAAATGGAAGGAAATACTTGGTTCCATCTTTGTATGACCCGTTGACTTCTAAATGCTCCACTTTGGTTAAATGAATTAGTAAACACAAATAATAGATTAGGTGTAAATATTGAATGAAATGTTAATCTAGTAAACTTGTTTTTATTTTATATTAAAATCTATAATTTGTATTCAATACATCGAACATTGTAGACGTTCTTACATAGAATGATATAAATGAGTCATGAGATGAATGAATGGCTTTTAATTCTTATGACAATTTATGATCACTGATATACAAAGTCTAGCATATAAGTCGTATAATGGAGAATTATTATTGATATTTGAAAAATTAGTATCATCTCTTTTATGAAACAACCACATTTTCCTTGTGTAACAATTGTGAAAATTTGTTTTGTTGAATTAATATGAAATTAAGATGTAATTATGTTTGGATAAATATCAAAGATTCTATTCTTGAATTCGTCATTTTGGAAGTGAAATATTGATATAAGATACTTGATATTTTAATATATGGAGATACTGGGAAATTTTGAGAAAATATGAAAGTTTTGAGGGTAAGTTATAAAGTCTGAAACTTAGGTGATTACGTAGAGAATAGAGATGATTACAGACCGGTTTTGGGCAGCGTCTTTAATGTCCGTTTTGACCAACAATTCATCAAAGCAGTCCAAAAATAACCCGGTCCACGTGTTAAATATGGATTGTGGTCTGTCGATTGTAGCCTGTAGGATGTATATCCATGGTTTGGGCTGGTCCATATTTTTATGAATCCGGCTTGACCCAATCCAGTCTTTATCTGGATTTTGGTGGTAGTGTCATGGTAAATTGTCACAAAATTTATAAAAAATCTAATATACTATATGAATAAATACATTATACATTAACGACCCATTATTGATCTATTTTAGATATCATTTTACAATAACTATTTATTCATTATATTTTTTACTTTTAGAATTCACCCAAGTTTTAAGGTGGGGTGGTGGATATTATATATCCTATTAATTTGCGTAATATTGAAGATCCCATGTAACGTTTTTCTTATGCGGATCTTTGTCACGCGGATCATTGTGGATCCATTTCAGTGTGGAACCGGATTTGATATATGTCGGTCCTTCTCTCACCGCTTCATTTACTCACCGTTTCATCCTCTCCGCTTCTGTTCTTCACCATAAACCCTAATCGATGTCGGGAAGAGAAGGTTCCGACTCCAACAATCGCCGGAAAGCAACGTGTCGTCTGATATTATGGGCGGAAACGGCGTCTTCGACCGCTCCGTGGCACCGATGTACGGGATTTGACGAGTCCACCCCCGCTAGGGTTTCCGTCATCAAGGTAGTACCTAATACGAATTACCGGTAGATGCAGAGCTCGATTATCTTATTTGGCTTCACTTTGCTGAAATCGACGTGAGCGTGAATTAGAAGGGGAAAAGAGTGTTCGACGTGTTCATAAACGATCCCTCCGGAAACTGGTTCAAAATTCATTCTTACAAACGAGTTTCCAACAATAGTCCGACCACCAGCTTCCCTGCTCCTAACAGAATCACAAATGCTCGGGTACGACCGCCGAATCGGTACTGATTCGATACCTCCGACCCGAGCACAACCTCTGGTAACTCTTCTGCCCTCTCAGTGACACTTTGCACTATATTTCGACCCCTTTGCACTGTGTTTCGAACTCGATTTTCTTTTACTATATATTGTTATAGTCGATACTAGGAACAATTATGATCTACCTTCCATATCTATTTGTTTAAATTTATAGGCAAAGTAGAGATGTCATTACAGGTATTATGTGGAAAACTTATTTAGACGAGAGGATTAAATGAAGTCAACTCTTAAAGGCTGCTGGAATTTCACAGTATGGAGCAGTGACATGTGAGCTGATGTTAGGTTTGTGGATCTCTTGAAACAAAAAGAGCTCCAACTTGAAGTGACCAGTTCTTATTTTTGGCGATAAACATCTATATCTTGAGGAAGGGTTGGTTATGAATACTAATCCAGAGGTATTAAAAGATTTGCTAGAGTAAATAAAAGCAACTGATAATAGCAAAGTTTTATGAAAACAATAAACTACTTCTACCATTTTTCAATGCTGTTAACCAATCTGTGCTTTTTCGTTTTTCGAAATTTCTTCTTACATTAGTTTTTATTAGTATAATGAAATAACATTGTTTTAACTTGATCATTTTTCTTTTGGTTACTGTTTATATAAATGTGATATTGTGCTTATAGAACAATGGGTGGTTTCGTCCTTTTCAAAGAAGCCGTACCTACCAAGCTCTCTGTATTCATACTTAGTTATCAAAAATTCAACATTTTCTTGAAACAGAACCCCAAGGTATGGCGGTCTTTCTTGCGGCGTTCATAATTTGTTATTCCTTAATGTATTCACCATAAACTCTAAATTATCAAAAGGAGGTATGCAATGGTTATATTTTTGCCTTTGAATTTGTAGAATTTCATGTGGCATAATGCAATAGATCCAGAAGCTCAAAAGAAGTGGAGGTTTTTGTCATATGAATAATGCAAGTTGTCTATTAGTCAAATAACTACTTTTAAAGGTTTCTTTTCTATTTATTTTATCGGTAAATCTAATTATCTTCAGCCGCTTTCCCAACCTCTCCCCTTCCGCCCATTTGATTTTATGCACCTGGTAATTCCTCATCCCTCCTTGAATCTCCTTTTTTAGCTTTACCTCTTTGTACCCTTTTATGGTATGCTCGCCATATGTTTGTGTGAATGTCATTTTGCAGGTCAACTCTTGGTAAAGCTACAAAATAAAATTTGGTGAAGTATATAAAAGTACGTTTCATCCTTTTAATAACTTACCTTCAATGAAATAGAAAATATTCCTACTGATTTTTGTGATCTCGTGTTTTGGAAGACACTCTACAACACCATATCTGGTGATTGTTTATTTTGAAAGTGACAAATCAGTCCTTTCTAATCTTGATGCCTATATTCTCATGTAACGCTTCTTGAAAATGTTGAAAACTTGATGAACATTTCTGAACAACATATTTTGACCGTGTTATCGATTTAGCCTCGGAACTATTTCCTGCTACCAATTTACCGGCCCATCTATTATTATAACAACTGTAAGAAAAATAATAGTACTTCAGTGGTAAAATCTATAAAAATGCTGAATATTTATGTTCATAAGCAGGAATGACCAGGGACACCATATGTGTATAATGAGCAAGGCTGTGAATGAACATTCTGTGAAGATACTAATATGAACTGGACAAGTTTAACAACTTGGAATTTTAAGTTCTTCAACTGCATATTAAAGCTTGACTCGGTATGGCTTGGACAGTGCTATGCAGTTTTACATTAATTAAATGCTATTTTTTGCCAAAAATAAGTGTTTCGTTTCTAACAAGTGTCTTTCCACTTCCGTCATTCAGGAACAAACACTTCGCCTATACGAATGTTCTGTTACCCCTTGAAGAACCGGAAGCACATCGGTTCCCACTGGTCCAGTCTTGTGTCTTCCCTAAATTTGTATCTACTTCTGATGAAATACGAAAGGCAAGTGCTGAAGCAAAAACGAGAATAGATGCTCTGTCTTAACCTCCAGGTCTTAATTCTTACAAAAACGAATTATCATATGCTTGTAATACATTATACAGTTTATATACATTCTTTTCCATACTCACACAAGAAATCAAGATGTCACATTTGGTATATATAAACCATATGTTAATCTAAACTATTCAGCCAGCGGGAAGATGTATATCGTGATATAAAAGCCTTTGCAGCAAAAGGGGAATGGAATAGCATGGAATTAAAACGTTACACACAATTCCTGGTATGAATTGGAAATCTTTAAATAAGCAAATTTTGAGTTCAGATGCTTATTGTTCAAGATTCAGTGACAGGTTAAGGACTTTGAACGCAATGGATTGAATCTTATATTAACAAAAAGAGAGGAATTACAGCGGTTAAGGACACAAATTGATGAACTAAGTGACCAATATATCCGGAATTTAAACGATGATAAATCATTTCTTATTTTTGATCACTCAGGGTTGTTAGGATTGCCACTTGAGTTCCTTAAGGTTAGTCATATCTTCTGTAATTACGCAAGATTGCTTCATATCTTACTGTTTATTCTTCTTCAGACCCTAGAGAAGTTTGAAAATGATAAATACAAGATCCGTCTGAAAATCCATCATCTTTCAGCAGTACTTGACTTGTGTAAGGTATGTTTTTGTTTCTTTTACTGTTTTCTTTTATAATGTTCTTTGTTTATAAGATTAAGTCTCTCTGTTTGACTTTGTTGAAGGTGGGGTTGACCAGGAGGAATGTTGCAGTGGCCTATGGAAAAAGATATGAAGCTAATCTTCCCATATTAGAGAAATTGGTAACTTTTAAATTAAAAGTTGTCTGTTAAATCTTGTAATTATAATTTATTTTACTAAAAAGTCACATGAATAATTAACAATATGTACAATGTGACTGTGAACTATTAAACTTCTAACAACACCCCGAAATTCCTTCACATCTACATTGATTTAAATCAACAAATTATCAAGGATTTTATGCTTAAAAAGATCTTTGACAAACAAGGTTTTTTATTTTTTATTCTTAATGACATAATCTTTAACTTTGTCGTTGTTTTTTTAGGTTCAATTACGCCATAAATCTGCTAAATTAGTTGGTCATAGTTACTATGCTGATTTTATTGTGGGTTCTAGAATGGAAATGTCATCCTCAAAGGTTGTAAAATTACCTTTAAATTCAACTTTTTTTATTTTTTTATTTTCAATATCATTGACAACAATAAATTTTCAGTATTTGAGTTTCTACAAGAAGTATCCGCCAGTTTGAATGATTTAGCCTCTCAAGAGGTCACCCAACTAAAAGACTCTAAGGTTATTCATATTTCATAAATTTAGATACTTTTTATTTATTTTCTTATCTAAAAACAACGAAACTGATTTTTTAAATATTCTTTTGGCATTTAGAAAATAAAACATTCCCAACAATAAATTTTCAGGTATAAACCGAACGAGTTTGTAGGGCCGATTAATCTGAATACTTCAAATATGTAGGGAATTGTTAAGTTTTAATGGATTTCCAGCAATGGTTGAGGCCTAGACATGCCCATCTAGAGCTTTGGTGGCGTTGCACCACTTAAGTTGCTTTTTTGTTAGGGTTTGGTACCTTACTTCAATTTAAGAGAGCTTTTTCGTAACAATTTACAAGTGAAAAACTTCACTTATTTTGAGATTGATTGCTCTTGCAGATAGGTTTCTCTTCGGTTAATTCAAGTAGTTTGATTTTCGATCAAAGGTGTCGATGTTGGATTCAGATACGTCATCCTAATGCAACGACAACAAACATT
Source organism: Cichorium intybus (assembly GCA_023525715.1). Taxonomy (NCBI): domain Eukaryota; kingdom Viridiplantae; phylum Streptophyta; class Magnoliopsida; order Asterales; family Asteraceae; genus Cichorium; species Cichorium intybus. The sequence goes on along the minus strand of CM042017.1, from coordinate 17,297,425 downwards.
TCAGAAAATTAGTAGTGATTGTGAGTTTTCTTTACAATTTCACTCTTTGTTTTACTATTGTTTATTTATTTGTACCTCTTTATGTATCATGCATTTGTTTATCTTTGGTTTAATTGTACTCATCACCAACGTACTTTCATATATCTGCAATAGCATCCTACTTTCATTTCTATATCATTGTATTTTGAAAAAATCTATCCCATTTATAGCGATGTCATCTTAATACAAATAAAGAAAAATTCACTGCTAAAATTTGGTAGATTTTTCAAAGTACAATGCCCTTTCAAGAAAAAAATGGAAGTACAATGTTATAATTAATTCAAAATCCAGAAGATAAAAGCGATGTAGTTGAGTTGGCTTATAATTATGGAGTTACCGAATATGATAAAGGAAATGCTTATGCTCAGGTCAATAAAAATACTTTCTTTTCATTTTTTTTCATCCAAAAAAAAAACAAATATTTGTTAGCTAATTTAATTGTTAAATTATAGATAGCAATAGGCACATATGATGTTTATAAAACTGCAGAAGCAGTTAAACTTTTTGACGGGAAAATTACTAGAGAACCCGGACCCCCACCTGGCATCAGCACGGCATGTTTGGATCCTGATGGTTGGAAAACGGTAAGCTTCCTGTAATAGCAACGTACTTTCAGAGATTTGTTTATCACAACATCATACTTTGATTTCCTCTTATTACAACATTGTACTTTGAAAAATCTACCTACTTATAGCAATGTACAATGCTATAATTTGGTAAAATTATCAAAGTAGAATGTCTTAATAAGAAAAAACTGTAATAGTAACGTACTTTCATGGATTTGTTTCTTATGACATCATACTTTCATTTCTGTCTATTACAACATCGTACTTTGAGAAATCAACCAAGTTATAAAAGTATAATGCTAAAATTGGCTAAAATTCTAAAAGTAAAATGTCATAATAAGAAAATTATTGTAACTCTAATGTTGTGTTGTGAATTTTTTGCAGGTGTTTGTTGATAACATTGATTTTCTGAAGGAGGTAGAATGATGTGGTGGGAATTTGATGAGAAAAATGCTTTGTGGTGCAGTTAGAGGGTTATGTTTAAGTGCGAGAAATAGCAATGTACTTTCATAGATTTGTTTATTATAGCATCTTACTTTAGCTGGGCCACCCACCGAGCTGATGCAACCCGTGCATAGCACGGGTGTCCACTAGTTGAGTTTTATTAGTTGCGGTTGAGTTTTAGACATGGTTTGTAATTATCCTCGTAATTGTTCATCACTATTCTAAAATATGATGGTTTAGATATTTTTTTTCTTTACAGTTTTAGTATAGAAAAATCTTATATCCTCCTAATTTTTCTTCCTAGTTATCTTCCTAATCATATGAAATGATGATAAGTGTATTAAAATATTATTAGTTTTATTGAATATGACACTTGTCATTATTTCACATGATTAGAAGGATAAGTAGGAATAAAAATTAGGAGGATATAAGATTTCTCTTCAGTATAATATACGTCGGTATAGGTGTGGATAGTTCAACCAAAGATGATGTAGATTTTACATATTTTTCCATTAGCATAATTAGAAACCATCATAAGTTGCATCTCAGAATTAACGTTAAAAGATTCATCAATGTCTCGCTGCAGTGTACTTGTACAAAACTACAAAAATAAGTGATATGATTTGGAAGGAAATAGTTACTTGATGAAGTAGGTGAAGGTTTATTTGTTGGCGATTGATGAAAAACCGAAAAGGGATAATACACCTTTTGATCGCTTAGATACTAAGGCATTTTTGAATGAGTACAAAGAGACACTTTCTCTTCCTTTCTCCATTCCATCGACGCAACTTGCGACGCTAAAAGACACGCCTGACCTGTTTGTTTTGATTACTTTGATCTAAAGTGGATGATAATAACCATGATGAGAGCATGGTGCCCACTTTGATGTGTCCTCTTTCAGAACACCTCCTAAGCACACCCGTTTCTGTCGAGTAGTCAATGCCAAATTTAATTTATCCTAGCGCTCTCTAATGTTTGAATCAAGCCAATTTTGTTCAGCCCTCAGGTCTTGCATGCTGTAATTTACAATCATCTTCATTCTTTATTCTTCAATTTACCGCCTCCAAACTCTAGATTTTTTGTAACCTGTAAATTTATAACCTTTGTTCTTAGTTATTTAAAGGGTTAATGACTTGCGAGGGTAACATACTTTTTTCGTGTTTATATACAGGAAACTATGTTTTTTCGTTCACATTTGGCTATTTAATTATGCTCTGTTAACCCTCGAGTTTTGGAAAACACGAACCACGCCACCTCAACTTTAGTTTGCTTTAATTTTAGATCTTAAACAATTAATTTTTTTTATTAAAATTGTCAACATGATATTGGCAAGAAACAACATATACAGTAGGAAAATAAACACTATATGACAAATTTTCCAGTTTTCTAAGCTATCGAACTATGTCAAATCAGCTCCACCTAATCAATACTTCTATGAATCATAAATAAAAGTATTGACTGGTTGTAGTGAGTTTACTGGTTAAATTGAATTATGTGACATTAATTCTCCATCTAAGTGAATAATTACATGACAATAATTCTCCATCAAATATGGAAACTAAGTCAAACATTATTGAAATATCTAATGGGTGAATTAAAAGTATAGTGCTTTTTTAGAACATTTAATGACTCATCATAAAAGTATTGATTATGTGTGGCTGATTTGACATAGTTCGATAGGTTAGAAAACTGGAAAAATTGCCATACAATGTTTATTTTCCTAATGTTTATATTGTTTCTTGTCAACATCATGTTAGCATTCTTAATAAAATTTGATGTTAAAAAATTTAATATTAGTGAAAGCCATGATTGGCTTTTATTTATTTGTGATTTTTTAATCTTTGATCTATATTAGAAAATGTTTTTGTTTGTTTGTTAATTGTTTAAAATCTAAAATTAAAGCAAAACTAAAGTTAAGAAGGCGTGGGTCATGTTTTCCAAAACTTGAGGGTTAACAAAGCAAAACTAAATTAAAGCTAAGGGGCGTGGGTTATAATGGTGTTTTTTGATCAGACTTAACAAGTTGAATGGTCAAATATGAACGAAAAAACCATAGTTGTCTAAATGTGAACACAGGGAAAAGTATATTACCCTATCAAGTCATTAACCTGACCATATATTCTACCACGCCAGAATCAACATACTACAACCAGTCATAATGTTGTTTTTTGAACAAACTTAACAAATTAAATGGTCAAATGTGAACACGTAAAAAAGTACGTTATCCTCTCAAGTCATTAACACGTATTTAAAATACTTCTATTATGGATTTATAATCCAATTGGTACATGGGTTTATGTGTTTGATGTATGTAATTTATGATGGCTCATATGATTTTACTTCAATTTGGTTTATGGATTTCACATTTGAGTTCGACCAACCCCTAATGATCTATTTGGTAGTTAACCGTAGATGAATACGTGATTTTTGTGAACCCAAATCGATATCCATTTTTTGATGTAGAAAGGAAACTGTTTCTCTCTTTTCATATGTTTGATACAAGTAGGACTCGATTGCAATGTTGAAGAATTAACAATTTCATTGTTAGCACTTTGCTTGTTGCTTGTTGCTAAGATAGTTGTTTTCGAATATTTTTTAGTTGAATCTTCAAGTAACATATTGTTTGATTTTCATCAAGTGAGGATTTTAATTGAAAATCGTTTCTTGACCTATGGATGTACAATAGAAATTGCAATTGTTGATCTTCATGTATTTAAAGTTGCAATTGTTGATCTTTACACATTTTAAGAATATGATTTAATGTTGTTGTGTAACTCTAAAGTAAAGGGTAAAGTTATCATTTTTATTATTCATCACAACTTTTCATAGGCTTGACTAAACAATATGCTTTCATGTAGGTGCAGATTCATTAAGAGCCTTCAAATCATTTAGGCCTTTAAGTCATTCAAAGGTTGCCATACAACCCCTAAAACCCTCCCCTGAGTAGCTGCTTGTGGATCTTAGCCACGAGTGCATGACCTTGAAGACTCCAACTTGTTTTCTTATTTGTGCAGACTATACACTCGTTTCAGGTTTGTTTAATGTTCGGAAATATGTTATGCACGTAAGTTGTATTATTGTAGATTTCTTGCTATGTGTTTGAAGTAAATTGATCAAAGGGTATTTTGGTTAATTTTAGGGATATTATATGTATGTTGGGTTATGACAGACATGACGCGTAGGTAATTAAACATGAGAACCAAAAGGGGGATAAATTAGATCCAACTTAAAAATATATAAAAACTACTTTTATTGGTAGATCTTTCCTATGATATTTTTGTTGGAAGTCATATATTATCTTATTACGAGCCTAGGAGAAAATCTCATCGAAGACGGAGTTCCGAGCAAAAATTTATGGAGCTTTAAGTGTTTAGTGGTCAAACGAGTACCCAAATGGGGTCAAACCTGACCCAACTCGTGTTTCAAGTTATAAAACACGAAATTGACCTCATTTTCTACATGATTTGAGCCCTATGACTCCAAAACATTCCCTGCAACTTTCCTTCATCATCTCCAACTGATTTGGCAAGAAACTATGAGGATTTGATTGAATATTTTGAGGTAAAGTCATTAAAATTTGAGATTTCAAAGTGTTATTCAGCATTGTTTTAAAAAAATCATATAAAATCGTATAAAATCATATGAGGGTGACTCTTATGGCCCTAGAAAGGTATGAATGTGTAGTATCTTTCAGTTTTATAGATTACAAACTAATTATACCTTTAAAAATATGTAAAAATCGCACTATGTATAGTGTTGTCAAACTGAATCTTGATAGCATGTAGTTGTTGTGTTGTAAAAATCATATAAAATCATATGAAAATCATGTAAATATGATATTAGTGTCATTGGAAAGCTCTAAGAGTCTAGTTTAATTCTTTTCTAAAAGTCAAGACATGATTTTAATGTAAAACGGATGTTTGAAACCTTGAAGGTGAATGTATACAGCCCCAAACGTTGTTGTCCAACAACATTTTACAACTAATATAAGACATAACAAGTTATAAATATATGTATGTACCTTCAAAAGGTGTTGAATAACTTAATGGGAGTATTGAGGCTGATTAAGAGGTTATATAGATGGGTAACATACATGAGTCGTTGAAATATTGAGATTAAACAACCATTTGTTTCATTGACAGTTTTGGGGACAGAAAAAGGGAGTTAACGAGTTCAAGTTATTCAGAGCTTATCTTACACCAATAGATCAAGGTGAGTAATACCATTGTGTGTTTGTTGAGGGATGATCCACATGAATGTTCCTATGTGAACTCGAGGTGTTAGTGAATAATGAGTCATTGAGCTAGCCATAACTGGTATGACAATAGCTAATATGATGTCTCAGCTGATAATGACTAATATAGCTATTATGTAATCATAGTAACAAATGACCAACAGTCGATATGAGGTTCTGACTGCATATGATTAATAGTCGTATGATGGTTATAGTTGTGTTTGACCAACAGCCAGATATGAGGTCATCACTACGTGTTATTGAAAAGCCAAAGAGATAGTTGTAGTCAATCATGACTAGTGTTGATGATAGATTGTGGTTGAACTTGAATTATGGACGAAATGCATTTAATATTTGCTAGTTGTTATTATTTATTATTGTTGATGTTAAAATATTGAATGACTACTCATTAAGCTTTCAAGCATACCTTTCATTTACATGGTGCCTTCCAGAGCCAAGTAACAATGTGAGAGGTAAGCAGGTAGCCGAATAGTAGCAATTACACTAGACCGTAACTAGTATGGTGTCCTAATAATGTGTTGTGTAAACCCGACTCGATTGTGGGGAGTGTGCTTATGACGTGTATGCATGGTAGATACTACTATGCATTGTGGTTTAATATTAAAGTACAGTGGTGTGTTGTAACATATAAATATGTAAAAATAAATGGGGTGTACTTTAAGTTAAATTGTCGTATGTTACATTGGTGATCTCCAATTTAAGATCCAAAACATTACTCCCTTGATTCGTGTTCCGACTTTTGGGTGCTCATGATGCTTGACAGATTCTTGCTACTATCCTTTACCAAGATCAATGGTTGATGCTTCTAGTTCTTATTAGCTTAATTGTAATATCTATGTTTTGTGTTTATATACTGTTTTTGTATGGATTTTGTCAGCTTTGCGCTGCCTTTTGTATTCAATGATTTGTTGTTCTAAAACAAATTTGGAGAAGAATAAAAAAAAGCCCGTCTTGAAAAAATAATAATAATTGGAGAAACTAGGGAGGAATTATAAAACTTCACCTAAATGAACAATTTTTTTGTTACCAATTTAAAACCATTTAAACCCGACCCGAAAAAAATTGTGTTTAAATAGTTTTCTATGCTCCCAACCTATCAAATTCGTGGATCCGCCTTATATCTAAACATAATACTAAGAGAAAATAAATGTTAAGGGGGTTAATCATGAAAAATAAAAGAATTTAAAAAAGGTTTCAAAATACAACTAGCAAACCTTTAGTTTTAGAATAAGCCAAAACACGTTCAAATCTCATAAAAAGACCGATTCAACTCAAAAATATTGTACCAATTATGAAAAACTGTGGTTTGTATGTTGCATGCTTTGAGAAGTTCAAAATGGCGAAAGAATTGCACGTTTAGTTGCTATCATTGCGATAATTTGAGTATAACTTATTTAAGTAAAAATCATGTATTGAACTCTACATAAAGCATACAGACCTAATAGACCACTTCTTATTTCTTAAGATCACATAAGTAATATCGTGCTTGAAAAAATAGACACAAAAAATAATTGAACTAATATTTTTTAGTAACTCCCTCAATAAAGAATCATTTTGGAAATCACAATATATACTTGGCATGATTGAACATAATTTATAAACGTTACACTATTTTTGCTTGTGATTATTAATTGTTGGTAGACTGCGCATGATTAAGCATAATTTACAAACAATGGATTACTTTTGTATGCGATTCTGAAATTATTGGTTGCTATTTGCACTCTCATTATGTTACATTTGTATTACATTATATTATGAAATTTTGAAATTTTTTCCATAGAAATTGTGCTTAAGGCTCCACACTTGATTTGTAAAATGAAAAGTTTATATAATATATAAAGCAATGGCTGTTTCGAGATGCTTTCTTTTCGCGTGTGTTGTTTTTTTTTTTTCAGGGGTTAGGCCTTAGGGTGTGGGGGGTTTTTTATGCTATGTATTTCTGCTACTGATTTCATGTGCAATTTGGAATTTCATGCTATGGACAGTTTTGCCCTTTGGGTGCAATTGGAATTTCTGCTGTTGATTACGTGTTTGGGTCCTCAGTTTGTTTTAATTGTATTTGTGAATTGTATTTTCCAGGTGTATAGTGCTGTGATTGTTTGTAAAATTAGACACGGTTATGTTGGTTGTTCTTTTTTCTTTTGCCAGCCTCCCGTTGAACTTGAATTGTAAAATTAGACACGGTTATGTTGATTTCATGTGCAATTTGGCTTTTTCGAATAAAATTTGTTGTTAAATAAAAGATGTTAAGAAATAATAGTTAAACATTATAAAATGACTACGTGTTTTGGATGAATAAGGTGAAGAATGTTAATTTGATGCTACTTCATTAGAACGATTTGATAACATGATTATAAACACATGTCATATTGTTGTTTGTAGGATTTTCTGCCAAAACCATTCAAATAACAATACGAATAAATCAAAGCATCCGGGAAACATAATCAAATTCTATTGTTTTGAAAAGAAATCAAATTTTTTTTTTTTTAAATCCTTGAAATCGATATATATATATATATATATATATATATATATATATATATATATATATATATATATATATATATATATATATATATATATATATATATATATAGAATCAGGATCGGGTGAGGACTCGAAAAATGGCGAGGACTGCGAGGACTAATCCGGACCTTTCATTTAATTAAATCAGTGGCTGTGGTTTTTTCGTTTTTTTTTAATTTTAATTGAATGAGGCGGTGGCATAATTGAAATTATGTCCAACTTTTTGCCACTTTCCAGCTAAGGTCAAAATTATGCGGGGCAATTGCGTCATTAAACTTTATAACTCTATAGCCTACGACTGCAAATATTCTTTCACGTCAATTCTATCTTCCATCGTCTCTATTGTTCTTGTTCGCCGCTCAATGTGTTGATTTTGAATGCTTAATGTGAATCGGACGACGAAGATATCGAAATCGTCTTTGAATCTGTGCTTTATGTTCGTTATTGGTCGATAAGCAGTGATGGAATCAGGTAATCATCTGTTCTTGAGTTTTTCGTTTTTTTTCTTGTTTTTTGTTGAATGTGTGGTCAATCGAAGCCGATAATCGTTCGGTTTGTTCATATAGTTGCATACATTGTTCGAATAATCCTTAATCGTTAGTGTTTTTAGGGTTTTTATACTATTAGAAACCCTAGTTTTTAGTATACTTGAATTTCAGTATAATCGAACCTTATAATCCTTCCTTGTGTGTATATGATTGTATAATTTGTTTGATTAGTTGATAGTAGTTTGTTTTTTATTGTTGATAATCTGTTTTTGTTCATCATATACTTAATTTCGATTTTGTGACTCATCTGCAATGATTTCCTGCTAGTTATATTCATGAATTTCGTGTGAAGTAAAAAATGTATAAGATACATTTAGTATTACCAAAACACCAGACATATTCATGTATTTAATCAACTGTGTCTAATCATTTGATTGAAAACTGAATTATAGTGTTCATAGATGAGATTATGATCTATATTAGAGTGTTTAGATCATTTTCATTATTTTAACATTTCATATAATTTAATTTAAATTCTAATATGTCCATGTAAACACTAGCAAGCAATGTAGGCAGTCTGTTTGTATGTTTGTGTCACTGATGTGCCTACATTTTGATTGAAAGTAACATTTATTTTGTTGTTTATGTATTGATTGTCCTGTTGTGATCATATAATGTTCCAATATAATTTGTTAACAATATGTCAATTCAAACTAAATCATTCAACCATATTGTTGATAACATGTATTGCATCATTTATGTTGTGCTATATGTGTGATATATGTTTCCATGAATATGTAACCACAATGTTATTAAGCTTTTAATGCTTCTACATAGGTCAATTTTGTGTTATTGTTTATAATGTGTTAGAAAGTTAATATAGATTTGGGTTAGTTTGGTAATTTTATTAGGATAGTTATTGGTTGGAAGTTATATGGCAGTTAAGTTATTTACAATGGTTTAGAATGGTTGTGTCAGTTAATGTCTATATATATTTGTTCTATTTAATGAAATTTCTGTTGAGTTAATTATAAAGTATGTGTTTTATTGTGTAAAGAAATGTTCATGTGAAGAGAAATTGTTTTGTATTTTCTGCACATGCTTGTTTTTACAGAAAATGACTAATGTTCATGTATTTTTCTGTTTATTTGGTATTAACTCCAACATAATGTATCTTATGTTTTCTTATGTAGTTGAATCAAAAAAAAGGAAGAGGCTGTCTCTTCCAAAAGATGCAAAACAAAAAATCATTGATGTATCTTCTAACTCAAAGTCTGCTTTCTTTTCCAAATCTAAAGTTGATGTTTCATCTTCTTCAAAAGGGGATTCATCAGTTAAAGTTCTTAAAGTTAAAAACGTTAAGGACAAAAAAAAAGGAAAAAAGAAGAAAGAAGATGATGATTTTGTGTCTGCTCCTGATTTTGGTGAAGTTGATATTAAGAAGGGTGAAATTACATATAGGAACCCTTCAGGTTTACTCTCTACAATTTACATGAGTTTTAATGATAATCAAAAAGCTGTAGTTAAGGAAATAGGATTTGGATTCGTTGAAGATTTTGTTCTCAAGAAATTTAGTAGGGATATTTGTTCATGGCTACTTGAGAGATATGATGAAAATAGAAACATGCTTAGTATCAACAACAAGGAGATTCATATTACCAGGAGAGGTGTGCATGACATGTATGGTCTTCCTATGGGTCATATTTCTATGAATCTACCTGTCAAAAGTCGGTCTGCTAGTGCTACTATAAAAAAATGGAGGAGTCAGTTTTCTATGTCTAGGATTAGACTTGTAAATCTTAGAGAATTGTTAGAGGAAAGTGGTGATTCTGATTTTATCTTTATATTAAACTTTTTGGTTGCATATGTTACCATTATGATTGATGGTCCTGCTATGGGTACATGCAACCAAAAGTTTTTGGAGAATTTTGAAGAAAAAGTTTCTGTTAAAGATCTTGATTGGTGTGGCTTTGTGATTGATTGTTTGAATCATAGCAAAAAGATTCATTCAAATGAAAAAGATAAGAAGAATATGCAATATAGTGGTCCTATTGCTTTTCTTGTGGTAAGTTTAATTTTTATATTTTTTGAAATAATTTTTATAAAATAATTATTATAAAATAATTATTAATTATATTTTTATTCATCTTATGCAGTTGTTGTATCTTCATTGTACTTTGAGAAATTCAGAACCTTTAGAAAGGGTATTTCCTGCATCATCTTATTGGACTCCAACAAAAGTAAAGCAAAAATTGGATTATTTATCCATTAATGGAGGTTATGCAAATGTTGAAGTCATTCAATCATATGTTGACTATTTGGATGATGAAGAAGGTAAATATTTTAGAAAGAGAAACATGTTTATCTTTTATTCCATTTTAATGAAATTTTAAATTTCTATAATATCATTTAAATGTTTTTTTTCATATATTTTTTATTATTAAAAGTTATTTTTTTTAATATTTTAAGATGAGGAAAACATGACATTAGGTAATGTCATAAGAAGAAGAATTCAAAAGAAAAAGATGAAAGAGCAGGAAGAGAAGATAGCTGTTGCTGCTGTTATCAGAAAAAAGATTGATAAGAAAAAGATGAGAAGTGATGTTACTTTGAAAAAAAAGAAGAAAATTACAAAGAAAAAATCTGATGTTCAGCAACTTGAAGGTAAATGTATTTTTTAATTGGTTCTTATTTTTCTGAATCTTATAATTTGAATCTTTATACTGAATTTTATGTTTTGATTCAGTTTCTACTATTTTGGATCATTATGAGAAAGGAAAAACTGCTTGTCAAGAGAAATGTAATGAAAGTGTATTGAGAGATGATGGTAAGTTTTATTATTTTTATAATTTATTTTTTTATTTCAAATATTATAATTTGAATCTTTATACTGAATTTTATATTTTGATTCAGTTTCTACTATTTTGGATAATTCTGAGAAAGGGAAAACTGCTTGTCAAGAGAAATGTAATGAAAGTGTATTGAGAGATGATGGTAAGTTTTATTATTTTTATAATTTATGTTTTTATTTCAAATATTATAATTTGAATCTTTATACTGAATTTGATATTTTGAATCAGTTTCTACTATTTTGGATCATTCTGAGAAAGAAAAAAATGCTTGTCAAGAGAAATGTAGTGAAACTGAAGTGAGAGATAATGGTAAGTTTTATTATTTTTATAATTTATGTTTTTATTTCAAATATTATAATTTTGAATCTTTATACTGAATATGATATTTTGAATCAGTTTCTACTATTTTGGATCATTCTGAGAAAGGGAAAACTGCTTGTCAAGAGAAATGTAGTGAAACTGAAGTGAGAGATAATGGTAAGTTTTATTATTTTTATAATTTATGTTTTTATTTCAAATAATATAATTTGAATATTTATACTGAATCTGATATTTTGAATCAGTTTCTATTATTTTGGATCATTCTGAGAAAGGGAAAACTGCTTGTCAAGAGAAATGTAATGAAACTGAAATGAGAGATAATGGTAAGTTTTATTATTTTTATATTTTATGTTTTTATTTCCATTTTTATGTTTATTGACCTTTAAAAGTTAAAACAGTGGTTATTACTTTAGATAAATCTGATAAAGGGAAAAATGTTGTTGAAGATAACAGAAATGACAATGATGTGGAAGATGATGGTAAGTTTCATTATTTATATATATTTTTATATATTTTTGATTATCTAATTTGAAATATTAATTTAGGTGATTTTTATAAGAATGATAATGTGAATGAAGATTGGATGGATAGTGGTCCTTCTGTTCCTCGATTTGATATTATTCTTGATGGTTCAAAATCAATAGAGGTATAGTTTTCGAATCAAATTTTGTTTTGTAACATGTTTTTTATGTCTTTTTAATATGGTATGCAAGTTGTTTCAAATTAATATTATTTTACAGGAATTCAAGGAAAAGATAGATTTTATGTTCAAGAGTTTTTGTTATTTGAAGCCTACTATTGATGATTGGATCAAGCGGGCTTGGATTCAATTCCCAGGAAATAAAGAGATACTAAAGTATGCTGACAAACGAAATTCTGAATTTAACAAAGTTCATGAAAGTATTCAGTTACAATTTGTTCCAGAAGTAAATGAAGATGCTGAAGTTTCTGATGAGTTAAGAACTTTTAAAAAGAAAAATAAAGATGTTCAAGATTCAGAAGAGATAGGAGATGTCCAGCTTGATCAATTGTCTATGACACAATTTTTGGATCATCCTCGGGTTCAGGAACAGTTGGAGTTCTTTATGAAAAATAAGGAAGATTTGAAAGATGCTTGTGTTGATCCAAACCAAGTCAAGGTTAAAGATTCTTTTTCTATCATTCCAACCCTTTCAGCAAATGTTTCTCCTATTTTTTCAAATAACCCTTTGGTTGTTGGTGAAGTATCTAAAAGCAATGCAGAAGTAGTGGATGAGTTGGTTAAGAGTAATTTGTTAGATAGAGACAGTGGGTTAGATGGAGATTTTAGAACTCCAAAAGATGCAGTTCCACTTGATTGTTCTGCAGAAAAGATGAAGGAACCAATGATATTTTCTCCAATACCAATACAGTCTCTTAGTGTTCAACCAAGAAGGACAAAAAGAGATGTAATTCCTGGGCCAGCACTTTGTTCACCTTATCATAATAAAGAAGTTGATTCAAGTGAAAGTGTGACACGTTTGGAAAAAAGGGTTGCTGGTTCTCTGTTTTTGGCTACTCGTGATCCTAGGTATGTGTTCATTGATGTTTTTATAATTATTTTTATTATATGTATATATATATATTTTTGGTATTTTAAAAATAATGTTTGTTTCTAGGGAAAAAGTCTATGAATCTCCTCATGGATTTGTTGGTATAAGAGCTATGATGGAGTCTCTCATACCAGGTTGTAGGATTCACTCTGGTGTTATTGATTTATGGTCAGCTTTTCTGAATGACAATGAAAAATTTAAAGGTTATACTCATCCATCAAGGTTTTTCATGCCATGTTCACTGATGGTATGATCTATTTTATTTATTTTTTGTATTTTTATTAAAAATTTTCTAACTCTTTTCATTTTTTAGAAAAATATTGCTTTCAAGAAGACGGATCAAATTAATTCACGATTTGTTGAAAAAATTCGAACTTATTTGGATAAGTTTCCTCGTGTCAAGAATTTACGTACCACAAATTTGGTATGTTAATTATTTATGTTTATATATTATTAAATTAATTTATTTGTATGTTATTGTTTAATTTTTTATATTTTTGAACAGGTATTGTTTCCTATTCTTAGGAAGGAACATTACTTTCTTATTGTTTTTGACTTAGTCAAAGAGAAGATGCAAATGATTGATAATGACATGATTACATGAGGGATCCCTTCAAAATATCGGGTTTTTCTTGATAATTTGGTAATTTATTTTTATTATCTCATATTGAGTTTTGTTTTGTTTTTTATTTTCTGTTAAACTAATAAAAAAAATTTATTATATAGAAAACAATGTTTAAACAGTATATGACAATTACGGATCATCCTCGAATCAATGCATTCAAAGTAATGAAGATGGAAAGGTTTGAGATGGAGTGGCAGACAAAAGGCAATGATGTTGACTGTGGAGTGTTTCTTATGAGACACATGGAGGTTTATCGTGGTGGAGGAGTGGAGAATCTTGATGCAGATATATTGCCCGAGTGTACCAGTCAGAAACTTCAACTGACAGATATGAGAAAGAAGTATCTTGGTAAGTTGTTGTTGTCAGATTTCAATTTGTGTAAAGCTTCATTTCTTGCATCTCTTGAAGACTATGATAAGCTGACATCCTACAAGAAGAAAAAGATTTACCATGAAGATCATCTACATGAAGTTGAATTGAGGGTTCAAGAAATTGGTGGTTTGTGATGTTTTGTTGTTAGTTGGTTGGGTATTATGTTTGTTATTAGTGTTTTGTAAGGAAAACTACATAAGGATCCTTGTTTTTTTTGTGTTTAGACATGATATGTGTGTTTGTTTTGGATTATTAGTATTATATGTTAAATGATGCAATTATAGTATTATTCAGAAAAAGTAATTTTGTATTTGAATTATGTTTGTTATTAGTGTTTATAATAAAGGAAACTACATTGCCATGTAAATAAAGCAAAGTACATTGCCATTATACAACAATCTTTTAAAAGATCAGATACAATGTAAATAAAGCAAACTAGATTTAGAATTTATATGTATGTTTCTTTTTTATGATTGGTATTAAATGTAAATGATGCAATTATGCTATGATTCATAAAAAGTAATTTTGTATGTGAATTATGTTTGTTATTAGTGTTTAGGTAAGAAAATTTTTACATTGTTAATATTTTTTTTTTGAAATTATTATAAAGAAAACTACAATGCCATGTAAATAAAGGAAACTACATTGCCATTGCACAACAACACTTAGAACAAAAGATGCAATATAAATAAAGCAAACTACATTGCCATTACACAACAACCCTTTAGGACATAAGTTGCAATGTAATTAAACAAACTACATTTCCATTACACAAACAAATACAACATTGTTTTACTGCACTATGCTGTTAAAACCACATCATCAAAACAAACAAGATTCTTTCATCTATGCATCTAAACCTACACCAAACTACATACATACTATCCCTATCAGAAAAGCACCAAAATAACAAAAACCACCACCTACAAAAACACCAAACCATAGTTAAACCCTACTATAAGTCCATACACGAATGAAATCAATGTAATCTTCAAAATAAAAGTTTTGATGCAAACGAAGATCCTCCAAACGATAACTCTCATGACGCATACCTTCCACCATATAGTCAAAATAAATTCTATAAAATTTCCCATCTTGACGATTTGCATCGAAACGACGGTACTTTCCTACCCACCAACCGTCGTTATGCCACACATCGACAATGTCACCAGGATGGAATTCTACATCCAAATCAGCTGGATAAGGACGAACATTGTTAGCACTAACAAATTCCTCCAATGGCATTTCATTTTCACCATCAGACAAAGTTTCGTAACGAACACCCAAATAATTCAAAGACCGGCTGATAATCGTAGCAGCATAATATGAATTCTCAAAACCCTGTTCAGTACCAAGAACCTCGATACGTTCACCAATGTGATACCCGTTTATTGCCATCCTACAAATACAAATAAAGTACAATCAAAGACTAAAACAAAGTCAAAAATCAATATCAAAAATCAAATACTCGTACACTAAACAAGAACAACAGTTGAGAACTCAGTAAAACAAGAGTTGTCCATTAATGAAGCATATGATCCATGATTCAAAGTTCATTATATTGCATCAAATTTTTTGCATCAAAAATAATATAAATATTTTAAGATTCAAAGTAATTGTTGTCATGCATACAAAAATAATATCAATTTTCTTCAAATGAAAATTGATCAACTATAACTTGTGTGATATAAAAACAATACAACACCGAACGTCATAACATAAACTAAATGCATGAAATAGCAATCTATTTCTATTAATTTGTTTATTATAGCGTCCTACTTTTGTTTTTACCTATTGCATTGTTATATAATTAGGTGGACATTTCAAAATACAATGCTTTAGTAAGAAAAAAGATTTTGAAAGTAAAATGTTGTGGTAAAGAGATAATACTCTGTTTACTCCTATAGCTTTATAACCAAATGAGTAACCTGGTTACTTATAATATATTTAGTATATTTGTAAGTGAGCACAAGGTCTGTAGTGAAACTAATTGTAGGAAAGACTGCGATTTGTGGTGATTGTGATCCACCAGTTGAAAAAAATGGTCTAATATTCGAATTGGGTGGAAAGCTTCCAATTTTAAATAACCACGGCACCTGTTTTCCACCACTATTTCTTAACAACTTATTTAATTATATTAATGATATAGTGGTCCCTGAAGTTTGACCTCATTTCTTATAAAATCGGTCATTTTAAAGTATATTTGTGAATGTTTTTACCGCTAAAATCCGTTATAAGACTCTAGGTTTTCTCTTAAAAAAGAAGTGCTTTATTGAAAATGAAGTCAACAGCAGGAAAAACAACAAACAGTTGGCGTGCATGTTATCCATGTTAAAAAGACAGAAGAAATTTAGCAAAAATATGAAGTCACCAAACATGTAATCTACCAGGAATTTGACGTTGTTGTAGAAAGAACCACCATGTGCAGAAGAAAAAGAGAAGTAATCAAATGGAAGGGTGTATTTCTGCAAGAAACCGTACCTTGTTGTGGACCAGCAACTGAAGAAAAAAGCTACGGTAAAAATGATCGCAATGCTGAATCGAGAAAAAGAAAGGGTGAAATTGGGATGAAGATGTAAAAGAAAGAAAGCCAATCGAAGTATCTGGAAAAAAGAAAGCCAAATATTTTAATGTTTAAAAAACTGTTCACATTATATATATTTTACTGAAAAGAAAATCAAATATTGAGTTTGGCCTAGTGGTAAAGCACATGTATTTTAAACCAGAGGTCTGAAGTTCGAAGCCTGCAATTGCAACTTTTTTTTTATTACCAATAGTTTGCTTATAATGGATCAGACCAATATATGTATTATAATGGATCAGCCCATATTCATTAATTATTAAATAATGTTTCAGCCCATATATCTATTATGAAGTTCTATTTAAATTTCGACCCATTCCATTTTTTTTCCATTATAATTTAATTATCAAGTTCTATTTATATATGATTCATCATTCCAACATATTATAATACAATATTTATTTATGCATCATATAACAAATAACATATGAAACATGATTCAAAATTAATGATATTGCATCAAAATTTTTGAATAAAAATAATATAAATATTTAAAGATTCAAAGTAATATTTTTGAATCCTATATAAAGAAGTTGTCTCAACATCTATAATAGTTTGAAGCATTAATAAATTCTCTTTTATGTGCATCAGTCAAGTATTTTGGATCAAAATTTTTGCATCAAAATAATATAAGTATCTAAAGATTCAAAAAAATTATTATCATTCAGAATACCATTTAAAAAATCAAACAAACTTATTAATCAGTATATTTTCAAACCTATTTAAAATGTATCAAACATTACATCCTTATGTATCTTTTTGAAATTTATGGCAATTTCGTGTGTCATGTTTTTCACTTGCACCATATTTGATGAATTGACCACATTTATGGCATGTTCTTCCATCCTTCTTTTTTGATTTTTGAATAGCAATCTCTTTATTTCCTTTCATTCTTTTCTTCAATCTTCCACTACCTTTGTTGTTGATGAAGTTAGGAGGTAATATGCTTATTTTATCTTTTTGTGCCACACCCATCAAGGTCTCAATAACTTCTTTGTTCTTCATTGGTTTTGCATTTTTTGTTTCTTTATCAACATTTTTCATCTTTTCGTTCATTTCATCTCTAAACAAGATCAATTTGTCAAAATCATTGACCAACCTGTCGATGCAGAAATCCATTGCGAATTGTAATTCCCGTATAACATTTTGAGTTTCTTCTCTTTTTTCATTTGTATTCATATTTTTTAGATTATAGTTCTTCGTGTATCGAGGTACCACATCTCTTTTCCATCTATTCGATACATATTCTTTTGGATAGCTTTCGACACCTTCCATTCTTAAAACATAGAAACAGTGTCTGCATAAAATCCCCGTCAATTCAAACCGTAAGCAAGAACAAAGAAATTTTTGATCCGATTTAAAGAGTTTAACCTGCAAAAGAAATTAATAAACAGTCAATATAAGTTAAGTTAATAAGTAAATAATTGTATTGTCATGATAATAAATAATTTACCTCATATTGGCCATGATGTTTTGGATCTTTTGTGGTATCTTTTATAGTAAATCTTTTCAATTCTTCTGATTCTTCTAATCTTATTGACATACAGGTAGCCATTGATGCAATAATCTCTGATTGAATATCAAAAAAAACATTTCTTGTAAACAATTCAGCTGCTTCAACCTCAATGTTCAAACCAGTTATAAAATCTGGTTTTGTGTATCTTGAATCATGATCATTTTTTCTCTGAATGCATCTTTGCCCTTCTAGTGCAGTCTCAAAATGACTAGAAAATTCAATTAAATGTAAATCAGAGTTAGAGAGTAATCCGTAGAAATAATTTTCAGCTTCTGATCTTGATGTAGTTCTCATCAATCCTGAGAAAGAGCATTCTTTGAAGTAAGCTGGAATCCATAGATCTCTGATTTTGTACATCTCGGTAAACCATTTGTTTCCATTTAAGTCATTCTTATCCATTATGTTTGTCCATCTCGATTCAAATTCTTCTTTTTGTATTGTTTCATTCCAAATGAGATTATTTATATCTTTCAGAACATCTGTTTTTTCCATTGTAGTTCCAAGCTGTGTATGCATATATTTAGATAACGTCATTTGTTAAAATAATTAAAAAATCATCTTAAAATATTTTACTAACCTTTTCAGTAAATTTTTGAGATATATGCCACATACACAATCTATGTCTTGCACTCTTGAATACTGCTGGTACTGCTTGTAAAATTGCAGGGTCTTGATCTGTGACAATTACATTTGGCTCTTTCACAAATGTTTTCATGAAAGCATGTAACAACCATGTGTAAGATTCAATGCTTTCACTTGAAAGTAAACCAGCTCCAAATGTTATGCATCTTTTATGATTATCCATACCAGTAAATGGTATAAAGATCATCCTATATCTGTATCAAAAAGAAGGAAAATAAAGTTTTATATATCAAAAAATAATGATTCAAATAAATTAGTAAATTAAATTTAATACAAGTTACTTATAATATAATGATTCAAACATGTATGATTAAAGTATAATGCAACATATAATATGATGCAAAGTAGAATGATTCAATATAAGTTATTCAGAATATGACTATTCAAACTAAATTATTCAAAGATTTATTATCCAACCTATAATGATCCAATTCAAGTTATTCAAAATATGACGATTCAAACTAGATGATTCAAGTATGTATCATCAAATATAGGAATGATCTAATAAATTAACAATATGTTGATTCAAACTAAATGATTCAAACATGTATGATCCAACATAAAATGATCCAATAGTTGTTAAAAATAATATGATGTTGGCAACTAAATGATTCAATTATGTATGATCCAACATATAATGATCCAATAAAAGTTATTAACAATATGTCAATTGAAACTAAAAGTTATTAATCATTTATGTTTTAATATATCTTATATATATTTTTCTTATAGTTAATGATTCAAAAGTAACTTACTTGTTTGTTCTGTAAGTGGCATCAAAACCAATAACATCTCCAAACACAGAGTAGTTCCGTTTTGCTTCTTCATCTGCCCAGAACAATCCACTTAATTCTCCATTGTCTCCAACAGTATAGTCAAAAGAAAATTCTTCTAAATATTCTTTTTTCTTGCTCAACCTTTCTAACAGAAAATCCGCATCTCTTTCACCTATAAATTTGTTCCAATCTCTTTTGAAATTTTTTGTATCCGTGGATGTAGCTCCAGTATTATCAAAACCACCATTGGACTGTGTCAAGAATTTGTATGATGTATTTGGTCCCAGGTTCACATTTGACATATCAAATACGATTTTCTTTTTTGAAAACGTGAGTCTTCTTTCAGAATTTAGAAAATATTTATCTTCTTCATGAACGAATGGATGTGTGTGTTCTTCTGTAATTTCATATATCTCCCATAGTTGATCCTTATTGACTTTTATACGAACACATGCTACACAATTTACTCTAATAGAAGGTCTTCTGCGTTTTTTCTTATGTGGATCTTTTAATGTATCATATGCAGCTTTCTTTTTGCATCCTTGCCTATTGCATACGATATATCTTCTTCCATAACCTTCTACCCCTTTTAATGTCTTTGTAGATCCAATTCTTGTTTCAAATCCACTTCTCCGTGCATATTCTTTATAAAATTCTAAACCAGCTTCAAACGTTGTAAATGTTTGTCCCTTAAAAGGTTTGTTATCTACATCCGGAGTCCAGTATGTTTTTCCATTAATTGTATTCTGAATTGGATCACGTTTAGAAAAAGATGAAGATGCAACACTTCCTGATGAAGATCCAATGAATGCTGATGTAAATCTAATGTTTTCTGTTCAAAACAATAGGTTTTTCATTGATTAATTGTAACAATTATTGGAAGAAATCATGTTTTCTGAATCATCAATTATTATAGAGTATTACCTTCATCATTAGCTTCTGATTCCACTGTTTTCTTGTTTCCGGTTTCTTCATCAGCAATATGCATTGTAAAGTTTATGTTTCCTGATGAAGATCCAATGAATGCTGATGTAAATATAATATTTTCTGTTCAGAACAATAGGTTTTTTATTGATTAATTGCAACAATTTTTGCAAGAAATCATGTTTTCTGAATCATCAATTATCATAGAGGATTACCTTGATCATTAGCTTCTGATTCTACTGTTTTGTTGTTTCCGCTTTCTTCATCAGCAATATGCATTGTAGAGTTTATGTTTACTGAATCTTTATCCATAGATGTTTCTGTTATAAAATCAAACAATATAACAACAGTTTTTGTTAGTTTTTTTGACCTAAATATCAAAATAAAACCTTATATTCCATATTTCTTATATATTATCTTCTTGATCGGTGATTACCATTGTGTATTTGTCAATATCTATATGAATCAAAAGTTGATCAATCAAAATACAAAAACGAAATGATTTTCATGCGTTAATTGCAACAAAATAAGGTTTTTCTGAATAAAAACTCGACTTTTAACCTAATCATCAAAATAGAGTCGTCTATTAACAATTTGTTTAACAAATGATGTTTCTGAAATCGAAATGGCTTTGAATATAGATGAAAATAGCTTTAAACCGAAGTATATTCGAGAAAATATTGTTAATTTTGTCGATTTACAGTCAATTTTATAAGATCGAAGATGATTTTTTCGCATCTGATTGTTAATCGTAGTTTTTCTTTCGATTTTTTCAAACAAGTTTTGTTGATTAACGTTAATTTGTAATCGATTCTTACCTGATTCCTGTTGTATGCAGTCGAATTTTGAGGATTCGATCAGTTTCTCAATGTATTTTTCGTTAGTTCGTGATTCATCGGAGAAGACGACTGAGACGTTGACTACGGCGCCGGACGTTCAAGACGCGTTGAATGTAGCCCAATTATCTCCAGCCCAATCTATACTTCCAGCCCAAGTAATCAGCAGCAGTAACCCATTTAATTCAGCCCACCCAGCAGCAGCCCATTTAATTATTTTGTTGACGTAAATACCCTTAATGAGGACGATTGGTCGGGATTAGTCCTCGCAGTCCTCGCCATTTTTTGAGTCCTCACCGGATCCGGACCCTATATATATATATATATATATATATATATATATATATATATATATATATATATATATATATATATATATATATATATATATATATATATATAGGGGAGGGTTCCATTGAGAATGGAAAAGATGTTGAGAATGCGAGAATGAATCTGGGCCGTTAGATGCACCAGCGCTGACGTGCGCGCTCTAGACGACGAGATGGGTTTATTTTTTCGTATATGATTTATTCATATATGAATGTGTATATTCATATATGAATGCGAGAATGAATTTGGGTTAGTAGATGCGTCAGCGCTGACGCATCGTTCTACGACGACGATATGGTTTAATTTTCTCGTATATGATTTATTCATATATGAATGTGTATATTCATATATGAATAATCATATATGATTATTCATATTCATATATGAATAAACATATATGAATAATCATTTTTGTAATATGGTTGTGGTGATCGGAATGGTGGTAGATAGTGGCGATGATGATGGTGATGGCAATAGAGGGTGGCGATGATTGTGCTGATGGTGGCGGCGGTGTTAGTGGGGTGGTGGTATTGGTGGACATGGGTGGTGACGAAGGTGGTGGTGGTGGCGGCGGTGATGGAGGTAGTAGTGGTGGCGGTGGGTGGTGGTAGCGGTGGTGGAGGTAGTGGTAAAGTTGGTAGCGGCAATGGTGGTCGAGATGGTGAAATAGGCAGTAGAGTTGACAGTTGCGGTGGTGGTGGTTGGTGGCGATGGTGGTGGCGGTGGCGGTGGCGGCGGCGGCAACAGCGGCGGCAGGGAAGGTGGCGGCGGCAGGAGTAGTGGTGGTGGCGACGACGGTGGTGGTGTCGCAGGTGGTGCAGGTGGAAGTGGTGGTGAAAATCATATGTGCAAACACTAGAGCGGCAAGATAAAAATATGTGGCCCATATTCATTCTCGCATTCTCAACCTTATTTTCATTCTCAATAGAACCTACTTGTATATATATATATATATATATATATATATATATATATATATATATATATATATATATATATATATATATATATATATATATATATATATATATAATCAGGACCGAATGAGAACTCCAATTTCGGTGAGGACTGTAAGGACAAATCTGGACCTCTAATCTTGAAAAATGAGTGGCTAAGATTCATTGTGAAAAAATTGACACATTTTAAAAGCTTGGGGGGCTAGTTGTCTAAAAATTAAAACTAGTGGATGACTAATACAAATTCAGAAGGGTAAAGTGTCAAGAGTTAAAGTGTCTTGTGTGACTAAAGTGTCGAGAGTTAAATAACAAATTCAGAGAGGCGTGAGTGAAACTCGAGATAGTTTCTAATATTTTGTTATTTCTGTATTTTTATCCTAGTAATTATGAGCTATGTTGATGAGAAATCTGAAAGGTTTTCTGCAAATCTATGAACTAAAACCCTAAGTTCACATGCAACCTAGATTGGATCTATGTTTTCTTACTTTGAACATGTAACTAATTCCTAAAGGCCAAACAAAAATTAACAAAAAGAATAAATCAGAAAAACTAACCTTTTAGTTGTTTCTTGCAAGCTAAGCAGCACAAGTGTCCTGCCTCAAATGAAGTCACACCCAAGCTAGGAGGTAAGCCACGAAATTTAGAGAGAAAATAGAGTCAAAAGTCGTGCCAAATGGTGTGCATGGGACTCCCTATTTATAGATTCCAACTGATAACCAGATAAGCCTTTAGAGATAAACCTTTTTGAATTCAAATAAGATAAACCTTTATCTTACAATTCAAAACCCTTTATCCTAATATCTAATTATCGAAATTATGGTTTATCCTAACCATAATTTCGTGGACTATAATACCTTGCCAAAATTGTCACTTACTCAACTATTGAATAATTACAATTCAGTCCTTGCACCTTTAATTAATTAAATTTATCACCAAATTAAATCCAATTAATTCCAGATTAATTTCTAATTAATTAATATAGTTTCTAATTAATATATTATCACTTTAATATATTAACAAACCATATATTTAATTCTATTGATTTATTAATCTCATAATAAATCAATCTTTCTCTCTACCGAATTTTCTACCAAACCTCCAGCTATGAGGGCAACCCAAATGGACTTTGCTACTATTAATTAGGTAAATACAAATTATTAGTCATGGCTTAGACACCTAATCCAACAGTCTCCCACTTGGATAAGTCTATGACTATAATTACCAATTTAACCTCTAATTAATCAGCAAACTGTAGCTTCCTAGAAACTGCTGCCGAACTCTGACCTAGTCAGTTCTGTCCATAGATAAGTGATCAGATGATCCTTCGTCCAACAAGATATTTTCAGACATAAGACATGGATTGAGATCAATCTCTGTCTGACACACTGTTTCCCGATTTCCGATTTTGCTTATGACTTTTAGACTTCTAATTGAACGAATCAATTCAGTCCTGGCTGGCCAGCGCTTCAGTCAACTTCAAAATCATCGAGTGGCCAACAGATATCTATTTCCCGTCTGGGTCAAGGGACGAATAAGCTTCGACTAATATGTTATATCTTTTACCCGACAAATCACTCACAACAGCACGTTTTATAACACCGAGTTACCGATGCGTTTTCGTACTATCAATGAACAACCGCCTTGCAAATTATAACTCATATCTCTCCACTTTAAGACCATAAGATATTATCGTCTCAACATTGCTCGTGATATAATCCATTAAGCAATCCATTGAGCACGGGTTTATCCAATACTCAAATCTCCATTTCCAAGTACTCATGAACATTGTAGCAATCTTATTGCTATGTCTAACTCCTTAGACAATCTACAAACCAATTCATGACAGTCTTCCTTCATACTTACTCCCTAAGAGTATGAACGACTGTGGATATTTGAATAATCCAATTATTCAGGAAGTAAAACATGCAAAAGCGAAACATAAAATTTGACTGGCAGCTACTCCTGCTTATTACCAAGTCTCCACGAGGTAATCACCAAGTCGGATTTATCATAACTATTATCGGTTTCTTATTCTCTTTTAAACTTTCAATTCAAGCCTTTTATATCTATGTCTATGACCTTTTCACTCTTTCTATGTATCCAAGTGTCTAACACTTATACACTTTATTGCAGATAATCATATCGGATACTCTTCCGATGATATCTCAATTTGTCATATTGTCATTCTCTCTCACAACTCCATTCTGGTGATGTGTACCGTGACTGCCCATGGTTCTCGGGTCTTTAGTCTACATGACTACACCCTAAGACAATTTCGAGGTGTCATGATGTGCCGGTGAACCACACGCGCTCCATCAGAAACCAACGAAATTCTTTAACCATGAAATCCTACAGCACCACGTTCTGGTGTAAACAATTACCGATTTGAAAACCCTTTCAAATCAATCACCCTAATCATTTTCCAATGATTTATCACGTCTGTTCAAATAATCCATTCAGTATTCTCAGCCAGGCAATATCCTGAATCCAACTTACAATGCTCTAAGCATTAAGTCATCAGGATATGTTCATAACACTTCTGATTTGTCCAAGAGGCTCGAGGAACCTGATGTAATCTCATTCCAAGCCCTTTCGGAATCCTAAGATTACCAATAATCCTTGTGTCATGATTTCCGGAAACCATTTCCTTTCGGGGACTCTTTCTTATGCATCTTGAATCCCATCAAGATCATATTCTCAACGGCTAAGTCAATACTGTCAGTCTCATCTATCTGATAGATGTCTATGAACTACGTAAGTATGCTACACCTTCTTTGTTTCTTTCATGCCAATTCATTACACTTTGCAATGACAGGAAACTCCATTCCTGGGGTTATGCATCTTGAATCTCATCAAGATCATATTGGCAGAATTCTGATCTATCTAATAGATGTTCACAACCACCTGAGTATGTTGTATCTCTTAAAGTCTTTCATAGCTAACCGTTTCTTAACACCAAGTCACTACACTTTGTAATGATAAGAGACGTTTCCTAGAACCAGTATGTAACCCACATACAATGATAGCAGATAACAACGATACTCCCACTGGCTTTGACACGGTTATATGACTCTTTCGGACTATTCACAAAATCCAGAACTTATGACATATTTTGCGAAACCGAAATCCAAACCTTTCCGACATATTAAAGGAAATCTTTCAGGCTATTCACAAAATCCAAACCTTTTCGTCTATTTTGAGAATCCGAATATCCTTTCTTGCGAGATGCCCATGGGACGAATCACGGGGCCATGTACCTTTTGTAATGGCATGCTCTATATGAGTCCATATTAGTGTGCCGGTAAACCACACACGCTCCACTAACGACTCACACTATGCCATGCAGAATCCTCTCGGATTACATCTTCTATTGAAAGTGCTTCTCTCAGAATCAATTGCTTGACTCCAAGTGATGACTTATTCAACCAGATGTTCTGTAAGTACATTTCTATGTTCCCTTCTTTTGATGATTCAATTACTCCCACTGGTTCCTAGACCAGTTGTAAAGATCAATCAAACTGTCACATAGACTGTGTCTCGCGGTAAGGTTCTCTTATTTGGCAGCAACTGGGCTCACCAATGCTTCCAGCAGTCGGATTACTTATCCGTACCATATTTAGTATCTTACCACTACTCGGTATATCACCCAAATCATAACTCCTTATGACAGTGACAAGAACTACTGGTCAAGCGAAGAGAGGGTATGTCAGGTTTAACAGGAATCTAATTCCTGGTCAAGTCCCAGTGGTGACTAAAGGTTCTTTCACTTGGCTAATCCCTGAACTCATTCAGAATTATTCTTACTCCCACTGTTTCCTTAGAACTTGAGTTCTTTCTAAAAGTACTCTTCTTTCAAAGGATAACCGGAGTGGCCAATGAAATGACATTGCTGATCAGTTTCAAGCTTGTCATGAGATTCAGACGAATGCTACATGACCCTGGACTTTCTATGTACTAGTGGGACGATCCCAGCTTTATATTTCAGACAGTGTCAACTTAACCTACTTAGTCTAAGATGTAGTCAGAATATGGCTTCTGCGGTCTGACTGGTTGAATATTCAATTCATTGAAACACTAATCGGTAATGTATCTTATACATCGAGGATCAAAACTATTTCGATCAATGCTCCATCATCTTCCCTAAGACACATTATTACCATTAGTGTTCTTGGAAGAGGATAAACTGTGAAACATTTTCTCAGTCTATGTAGTCAGTCAGGTTCTGTTGATCTTATACTTCCTTTGAAATCCTTGAACACTTCAAGGTTCCAATCAATCGCTTATTCCGATAAGCGAAGCCATCTTTGTCAAACTATTTGGCAAATATTTTGAAGCATAACTAATCGTGTTCTGTTCGAAGATTCGAGCAATACACAGTAACTTATGTGTCTGTTGCTCAAAATCTTAATACCTTTACAGTTCCATGTAAATTTATGACTTTGTTAATATTGTTCAAGACATGCAATCGTCACCTGACTCCAAGTCAACTGATTCCAAAATCCTATCCATTGGATCTTTGGGTGATTCCTTTCTTGCCACAATTAATTTTATTAAGCACTCAATTCATCATGTGACTCTAAGTCAAATGATTCCAAAGTCCTGTCCAACTGGACCTTTGGTTGAAGTGATTCTCATAAAATTCACTTTAACAATCATAAAGAACACAATTTACAAATCCAATCCCATTGGATGTATCAACATTCAAGTTATTACCATTTACGTCATCAACACATTCACACAACATTTCGAGGACAATTAAAACAATCATTTTTTCAAAAAGAATTTCATTAAACCAGAATTATCCTCAGAACAATGTACTATGCGAATCCATGTCGTATGTATCTATAAACTAATAACAAGAACAAATATCTAGCTTAACTCAAAAAACCGCACGAGCTCCAGATCCAATCCGAATATGCTCCTGTGCGACACCATCCCGCATCCTCCAGAGTTCGTGCATACAGAGCAAATGTGTGAAACACATCCTGTATCAAGGAAATGAGGATCAGGTGTTCTGAATTCTAAGATATTTATGAGTTTACCAAACGGTTTGGCTTTGGAGCATTTTTCCAATCTTTCCGTGACTGTGTCCCACCTTGTGGATTCCAAGTTTGAAACATCGAACAATTGGTCCAGACGATCTGGATAATTTCTTGATGCACCTTAATACTGGACTCAATCCTGAAGCAGCTGAATTAATGGAACTATGCTTCTCCATGAACTACTCATACAGAGTCGACATTGAATGCACTTCCACGATTGTCTTATCCGGCTACCCTTTCTGTTCATCTGGATGAACAGATCAGCGAGTTGAGCTAATGCTTAACTCCCGATCACAAAGGGAAACCAGTTTTATACTGTTCGCCTATGTATCCCTCAATCTCGGGAACATGCAAACTGGTGCTACTTCCTTCTAGCTTGCAACTTCAAGCTCTTTGAAGATCCTAGTTCGTTCCCTTTATTCAACCAGTTCACGGAACCTTTCCTGAACTAGCTGTGCTAACTTATCAGACCCCAGGAATTCTAAATCCCTGCGGAACTCGGGGTTAATGATCAATAACATAAGGCAACGAACTTCCTTGGACTCAATAGTCAAGGAGTCATGCTCATCACAAGCTGCTGTGTGATGCCATGTTTGGGAGCGGACACTCAGTCGGATATGGTTCGCCAACAAAACTAAGAACTATTCTCTAATTGCAAAACCATATCTCATAGTTCAGGCCAGTCAGCCTTACCATACTAAACAGGTGCTTTCTGAAGCTCTCAGAAATGGGTGAAGGAGGAGAAGGAGGAGAATGACATTTTCTTTAGACATATATAAAATTTGAATTTATTCGTTTAAATAATCCTATTAAATAATTACCCAATATATATTATTTAACAAGGCTAGGATCCAAAATACCCCAACTATGCTGTGAAGAGGGATGCCGTAGTCACAACACAGTGGTCATTAAGGTAGATAACTATTATCAATTTCAGTCTTATGAAATTCCTAGATCTGTGAGATTCATTGAACTGTTCAATGGCATGTTTAATCTCGGATATGCCCCACCGTTTGTGACTGGGATGCCGAGGATCACAAACCGGGTGTGAATAACCATGCAAATTAGCTTGGTACTCTCGGGGTCCATTATCATCTCAAATTGATGTACCGGTTAACCACACACGCTCCATCAACAATGATAACACCCGAGAAACCCATTGCCACTCTTTATGAACCCCCATTGATGTGCCGGTAAACCACACACGCTCCACCAACGTTTCATAAAGTGCAATGTGCAACTTCATGGATTAGCATCAAATTCACATTTTTCCTAAAGTAACTAGATTGGGATTTTGTAAATGGTTCTAGTACTTTGATCATTATACTTTTAATGATTAAGCGGTCCTATCAAAACTGTTCGGCTAACGACCCTCCACTGATCAGGCGAGCGGTGGGCGAGAGTGTTCACCCATTAGACCGCCATTTTATAGGCAGCCTCCTTATACCCACTTTATAGATCAGCTTCGTGAATGAGGCCTACTATTGAATTGACTGACCAATTTTATCTTATACATATAGTATTAACTTTTAATAACATATATAAGATATATTTTAAAACCCTTTAAAATTGTTCAAGGTTTATCTTTTAATTTTTCCAATTTAACTATTAAATTAAAATTAAATTAAACCTTTAAAATTTGATTTAGTCATCCTTTAATTAACAATTAATTAAAATAATTAAATCTTAATATTTTAAACATTTAAAATATTTTTTTCCGGATTTATCCTTAATTTTCGCAAATTTAAAAAATTAATTAAATCCTTTGAATTATCTTTTAATTAACAATTAATTAAATTAATTCAAGTGTAGATAGGTATTACCAAATTAATCAAATTAATTTTAAACCTATCTTAAACCCTTAAATTTCGAATTCAAACAATTTGGGTTTAAGGTTATCCATTTAATTAAACAATTAAAGTTACCAAAAATAGAAAACCTCCTAAAACCCTAATAGGCAATTTCGAAAAATACAAGAGGGGAGGTTAGGGTTTCCAAAACCCTAACCCTAAATGTCGATCCACATATACTTAGGGTTTATAAGCTTTAAACCCTAAATTAGGAAAACAATTACAGCAATTCAACAAGAAAACAACCAAAAGCTCTGATACCACTGAAAGGTTTTCTGCAAATCTATGAACTAAAACCCTAAGTTCACATGCAACCTAGATTGGATCTATGTTTTCTTACTTTGAACATGTAACTAATTCCTAAAGGCCAAACAAAAATTAACAAAAAGAATAAATCAGAAAAACTAACCTTTTAGTTGTTTCTTGCAAGCTAAGCAGCACAAGTGTCCTGCCTCAAATGAAGTCACACCCAAGCTAGGAGGTAAGCCACGAAATTTAGAGAGAAAATAGAGTCAAAAGTCGTGCCAAATGGTGTGCATGGGACTCCCTATTTATAGATTCCAACTGATAACCAGATAAGCCTTTAGAGATAAACATTTTTGAATTCAAATAAGATAAACCTTTATCTTACAATTCAAAACCCTTTATCCTAATATCTAATTATCGAAATTATGGTTTATCCTAACCATAATTTCGTGGACTATAATACCTTGCCAAAATTGTCACTTACTCAACTATTGAATAATTACAATTCAGTCCCTGCACCTTTAATTAATTAAATTAATCACCAAATTAAATCCAATTAATTCCAGATTAATTTCTAATTAATTAATATAGTTTCTAATTAATATATTATCACTTTAATATATTAACAAACCATATATTTAATTCTATTGATTTATTAATCTCATAATAAATCAATCTTTCTCTCTACCGAATTTTCTACCAAACCTCCAGCTATGAGGGCAACCCAAATGGACTTTGCTACTATTAATTAGGTAAATACAAATTATTAGTCATGGCTTAGACACCTAATCCAACAAAATCAATAATTGGCATGTTGCAATATGACGAGTAAATTCAGAGAAAGTGTGAGCTTGGAATTGGTGAGACCGTTTTCCTTATTGAATTAGAGTAAACCATTTCAAGGAGATTGGAAACGGAAGTTGAATCTCAAAAAGTTATTGAGATTAGTGTTATAGAAAGAATGGATGGTACGTTGAGAATGTGGCTCGATGTGAGCCATAGATATGGGTGTATGTAAGTGATGATAGTGAGTGGAGTATCACTTGAGGAGTGAGGTCAGATACCTTGGTATCGACAAAACTATAATAAAGGGAGTGCCCTAAAAGAGTGAGTGGTTGTCCACGTAGAAATGGTAATAACCAATATGGTTATAGAGATCATCTTACGAGAATAATAACGGGCGTTAAGATTTTACGGAAAGAGAAGACGAGTGAGAAAGTTTCTAAATGTAATGTGAATCAAGGAAACTTGAGTTCTATAGCTATATTATGAGTAAACGAGATATAATGATATATACATGTCATATGAGCTAACGAGAGGATAATATCATTATTGTGGGTAATGTGTGATTGCGGTGATGAGATAGTTGTATAGATCGTGCCTAATCTAAGAGATTCCGAGGACGGAATCTTTTGAAGGAGGAGAGAACTTGTAAGACCCATTTTTAAATTGAGATGCTTTATAAGGTAAGTAAAGTTATGACCTTATAGTCAGTGTGATTCTAGCTATGAGTTTGCTTAGCGTAAAGGTGTGGTGATCCTTGTGATTTCCTTTGAGTTTTGAGTTTTTGATGAGTGAGAAGGGGTTGGAATCCCTCTTATGTACTAATCTTGGTATAATTAAGATTAGTTAAGTTGTTATATGTGTTAGTGTGGTTAGAGGACATTTTGGGAGAAGTTTGAGTTTGAAAAATGTCAAAAAGAACCAACCCGGGTCGTGTTCTGAAACCCGGGTCGTGTTGTGCCTATTAAACGAACGGAATAAAAGTCGTAAAAGCAACCCGGGTCGGGTTCTGTAACCTAGGTCGGGTTACGACTGCAGACCCATTTAAAAGACAGCAATCCTCACTTCGAAGAAAAACATTTCAGTTTCGATTTTTAGAGCTTCAAATGGCGATTTTGAGTGAAATGAAGCCTGGAGGTTCGAGGGGAAACATATAGAAGCCTGGATCTAACCCCGTAAACATGTTCTTGCTTCCTAATTCGTCGAGGTGAGTATCTCTCGGTTTTGGGGGTTTTAAACCCTAGTTTTCAATCTTTGTTATTTAGCTATATATTGTTATATATGTTGTTAGTATATTGTTAGTGGATGCCTCTAGAGTCGTTGGTGTGATTATTGTCGAGTTTCTACAGTTGAATGAGTAGAACCGCGGATTTGGGGGTTTCGGTAAATATAGAGTTGATATTTACCGTTTATATCCCTTTTTCCTCTTTCAATTACTACATCTTTTGAGTTAGATGTTGTTGAGATAATTGTGGATGTTGGAGAATTGATATAGACGGTGGTGTTACAACCAAGTTTAGCGGACAGGAGCCCGGTACACGAAGTATTTGAGAATTTCATGTACCAAGTCGATAAAAGGTGAGTACTCCTTTGTATTTGAGTAGAGATATGTTTAATGATTGTTGAGATACACATAATATATATGTGGTTGCGTTATGTTATGGTTATTGTGGTAATTTCTGATTGAGTGAATTGATATATGCAATTAACAATAGCCGAGTTAAATGTACATATTGATTATACAATCAGAGTAGATGTAGAAATTGTTGTGTTATAGAGTTTTGTGTGGGATTCTATAGCCATGAGGGCTATTGAGCTGGAATATAGTTTTTTGTTAAATGAGTGATTATAATAGAGTATATAAGTAGTATCGAGTGTGGTACTTACTAATGAGTGGATGTTATTAATAATTAACTGGTGTTCGTGAAGCTAATATGTTTGCAGGTTTCCGAGTTAAGAGATGATAGATGTTAATAATGAGATTAGCAAAAGAGAATGAGGAGGATATTCATCGATAAAGATTCATGGAGAGTGATTGAGACTTACTCACTAAGCTTTATAAGCTTACACTTGAGTGTTGTGTTGTTTTGCAGGTATCTGTAGCTGTGATAGGGGAATGCATGTGATAAAGAAAGACGGACAAGTTTAGAGTCTGTCCTTTTATTGAATTGGATTTATTTGAAATTCCTGGTTGAAATTTGTAAGGACCTTTTGTGTAAATATTCATGTTGATAACATCTTGATCCTTGGTTGAGTACAAGTATACCTATTTTGATGTATAATTATTGAAATTTTTTTTGGGTGTACTTCGTATGAGAAACCGGGTGTTACAATTACCACTATTGGATTAGGGTGTCATTTTTTAAAATGAATTTGAGTAACGAGAGCACATTAAATCTATATCTATATCTATATGTATATCTATATATCTATATAACTCTTATAATAGAGGCCATCAAATGAATATGGTTCAAGATATGTCTCATTCTTGCACCATATTCATTTGAAACTTACAAAGCTTTTCAATTTTCATATAATTAAACATGTACAACTCAAAAGTCCTTTAACCTATGATACTTAATTGTTACTTATCACACCTAATTAATATAAGGGTTATATATAGTTCACATATAAATTTGGTTCTATATTGGAGAATATGATGGAAGAAAAGTTGATTTGAGAGTACACCCACTTTGAAATTTCAAATGTTCATATTGTATTATGAAGGAGAAACATGAAGAAACTAAAACAAATCATAAGTCATGAGGCAAGATGCAAGAGAGAAACGACATGGTTGCTTACACATACTTTGGAGGTACATATGTTAATATTGTATTAGAAAGAAGAAACGTGAAGAAGCTAAAGCAAATTATAGGTTGCAAGACAAGAGACAAAGTGCATATTGGTTCTACCCCAACATAACGGTAGAAATATATATAATACATTTA
This sequence comes from Cichorium intybus, assembly GCA_023525715.1. Classification (NCBI taxonomy): domain Eukaryota; kingdom Viridiplantae; phylum Streptophyta; class Magnoliopsida; order Asterales; family Asteraceae; genus Cichorium; species Cichorium intybus. Next base: position 17,263,936 of record CM042017.1, on the reverse strand, counting down.
GTATAATTGATTATTCTTTGTAATGAGTTATTTTCAATGTTTCGAGAATCTATTATTGATCCGCAACTATGTAATATATATATATATATATATATATATATATATATATATATATATATATATATATATATGTGTGTGTGTGTGTGTGTGTGTGTATATATATATATATATATAATTATAATGTTTTCTAATCCATATTCATAAAAAAAATATTTTATATTGTTTGAATAATTGGGCTTATGTTGTTTGATGAAATATTTAATGGTTTGGTTTGTAGAATTTTTTTTAAGATTAACATTATTTAACAAGAAAAATGATATAAAAGTTGACATTATTGTCATGTAAAAAATTAAACATTGAAAAGGTAAAAAATTGTCACATAAATACAAGTAAAAAACTTTAGCAGCAAAACATCTTAATATTTTAGCAATAAAACATCATTTATGCATTTAAGATTATTATTATTTGGCAAGGAAAATAATATTAAAGTTGTGACATTATGTATTATTGTTTAATACGTTTTATTTGTTTGTATTAGATTCTAACATAGTTCATGTCAATGTATTATACTATATTTTTAATGTTAAATTGTTCATATACACTTAACTTAAAATAAATGATTATATTATTTTGTTTGACTTTTAGTTAAAATTTTTATTATTGATATAAATTATCGATTACGATGAACGATTTATAATTACTTTTACATTTATTGAAGAATTTTTACTTTCAACATATTGATTTGAAACTCTAACTATTCAACTTCTACGATTAACTAATTTATTAAATATAAAATAATATCATCTTAATGATAGACTTTTTGAGTTATTAATATAATATAATTAAAATATAATACATTGAATTTGTTAATTGAAATGTGGTATTAAATGCAAAACCAAAATAAAAATATAAACTAAACTTAGACAATGATCAAAGAAATTTTTTCAATATAGTTAAAATGTATAAATGTGTTAAATATAAAAATGAAATAGAAACAAAACTTAACTTACAAAATCCAAATTTTATATTTTATAATAATTGAAAAGTCTCAAATTTTATATTCTATATTGTATTATGAAGGAGAAACATGAAGAAACTAAAACAAATCATAAGTCATGAGGCAAGATGCAAGAGAGAAACGACATGGTTGCTTACACATACTTTGGAGGTACATATGTTAATATTGTATTTGTGAAGAAGCTAAAGCAAATTATAGGTTGCAAGACAAGAGACAAAGTGCATATTGGTTCTACCCCAACATAACGGTAGAAATATATATAATACATTTAGTATAATATATATTAAACTATATATATTTGAAAATTTTCAAATCTTTAACTTCCTACTATTACCTACAACATTAATTTATTTTAATACCAAATCTCTTCATCTTCCAACTAATTAATCACTACAACTCAAAAATTTTTGAACTTATGGTACTTAATTGCTACTTATGACACATTGACATATATATATATATATATATATATATATATATATATATATATATATATATATATATATATATATATATGTGTGTGTGTGTGTGTGTGTGTGTGTGTGTGTGTGTGTGTGTGACTTGACAACACACAATATTTACTTTAGAAACGCCTATTTACTTATACTAAACTAGAAAGGATGAAGATAAATAAGCTAAAATAAATTACAAGTTACAAGGCAAAAGACCTATTGTATGCTTAGTTCTACCCCAACAAATCCGTACTTTTGGGATTAACATTATCTAATAACAAATGATATAAAATATTGAGGTTGTTGGGAAGTCAGTTGTTAAAGATTTAAAAAAAATTCACATAAATACAACAAAAATGAAATTTTGGGATAAACAGTATTAAAAATATAGATAATAAGATTAGTAAAAGTGAAATTTGATTATTATTTAATAATATATTTTTTCTAAAATTAATATAAAAGACTGATAGATAGGCTGAAAGCGAACACTGATTACTTTTTAATCAAAGGAAACTAAAAGTTATGAAGATATTTAAATTTTATATAAATTCACATCATATTCTAAATTCCATATTCATATTATTTTTATTTGACTCATTAGTCTTTAAATGATTTTTGTATTTTTATTTTGTTGAGAAAAATAGATAAACTCATTTTCTTTATCTTATATTATTTGTTTATATTATTATGATTATGTTAGTTAATAAGACATATTTTGAATTTAAAATTATAAACAAGGAAAAAATAAATATAACAAATTGTAAATCATTATTATCTATAAATTCAAGTGTATGTCCAAACATTTAAGGTTTCAAATATTTATGGGCAATTTGTACTAGATGAAGATGTAGAAAGTAAAAATTTACAATAGAAATAACTTTTTTATAAATGAAAGTAAATGATTGGAAAGTATTTCTTGAATAATAAGTTTAATAGAAACATATTTATATATTTTTATTAAATATTTTTCAGTGAAAAAGCTTTTATTTAAAAAATACAATATTATTTTTGTTAATAATATTGAAGTATTATTTACACATATGAGTCTGAAGGAAAAGGATCCATGACAATACATTTCTCAATGACTATCTTCATGTTATTATTAGTACGTTTTATTTTATATTTATTTTAAATTTTGAGATGATTCATGTAAATATATTTCCACATATTTGTAACGTTGGACATTCCTTCTATAATAATTGACTCCAAAAAGGTGATTGTGTTTTTTACTCAATGTTTTGATGAAAAATTATTATTGATAATATGTCATATGATTGACTTATTTTTTGTTTTGAAATTTTTGGTTAGATCTAAAGTGTTTATGTTTATATTTGATCGTCTAATACATTATTACTATATTAATTTACTCCTGCGCAACGCGCGGGAATACGCCTAGTTATAAATAATCGAACATCATAATCTTTCATGAATCTTGTGTTCGTCGATTTCAAGCAACAATAATACTACAATTGTGGTTTTCGAATTGTGTATATTTCTTGTAATGCTCTTGAGACTATCTTGGATGATATTAAGAGCCCAAAGTAAAACTCTCTAATGATTCAGTTTCGAATAGGTACCGGTTCAGGTTCTTGAAGTTACTCATCCCTAGTATCACACATACCCACTCATATGATTGCTTAATTATTGGAAAATTGCTTTTTTAACCTTTTCTGTTTTGACATTTTTTCCTCTCTAAAATTTTCGATTGCTTTGTGTGTGATGTTATGATGTTGAAATACCCACTTGATATTTGACAATCGAGTACACGGATCAAACCGGCCAACAAACAAGTATCACACTAGTTTTATATACTATAAAAAGATTATGGACCATCGACTTGGACATAAAAGATTCAACATATGTATACACTTCTTTTGATAATATATCATTTATGCAAATAATATTCTATTTGGACAATAATGCAAAAAATAAATAAGTAAACTAGCCCTACTTGTTTAGGGTCTGGAGAGAAAAATATGTGTTATATATTTTAGTTTGTTAGGCTTCTTTTTCTTAAACATTTGTTTGACACGTTCATTCGCAACCAAATCCTAACCTAATAGTTTGGTCTTTTATTAATGAACATTATTATTGACTAAATTCCAAAGAGTTCATCATCTCTCCATCCAACACAACTTAAGTTGTTTTAGGCGATAGTTATATGTTGATTAAAGTCAAAGATGTTAACCAATTTATGAAAAGTATACATGTTAGTTATTGTTGGCTTTTATAAGTACAAGGCGAAAGGATTGGTCGATTGCATCTCATTATGGTTTGTATGTTCTTGCCATCATTACAGTACAGTTGCAACATGTTTGATTTTTATCCCCTAAGTTTTTGTTTCAAGTTTCGACTTCAAATTTAGTTAATGAAATTTCGATTTTGAATTCAGCTAGATTGTACATGATTTCTAGCTTTGGATTTTAGTTGAGTAGGGTGTCAAAAATATTATCTCATGGACCAAGAACACTTTATTTAAAATCATGATATGGGAGTTAATTGGATTTGAAGCAAATTGACTTAGATGTGAGAGTTCAATTTGCGATAATAATAAGAATATAAAACTCAACTGTGGCATACTTGATGGTTGCACCGTAAAATTCTTGAAGCACTTCCATTTTTTAAGACCTTCAATTATAGTATACGTAATATTGACGTATTTTCATTTAAAAGTATCACACCTAATTGAAAAGTAGAGTCAAATCAGAAGTAGGTAAACATAGTGTTCAAAAGTTTACTATTATTTATATTTGTTTTAGTTTAAAGAGTATCGAGTTGCAAAATAAGAAAAGCAAAAGTCTTGCAAAATATGTTGATCAAGTCCATTAAGTCAAGAATGTATCGACTATTACAGTTTAGAAAAATGTATATCAAAATATCATTTAATAGTACTACTATATCTATTATAACAATCCAAACATTCAATAACCATGTTTTGGAAAAACCAACCACTTTTCATGGGTTACTAAGAGCATCTTTAATATATCACATTATATGACGCCTTTCGGTATGGCGTGCGTGGAGGTGCAAGCTGGTGCGAGCTCATGGGAAACATTGCCTCCGAAGCGGGTGATGCTGCGAAAACAACCCTGCGAGAGGGAAAGATCTTGTGCGAGGAAACGTTGCCAACAACTAAATAGCCGTTAGTTTTTTTTTTTTTTTTTTTTTTTTAAATTATGCAATTTATTTCACTATAAATATACACATACACCACAACATTTTTACATCACAAACATATATCTACTACACTTTCAAATACTATAAAACACAAATATATACTGTCCTATTTCTTTTATTCGAGTCGTCATCGTCGGACGATGATTGGTTGATGGAATCGACAATGCAAGTCGTTGCAGTAGTCTACGAAACTGTCAATATAATAGCCTACACTGCAAAAAGTTCCAAAAGTGTACAAATGTTCACAAGAAGGGCTACAATAAACAGAGATCATGAAGCTGTACATGATCTCCTTGAACGTGACTATTTCGTTGAACACGCGTCGTATTCGGCGTACCAGTTTCGATGAATGTTTCAAATGAGTAAACAACTTTTTTTTGCGTATACTTCACGATTTGAATGAAACCAACCCATTTTTCAAATGAAATGGGATGTACGGGGTAAAAGAGGTTTATCGCCGGAACAAAAATGTTCTGTTGTAGTCTGTCAAATTGCAACCGGCACCACATTTGATTTATGGGATGAATTTCAAGATATCAGAGTGGACCGTTCGGGAAAGTGTTTACAACTTTGCAAACAATATCGTCCATGTTTACACCAAACGTTATTTGCGTAAACCAAAGTTCAGCGACATTCAAACATTGTACGCCGCACACGAAAGCAAACATGGTTTTCCCGGAATGCTTGGAAGCATTGACTGTATGCATTGGGAGTGGCTGTTTGTCCTAATGCATGGCGCGGCCAATTTACATGAGGCGATCATCGACACCCTTCAATAATCCTTGAGGCAGTGGCGTCCCATGATTTATGGATTTGACATGCATTTTTTTGTGTTGCGGGTGCAAACAACGACCTGAACGTTTTCGACCAATCGCCTATATTTAATGACATTTATAGAGGCGTTACCTCTTTCTGTCCATTTCAGGTCAACTAAGCGCACTACAAACATGTGTATTATCTAGCTGATGAAATATATCGTGATTATTCAGTGTTTGCCAAGTCATTCACATCCCCAATGGATCCATAGCGACAAATGTTTAAAGTTGCACAAGAAGCCGCTCGGAAAGATGTGGAAAGAGTGTTTGGTGTTCTTTGGCAATGGTTTTAGCGTGTCAAATAACTGACACAGGCTTGGTATCCGGGGAGAATACGAGACGTTATGTTAGCATGCATCGTATTACATAATATGATCTTGGAGGATGAATAGAAAGCGATATGTATATATGATCCGAAGGAAGTTGTATCATCGTACGAGCCGATACCGAATGCTTTGCCATAATATCTAGAAAACAGAAGAGAAGTACAAAGCAAAGAAACGCATAACAACATTCGTACAGATTTGGTCGAACATATCTATAGGGCTAGAGTTTATCCGTCGTCTGTGCCCGACGACGATGATGAAGATTGAGAGTGATGCTAATAGTTTTTTTATTATTATGTTATTTTTATTTTATTTTAATTTTAATGTAATTTTAAATTTATTAGGTTTTAATTTATTTATTTTAATGAACTATTTTATTTTGAAATTATTAGTTTTATTTTATTTTAATTTATGTTTTTAAGTTAAAAGTGAGGAGAAATAAGACAAAATTAAAAAAATAAAAAAAAGAGTAAACTGCAAATTTGGTCCCTGTGGTTTACAAAAAAATATGGGTAAGGTCCAAAAAGTTTTCAACTTGCACCATTGGTCCAAAATCGAAAATCTTTTGTGGTTTTGGTCCCTGAAAAAGTTGAAAGGACTAAAATGCCCTTTTAATTTCTTTTTTCATTTTTTAATATCTATTTTGATACTTTTTTAAATTAAAAGAAAAAGAAACCACCCTCTCTCTCTCTCTCATCTTTTATCGAGTTTATGGGTTCTCTTTGATGTTCCTCGTACCAACCCTGCTAACCATTTACAAAATTTGTGGCTCTAAATTTCCAATTTTTAACCAAATAGCAAATGCTCTCTTTAGCATCTAATATAACCTACACAAAATCGTATGCTTTTTCCATTTCATCGGAGCAAAAATGGAGCTCTGTAACAACTTTCTGCAACGCAACTGCTTATGTTACTTCGTACACTTCGCCTTTCAATTTCTGCCACAACCCAACAATAACTCGTCGCCGTTGAATTTCTCCTCATCGGAAGACCTTTTTTTTTCTGTCGCCATACTCACTTGCTCTGTAAACAATAGTTAATTACGAGTCACTGCTCTCTTGCTCGGTACCGGACCAGACTGTTTGCACATCGGAATAAAACAATCGAAAATCAATTGCAATTATGAAGGGTTTCATCACGTATACGAAGGGGATAACTTCGGGGACTAGTTTCTAACTGTTTGATAACTTGTTTGTCGACGAATTAAAGCTAATGTAAACAAATTCATCTTACGAGAAATGAAACCTAGAATCGTTGGTTTTTATGCAATCAGTCGAGAAATGAAACCCAGAATCATTCAGCCCTAAATACTCTATTTTTATGCTTCACATGTTTGTACTCTTGGTACTTTGTTCTTAATCTTAATCACAGGCACGTTCTCATCTTCTCACATCAGGCATTCATCCCATATAAGGGAATTTGTGGGTTTACAATGGTGGAGGAAGATCCGGAGGAATTACCAATTACGGGGCTCTTTATTATCACTCCTGGAATCAAGAATTCAATGAGGGTAAACCTTATCACTCCTGGAATAAAAAATCCGACTCATCCATCACAACATCTAGAAAACAAAGACGATGTTGGTCAACGGAGTTACATAGACGATTCGTCAATGCCTAACAGCAACTTGGCGCTTCACAAGGTTAGTCGTTTTTTTCATGATATTTAATATATTCTTAATTAAAATTGAGAATAATCGTTTTGTTCACATATTTCCAGTTGCGACTCCTAAGCAGATTAGAGTGCTTATGCAACTCGATGGCCTTACAAATGACGAAGTCAAAAGCCAGACACCACTTACTCTAAAGGACTCAAGAGAGAGAGAGAGAGAGAGAGAGAGAGAGAGAGAGAGAGAGAGAGAGAGAGAGAGAGAGAGAGAGAGAGAGAGAGGGGTGGGGGTGGGTAGTTTCTTTTTTCTTTTAATTTAAAAAATATCAAAATAGATATTAAAAAATGAAAAAATAAATTAAAAGGGCATTTTAGTCCTTTCAACTTTTTTTCAGGGACTAAAACCTCAAAAAAATTTCGATTTTGGACCAATGATGCAAGTTGAAAACTTTTTGGACCTTACCCACATTTTTTTGTAAACCACGGGTACCAAATTTGCAGTTTACTAAAAAAATTGATGATGAGAAACCACATCTTTTTCAAGGCCGAAGAGTTGTATGAGAGATCTAGAGGTGAGGTAGAATGACATGAGAGTTGTATATATCAAAGAGGATGGAACGGAGTGACATGCATTTTGGAGTTATATCCCAACGGTTGTATGTATGAAGTGGTACCATATATATATTTTTCTTCTATGACGAATATGTAAAACACTCGTTTAATATATAAAATAAATAAAGTTTGTTAAATTAATTTTCCATCAATATATTATATAAGAAAAAATTTATTTTTATTACTGTAAAAAGTAATAGCAATAATATTCTAAATATAAAAAGGCCGATTCTATCATCACCCTCCAAAAAAGCACATTACACACACAAAATTACTAAGCATACCTCTCATGAATGTGTGTGTTGGGTGTAGCTATAGCATAACCCTATAGAAATAAATAAATAAATAAACAATCTTATAATTTGATGAAATATATTAAATGAGAATTACATTATAAATAATATAAAAATAAATTACAACATAATTTTAAATATATTATAATCTAATTTTGATAAAATCACATTTGCTTGTAAAAATATAATTTTTAATTGATATATATTTTTAGTTTTGAACTTTTTAATTAAATATTTTTAGTTTTTGTAATTGCTACTTCAAGTTTCATAGTTTCTAAATTATTGAATATTTTAGTTATGTAATTTTGTAATTTTTTAATTTTTTAATTTTAATTTATTTTTTCCAGTTTCGTAATTTAGAAGATTATAAACAAGTAAAAAAATAAGTTTTACATATTAAAAATATGATGCTGATGTAAATATCTATTAAAAAGAAAGCGGTATACGAATCACAATGACGATGTGAAACATCCATTAAACTAGAGTTGTATGTATTGAAAATACTCTATTACGTAGCTATATGACATACCTCCGAGGTTTTAAACAACCATTCATCAAATGACAGATTTTGGTGATTTGTTTTCCATTTTGCTTTTTGAAGGAAGGTGAAATCACGATGATTTTAAAGAACGACTTGAAAATGCAGATAAACTATTTTGATGAACTTCTTTGATCTCAACGCATGATTTTCCATTTTTGGAATTTTTAAATTAATCTAACTTTTATTTATTGTTTTTCTTTTAATTTACTTTTGTTGCTGCAAGTTGTAATCAAAATTCTCTATAGTGCATATGTCTAGTTGCGTGATAATAACTTGTGATTTTTAGTCATTGCGTTATTTGCATGTGAGTGTGGATTTCAAGGCCTTATTTTTTTGGGAAAATGACTTATAAGGGTAATTATGTTTCAAAAATGTTCAAAAAACACCATCCAAGTTTGGTTTGTTCAAAAAACACCATTCAAGTAAAGCCTTTGTACAAAAAACACCATCAAAGTAAGGTCTTTGTACAAAAAACACCAACGAACTACATGTTTTGTTTAAATTTTACCCGATGGTAACCGACTCTTACAGGTTAAACTGTTCATCTGTTATTATGTCATGTCACTAAATATTAGGCCAAGTCATCCTTTAACCTGCAAGAGCCGGTTACCATCGGGTAAAATTTGAACAAAACATGTAGTTCGTTGGTGTTTTTTGTACAAAAGTCTTACTTGGATGGTGTTTTTTATACAAAGGTCTTACTTGGATGGTGTTTTTTGAACAGACCAAACTTGGATGGTGTTTTTTGAACAATTTTGAAACATAATTACCCTTATAAGTCATTTTCCCTATTTTCTTTGTGTCATTATTGATTTTAGGTTAGACCGACATATATTTAGTCATTCCCTATACGAAACAACAAAAGCCAACATTTAGGAATTCTTTTCCACATTTAGTAGTTATACATATTCGAAGTTGCGAAAAAAATAAATTTTCACTTAAAAAGATAAAAGGAGTAAGTCGTGTGTGTAATATAATGTAATGTGAGACACACATTATAATAGATAAAGAAAATAAAATACACAAGAACTTAAAGATCACTAAAGCAGCCATGAGGGAGTAGGTAGGCACTTGACACAAACCAAACAAAGCATTGACTTGAAGAATAATTGTTATTCCACCATTAACAATACTTTGTTTTGTTTGTTAGTCATTTACCAAAGTACCCTTCACCTAACCTCCATCTAACCTAAATTTATTTTGTTTTTTGTTTTCTTTTTTGTGATTATACTGTAATAACTATTTAACCAATCTCAGTATCATATCAGATTATCAGCATAATACAAAAATCTCAAGATCCATTTTATATTTATATAATTAAGTTGCTTTTTATAAAAAGAGATATTCATTAGATTTACTGTAATTCACATCTTTTTTTAGTGTTGTATATTATGGATATTTTAGGTATTTAACCATTACGAAAGGAATTAAAAAAATAAAAATAAAAAACTTGTTGATCGTAATATAAATTATTGATATGTTGTAAAACTGTTAATTACTGATGTTGCTGTAGCAAGTATATATATCATTGTTTTCATATTATATATTTTTTATTCATTACTTGCATTATAAAATCTTCCATAAGTAAGAAAGCACACCAACAACCATCGCATTATATAGTTTTATGATACGAAGAAAATAATGTAATTTAAAGGTGTACATGTGTATAGTGCACATATTCATATAATCATCACTATTTCTTAATAGATATTAACAATATACAAAGATGAGAATTAAACACTAAATTAGTGTTCTATGCGTATTCACTTGCAATTTTTAACATTTAATGATTGTATACATAATGTAATATGCTTTAATTTAAATTATGAAATAAAATAGTTTTTATATTATTATATAAATTGTGTAACAGCGTATTATTATTTACGCATATTATTATGGGACTACCCTATGTAATTTTGTAATCAGGAATTTTTTTTTTTTTTTCTTTTGGAATAACGGCAATTCAATAAACGACTTGCAAAAAGCTAGGGAAAAACATTACAAGAATGTATAATACATTATGTAAACAATCATTAAACGTTAAAAATTCCACATACACCACATGTAATTACCACTGCATCAAACGCAGTTGGCCACTAACCAACTTGAGAATTGATTCACTAATAAAAAATCACAAGTTAAATATTGATTAATACAACAATGATATATATATATATATATATATATATATATATATATATATATATATATATATATATATATATATATATATATATATATATATATATATATTCAAATTCATGTAAATATCTAGACGTATTTCTATATGTTGTACGAAAATATCAAATTCATCACAATGTCAAAATAATAGTTAATCGGTTTGTTGTATGTAATATTATTTTGGGTTATTGTCATTGTAATATAAAAGTGGACGGAGTAATAGAGGCATGGAGCGGGTTCGCTTGTGGGATGACATCGGTATAGACGGTACCGCGATGGTACCATTTTGATGACTGAACCGTGGTGCTCGGGCTCATGTGGGATGGCTGGGTTGTGGGTTCATCATCTGGCCGAACCCATTGTTTTATAAAATAAAAAAAATTAATATTTTAAAAATTACCCTCCTCCTTTCCCTATAAATATCACCTCCATACCCATTAAAAAATTCACACATCCATCATTCTTTCTTTCTCTCAACATCTCTCTAAACCCTTTCCAATTATTAAAAAAAAAAACCTCTTTTTTTTACAAAATGAGTTCTAGTCGAGACAACTTCAAGTCTCCAAACAACATTAGCAATTTTATTCAATTCGATCTCTAAATTAATTTTTGCGCAATTAGTCATTAAACTTGATAAAAAAACTGTCAATTTCACCATATTTAAAGGTTTTAAGGGATCAGCCAGAAAAGAGGGTGACATGACATTTGCTCTATTTTGTTATTTCTTTTAAAAATGTCACGTAACTTACTAATATAACATCAATGTCGTGTCTCAATCCAAACACAAAACAACAAACGAGATTTGGTTTTTGTTTTCTTTTCGTGTTGCGATCAAGTTGAAGGACCATTTAAGCAGAAGAAATGTCGACTTCGAACCCTCATGGATTATATCCGATTGTGGAACTCAACTTTCAAGGGGGGTTTGTTCGATGTCCTTTCTTATACGATGCTGGTATAACATTTACTTTTAAAGATCATTATTTTTCTACTATGACCTTTTCCTAGTGTGTGTTACTTTGTTTCATGCAAGAGGATTGTAGTAAACATTACTACTGTGAGCCAAATGAACACCTATTGACTGGCCTTCGCCTTATTGGAAACAATATAGACCGTGCAACTTTTGTTACTGATGCTTATGGTACGTATGGTAAAATATCCATGTATGTAGATCATTTGGTGATAGATTAGAGGAATGGTTTGATTATGAGAAAGAAACTGATGAACAGAATCCATATATTGTTGGTGGGGAAAATGAAGATGATGCAACCAATCGTATGGATGTTGCCTTGGATTATACTGACGAACAAATCAGTATGAACAGAACATCAAACAATTTATTCCTTAGTAAATTGTACAATCATGTAACATCCGTGTTTTGGACCTAAAATTTTAGACTAAAATCGATCAAATAAATTTTATTTTGAGGAAATATTAAATAAAGATTGATAAATGAGAATAAATTTAAAATTTTCTGCTATAACTAGAATTATAATTCAAGGAGCCAAAATAAAATTTTCACAAGTAATTGGAAGATTAAAAATCCATTTTTAATCCTAAAATGAGAAATTAAGACGTAGGGATTAAATTGTCAATTCTTTTCAAACTTTGTATGTCTAGCTTTGACTTGTCAATGACTTAGATGATTGAGAAATTAAGACGTAGGGATTAAATTGACTAAGATGAAGATGAATCGTATTGTTTGGGGTAAAAGTCTAAAGTTGGAAACTTACATTAAAGGATTAGTCAGTTGGTGCTAATAGTTGGAGGATTTGGACTTTATGGACCAATTTGCAATTTCCTGAAAGTTGAGATGAATAAGTTGGGGATTTCTCCCCATTTCTTGGAGTTGGACATTATATAGAACAGGTTAATAAAATATGGCGATTTTCTTGAGTTTGTAGAGGACTTGATGCTAGATTTTGAAGTTTGATCAAGTTCTTGAGGTTTCCAAGCAAATATCAAGGTATAGTCCTCTCTTTTCTAGCTTGAAAACCCTATTTTAGGGATGGCAAAAAAACTCGAACCCGACGGGGCAACCCGAAACCCGAGCAAAAAAACCCGAAACCCGAAACCCGAAAATTAAGGGTTTAGGGTCGAATTTGGGTCTCCTTGCCCCGACCCGATATATATATATATATATATATATATATATATATATATATGTATATGTGTATATATATATATATATATATATATATATATATATATATATATATATATATATATATGTATATGTATATGTATATGTATATATATATATATATATATATATATATATATATATATATGTATGTATATATATATATATATATATATATATATATATGTGTGTGTGTGTGTGTGTGTGTGTGTTTCTATATATATGACTTGAAAACCCGAAACCAGACCCGAAACTTTTAGGGTCGGGTATGGGTCTCCCCGTCTCGACCCGAACCCGACTCGTTGCCATTCCTACCCTTTTTTTAGTAGGGGGTCGTTTAAATACGAGAAATTTGTTTTGAAGGAGGATAATCATATAATTCCGAGTGTAATTCATGATTCTAGACCATTATGTGATAATTATGCAATCAATGGATGACTTAGTATCACCTTTAATGAAGAAATGGGTGTTATGAACCCTAGAACTTGGTTTTGATGATATTTTGTTCATGTTGGTGTTAGATGGATTCTTTGATATCTTGTGGATGAAATAGATCATTTCTAAATGGTTTCCTTATGATTCCCACAAAAATATGTTGAGAAAATAACTCTATTATCACTAGATATATGATGGAAAATGGTGTTTGGAAACCTTGACCCATGAATGTGTTGTACCTTGACCTTGAAAAATTGTACATTATATTCTTGATGCATTGGTAGTGGTTAAATTAATTCTAGATTGGGAGGGAAGTAATCCTAAGCTAATTGTAGTTCTTGACTCTTTAAAGTGTACAAAACAATTATTGGAATTCGACATTCAATGAGTGTTCCACCGTTGAATCAATGACTGGAATTGGAGATTCCATGAAGTAATCTTCTTTGGAATGGAATTAAGGAGTGGGAATGATTCCCTTGGGGATGGCCTTGTGATTAAGAACTTAATGGATTTCTTACAAGAGTATAATGTGGTGAATGGCTTGGATTCAAGTGTTTTCCAATGTATTAATGGAATTCTAATCCATTGAGAGGTTTGGGACATAATGCATCAAGCCATGAACATCTTATTCATTTTGGAGATGATATATTGAAGTTTAGTCTTGTTTTAAGTCACTTGTGAGTCGTGCATGGAGTTTAGATGAAAAGGGAATGGCCTAATGAAAGAATCAAGAAGTTTGAAATGTAGCTATCACTCTACCCAACTTTAGCGTTGTGATGGGGTCTAAGTCGCGACACGTTCTTGGCTGTTTCACGATCCTCCAGGTTTTGTGTCGTGCAGCCTATGACCTATAGGGTGCTAGTCCCTGATCCTTCCCTGAGGGCTTTTCCTTACATTTGAGCGGGATTAATAACTCTAAGAAGTGTTGTTAGTTAACTTTGGTTTTGCCCCCAAAATGGGTGAATTATAGCAACACTTCTTTCTTGACTTGTAGGAAAGGAGTAGAGGTGTAGCAGTGAAGATGAGGTTGATGACTTGAGTTACTACTTAGCTAAGGCGATTCTACCAGAGTACATGTCCTTAAACTATTTTATGATGTGAGTTGTTTTTAAAAAGGATTTTCTCGCATTCATTTCTATGTGTCATGTACATACTATAATTATATTTGCACATTCATGAAAATCTATTTTGAATGGTGTATTAAATATGATGAAAAATGATTTTTAAACCAAGGTTGCATCCTACATTTGCATTGCATTTAGGATGAGAATCTGTGAGTGTCACTCATGATATCCATATTGAGCTTGACTAAAGGTGAAAGATGAAAGGTGTAGTGATTAGATTTTTAGACAATCATCACTTTACACATGCGAGGCTAGCTATCCCACGTTTGGTGCTTGTGTGGTGGTTCACAAGTACTTTTGCAATACCGTATATTGTAATTATTTTTATTTACAAAATACTAACGCCTAATAATATAAGATCTTTTTAATAATATGACATTATAAAACTACAAATTAGAGGATGAACCAATATAAAACCTTTCATGTAGAGTATATATAGGGGTTAAAAGTATTTAATCTTAAAAAAATTTGAAAGAGTTTTTGGATTAAAAGTGTTTATAAAAAATATTTTTATAAAATAAAGTTAATAAAAATTGATAACGCGTTAATTTTACACATATTTCGGGCGATATCATAGTGTTTTTATGAATAAAATCAAGTTAAAAATGGCTAAAATACTCACTACACTTGGAAAATGAGTTTGTACATGATTTTTGGACATTTGGGCAAAATTTGACAAAAGTTGGAGAAATAGGCTAAAAATGAAAATGTTGGAGTTTACAGTTAGTAACTCTAACTTTTTAAGTTAGCGACTCTAACATTAGTGATGCTAACTTTAACATAGCGACACTAATTGCTGAAATTGCGAAAAACCAGAGAAAAAGGGAGCAACAATGTCAAGATGCCAAAAGTTTGAAGGTTAGCGCCGCTAACATCAAAGTTAGCGACGCTAATGTGTCTGTTCCTAATGGAGCGTCGCGATTTACATGCTAACCAAGACCAAATCTTCCGGAAATTCAAAGTTAGTGACGCTAACCCTAATGTTAGCGCCACTAATGGTCCTGAGGCCTATAAATAGCAGACCATTTTCAGCCTGGAAGGTGTTGAGAAACTCTTATTAATTCCCACGACCTAGAGAGCTTCCGAGGCTATTTTCTGACGATTTAGAAGGCTGAATCACGTCTTTCAAGATTCGGTTTACATATATTTGGTTGTAAGCAACATTTATATTTTTGTTTCTTGAATTTCTTGTTTTGATCTAGCCATGTCTGGCTAGAACCCGCACTTTAGTTCTGAGTTCGGATATGTTTATTGTTTAGTTTGAAACATTCGGCTTGATGTTTGTTTATGAATAATTCTAATGATCATTTTCTTGCTTCAATTTAAGTCTTGAATCTGATTTGTTTTCGACTGGCCACCCTAAATAGATATTTTTTCACGCACTGTTAATCGACTGTGTGAGGCACCTAATAGTTTTGCATAGTTGATGTTTGGTAACAAAAACAAGCGTCCTTGTTTAGAATTTGGTTATATGTTCACACACTTCCAAGCGTACGGAAAGAATTAGACATTGATTGGTACTTGCACACCTCATGCAGTTTCTTCATTCGGCCTATAAGCGTACTTTAGGTTGGATAAAACGGAACTAAGTTTAGGTCATTATCGTACCTTTATCTAAATAATTTAACAAGTTATTTTCATAAAGACTACATTTTATGATTATCTAAAGCCAACTTAGAATTGCATTATTAAACACATCAAAGCGAATTCATTCTAATTCGATAAACATTAAAAACTCGGACTAGGCTTCTATTTATTGATTTTCTCTAAAGTTTATTATTTATATGCTTCTTTTGATTTATCTACTTTTTCAAAACCCCCAACTTATAGCACACCAAGGCATAAGCTTTGAACTTTGTGTCCTTGTGGATCGACCCTGCTTGTCCTGTACTCTAATAAAATACAGTAGAGCAATGTTTGATTGAAATTTATTTCAGATTTTTATTGTTAGGGATTGACACCCTTAACAAAAATCTAGAATAAAAATATATTTATAAGTGTTATCCATTACGGATGTTCTATTAATATTTCTTTATTATTATTATTATTATTATTATTATTGTTTTATTTTTGTAGGAATATGATACCCCTTTCCTTTTTATTTGATTTTTTGTCATTTTCTTTTTGTGTTTTTTGTTTTTGTTGTTGTTGCTTTTGCTATTTGACAAAGCTTCAAAATTAGTCAATCTGATTTATAAAACATTGCCCACTTAATCGTTTATTTTTTATGTTTACGTTCATGATAAGTTAATTTCGTTAATAAAAAATCATGCATTTTATCATTAATTTATTATTGCACATGTTTACGATTGTTTGATTATTATTATTATTATTATTACTATGCTTATTATAATATTGCTATTATTATTATTTTTATAATATAATAATAACAAAATAATAATAATAATAATAATAATAATAATAATAATAATAATAAAATAAAAAGACACATAAACGATAAAAACTAAATGACTAAATGCACAACTTTTTGTCAACCATATTAACTAATCGTAAACCTAAGCGAGAAAAATGAACATCTAAAAAGGCAGCTTGTTTAAATTAAATTGACCACTTATATAGTTTTCTTAAATAACAATAATATAATAATAATAATAATAATAATAATAATAATAATAATAATAATAATAATAATAATAATAAAAGACAACAATCGTAAACATGAGCGATAAGAAATAAAGACTAAGCACATGACTTTTTATAAACCAAATTAATTAATCGTAAACGTAAACGATATAAAACGAACGATTAAATGCATAATATTTTATAAGTCACATTGACAAATTGTAATACCATATTATTAATTTATATAGATTTTTGTGTTAATCTTAGTGTAATTAAGATTAAATAGGTTGTTATATGAGTTAGGATGGTTAAAAACCCAATTGAGTAAAGTTTGGACTTGTAAAGTGTCAAATCAGAGCTACACAGGTCGTGTATGGCCACACGGGTCGTGTAGAAAGGCTTAAGAACCAAACAGTACCCTCTTTCAGGTCTACACGGGTCGTGTACATCTACACGGGTCGTGTAGCTCTTGTTCAAAAATAACCGAAGCGAGTTTGGGCCTCACACGGGTCGTGTGAGGCTACACGGGTCGTGTGGATCTGTAAATATTCAAGATTGCTTGCTGTAGGTCTCACACAGGTCGTGTGAGCCTACACGGGTCGTGTCGCGCATCAGGGCTATTTTAAAGTGCGGGTTTTCTTTCATTTGGGTCATTTCCAATTCAACCAAAACCCTCCCAAAACCCTAGAAATCGATTCCTATGCTTTCTAAGTCGAGATTTGAGTCTATCTTTCACGAATTGAAGATAGAGATTTGTTCCTTGAGCTTGAAAGGTAATCTTCTTTGATTTTTATCTTGTTTTGACGGTTGAATCTTTGGAATTGAGATGGTTCCTTGTGGTTTTGATGAACCACCTGCAACTAGCATGAATTAGAGTGAGTTACTTGGAATTGTATGTGTAAGGGAGTTCTAATTCGAGACCTAAGCTAGTGAAGTGTTTGTATTATGTTCCTAGGGTTATATGAGTTAAATTTGTGAATTTGGAAGTTACAATTAGGATAGTATTGCTATCTTTTGATTGTAACCCTCTCTTATGATTCAAATTCTTGATTTTTATTGATATTGAGTATGATTGAGATTGTTGAATATTGAGTTTGACCCGAGATATTGTGATACAGCTAAGGCTAGACAGGAGCACGACACACGTGGTTCAGGAGTTCCACAGAGTAACCCAACAACAAGTGAGTAGTTACTTACTAGATGATTATGCCTTATTATGATGTTGTTTTCAGATAAGAAGTGAGCTATGTTAAAGTCCATTGAGCTTGGTTAAAATAAGATAATGGATGGCACAAACCAATTAACCTTAAATTACTCACTGAGCTTTCATAGCTCATAAATTGTTTGTTATTGTTGTTTTGTGTTAGGATTTGGTAGTGGCGATCGGGGGAAGCATGTCTCAAAGGGATAGCTGTACTTGGATATGGACTTGGACTTAGTTGTTGTTTTAAAATATGTAATTTGACCCGGTTTTTGAATGATAGTTTTAAATATTATTGTAAATAGTGTATGACTTAAACTATGCTTTTGGTAACAGCTTTGTATTACTTGTTTCTTAAATTGAGTTACACCCTTTAATGTTGTTCTCATAAGAGAAGATTAAGGTGTAATTCATCTTTGGGAAACCGGGCGTTACACAAATTGTGAAAATTTGTCAAATAGTAACAACAATAATGTAATGATAATAACAATTTAATAAATATTAATACTTAAAAAGAAAAACCAACAAAAGACAAAATATATTAAACACAACAAGTTTAAATAACAAAAAAATAAATAAAAACAAAATAAAAAACAAAAAAATGAAAAATTGACTAAAATAGCTATATCTCATAAGAAGTTTTTTTCACCATAGCACAAAATTAGTCCGACTAAAATAGCCCACCTGCGACTTTCTCCTCCCACCTACGATTTGGTGATTTGAGGGTTATAATTTTTTCGAAGCCTCATTTTTTTCCCCTCATCTACGATTTACTCTCTACCACCTGCGATTTCCTCTCATCACCAGCGATTTTCTCTCTACCACCCACAATTTCATCTCGAGGAAATCGCAGGTGAGGCCTATCACCTGCGATTTGCTCTCCAGTTCATGAAACATTACGATTTGTGCATTAAATAGTTGTACAAAAGACATAAAAACTTGTACGTAGGCTGATCTAAGGCTTAATACGTGAAATTTTTAAGTAGGGACAATTGATACATAAAAACAACATAAAATCATTTTTCGTCAGCAGTTAGAGAGCGTTTTTCCTATTCAGTAATGAACAAAATAAGTTTTTTAGGTTTGTATACATTGGGTTGATGAGCCAAACCCACTATAAATCGCAGGCCAGGGAAGGAAATGACAGCTCATAGGGGCCAAATCACAGGTGAGAGGATGATCTGGCCACCAAATCGTAGGTGACCTGAAAAAATCGCAGATGGGACTGGCCACTTACAATTAAGTTGACTATTTTAAAATATAAGACTAAATTTATGTTACTTTAAGAAAACCCATTTTTAGAATTAGACAATTTCAGTCTTTTTCTCTAAAAAAATACACCAAATAATTAGGAAAGCATAAAAAGACCCCTTATCATCTTAAATCTTAATTAATAACAAAATAGTTGTGTCATTTACTAATAAAAAAAAGGTAAAAATTTAAATATGATGATTTTTGATTTTTTCCTTTTCCTACCAAACCCCCTTCCTCCACCCACCTACACCCCGTTATTATATAACCACCCACATCCTGATGCACCCAAACCCCTAAAGATACCCCTGGATCACAAGCTATTTACGAAAATGGCACTCTCAAGCACCAATTCTCTCCTCCCCACCAAATCCTTCCAAATTCAATCTCTCTCACCACCACTCAAATCTCTTCCGACCACCGCCGCCGCCACCTCCTCTACCAGATTGATCCAGCCAATCTTCGCCGTCCACTCGCCGGACCCATCAAAAACCCCAATTGACAAGTCATCGTCAAAACCCTCCTCCCCTGCCACCGCCGCCACCTCAACCACCACTACTCCAAAAGTCACCTCCACGACAAAAACCACAGCTCCTAAACAATGGAGCATAGACAGCTGGAGAACCAAAAAGGCACTTCAGCTTCCAGAATACCCAGATCAAACGGAGCTCAATTCGGTGCTCGAAACCCTCGACTCCTTCCCACCAATTGTGTTCGCCGGAGAAGCACGCCACCTGGAGGAACGTCTCGGTGAGGCTGCCATGGGAAATGCGTTTCTTCTTCAAGGTGGTGATTGTGCTGAGAGTTTCAAAGAGTTTAATGCCAACAATATTCGTGACACTTTCAGAGTGATTCTTCAAATGGGTGCTGTGTTGATGTTCGGTGGTCAAATGCCTGTCATCAAGGTCAACTCTTTCTTCATTACTACACATATTTTTGTAACTTCAACTTGACCCTTTTCGATTTTCTGGCTAATTCATTCATCTGAGATTCAATTTGATAACAATTTTAAATAAAGCAAGCAACTTTCAATCAAAATTTGTGAAAAAACTTATAAAGATGAAACCTTTATGTACGCCAACAGTTTTTCTCATAAAAAAGTCGAATTTCTCCCCAAAATTTGTTCAATTGATTTTCAGAATTTCAAGCTTTTATTAATACTAAATATTCAAATGATTAATATGAATCTATGCATCAGACTAACAAATATAATAATATCTCGACTAGCTATATAATATCATAAAACTTTTTGTCCAACAACCAAATATCTAAAATATCTCTGAACAAACAAGTGGATCATAGTAAAAAGTTCACCAACCACCGAAATAATTAATAGTGATTTTGGGTTTCATGCGAAGTTACATATTAGATAAATTACATGTAGGGATTGAACATCTTGATTGTTTTCGAAATTGAATTAATTTTGGATTCTTCTCATTCGATTAAAACAGGTCGGAAGAATGGCTGGTCAATTTGCGAAGCCAAGATCAGACGCTTTTGAGGAGAAAGACGGTGTGAAGTTACCGAGTTACAGAGGGGACAATGTAAACGGCGACGCATTTGATTTGAAATCAAGAACACCAGACCCACAAAGATTGATTAGGGCATACTGTCAATCTGCTGCCACTCTTAATCTTTTGAGGGCGTTTGCCACCGGTGGTTATGCTGCTATGCAAAGAGTTACTCAATGGAATCTTGATTTCACTGAGCAAAGCGAACAAGGCGATAGGTATGTTGTTGTTTTAAGGTTTCTTGATCTCGTATCATCGCAAGATTTGATGTTTGTGAAGGGTATAACCGTCATTTAAGATACAATATTGGAATCGTGTTTCTTGTGGGGTTAGGTTTGATTGTCTCGTTTAATTAAACGGGTTGACCTGAGGTTGACCAAATAATTTTTTTCCCAACCTAACCCGTAATGAAACGATTTTGGACCTAAATATTTAGATTTTAATGTTCAAATTAATAAAGGCGAATTTTTTTTGACACTCCAATCTATTTTATGATCACACCCTAACCCAACTTATGTGATTAGACGGGTTAACCTGCCAACATCAGTCAAAATTTAAACCCTAACCTAACCAATCTAATCAAACTGGTTGAATGGGTTGACCCGTTTAATTAAACAGATTAAAAATCTCAAACCAACCTGTTAATTTTAAGTTGGGTTGATTTTTTCAAGCTCTAATTATTGTAAGAATTAGATAGATTTAGTGATGTCGATTTTACATGGCGATGCAGGTATCTTGAGCTAGCAAGCCGAGTTGACGAGGCACTCGGGTTCATGTCGGCTATTGGGCTAACAACTGACCACCCAATCATGACCACAACCGATTTTTGGACCTCACACGAATGCTTACACTTGCCTTATGAACAATCACTCACAAGATTAGACTCAACTTCAAGTTTATACTATGATTGTTCGGCTCATTTCCTATGGGCCGGCGAGCGAACCCGTCAACTCGATGGTGCACACGTAGAGTTCCTAAGAGGAATCGCAAACCCTCTTGGAATTAAGGTATTTATGATCTTTAATCAATCTTTCTTACACCCTTTTGGTTGATAAACATGAAGGGAAGCTAAAATTACTATTTTATCCTTGTAGGTGAGCGACAAGATGGACCCGAATGAGTTGGTGAAGCTTATTGATATCTTGAACCCTCAAAACAAGCCGGGAAGGATTACAATTATTACAAGAATGGGAGCGGAGAATATGAGGGTCAAACTTCCGCATCTTATTAGAGCGGTTAGAAGGGCCGGTCAAATCGTGACATGGGTTAGCGACCCTATGCATGGCAACACCATTAAAGCTCCATCGGGACTCAAAACTCGTCCTTTCGATGCTATTAGGGTAACGTACTTATCTCATTGTTCATATCAACTTTATAAAAAAAACTTATATAGTAAAAAGAAAACACCGTCTTTGTGTATCGATGACTTTAACCTTTTGAAGTCTAATGACAATTTTTTTAATAGGCGGAAGTAAGGGCGTTCTTCGATGTGCACGAGCAAGAAGGAAGCCATCCGGGAGGTGTTCATCTTGAAATGACCGGTCAAAATGTGACCGAATGCATTGGTGGTTCAAGAACCGTGACCTTTGATGACCTCGGTTCACGATACCACACCCATTGTGACCCACGGCTCAATGCGTCTCAGTCTTTGGAGCTTGCTTTCATTATAGCCGAACGGCTCAGAAAGAGAAGAATGGGTGCTCAACAATCTTTGGCTCTTTGAGAGTTTGATTAAGCTTGTGTTTTAATTATGTTATGAAAGTTTGTTTTTTTTTTAAGAGAAGTATGGTTTTGTAATGTATGTGTATACTTGAATGTAATGACTTTGAGAGTTTGGAAATGATGAGAAAGTGAAATAAGAAGCTATGTATGCATTCATACACAAAAATTGTGACATTGTTGTTTTATAGTAATGGACTACGATCTTATCTCAGGGCGTGCAAATGTTTTTTACATGATTGGAAGTGTTGTAAGCGTAATATTATGGACATTTTTATGTCGTAATAATCAATTTTTTAGTGACACATGTGACATTGATTTCCATTATTTGTATGACTGAAATTATTAGAAATTGAGAAACAACTATATGTTCTTTGTAACAAAACAAACATTTGGAAATTTATTATTAGTAAATTACTTTTAACTTTAGCCACCTACTTCAACAGAGTTATTTGAATATAGTTATTAAATGTCATAATAATTGTATTGATAGCGTGCTTGTGTTTAAAAGATGATTTCTCTTTTTGCAAGACATGAAAAACGTACCTACAAAGAATATTTTTATTTACTTTATAAACCGAAGAATCTTGTCATACCAAAAGAACATCATTTTAAGTGTTCACGTTGCACATAGCATAGCATGTGGAATGTAACATGTGTTTTGTCTTTTCTTGGTAGTAGTTGGTGTAGGACCATGTGAAATGATGACATAATCATAAAAAATGGATTTTTGTTTTAGATCCCTTGTTCTAATTTGAGATTCCATTTTAACAATCATAAATTAGAAAAAAAATCTAAGTTTTTTGTGGCATCGGATCAGGTCATCTAGATAATTAGCTCTTACGATTGACCAACTCCTAGCGACTGATAGTTGTTATGTTTCTCATTATGGAATTCTCATTAGAATAAAGAATATGTACACGGTATATGCAAGGCCACATGGGCCGAATATACAAAGCCTTACCTCTACTGGCTAACTAAAATACAATATATATATATATATATATATATATATATATATATATATATATATATATATATATATACACACACACACACACACACATTTCTGCTAATATCCTCTCACAATTTTATTAAGAGGAGAAATTCGAACGTTCAAACTGGTCTTGAAGTCGTTGAAGAGCTGAGGCGGGAGACCTTTAGTGAAGATGTCAGCATACTGAGTGGACGAGGGCACGTGGAAGACTCGAACGTCGCCCTTGGCAACAAGATCACGGACAAAATGAATGTCAATCTCTATGTGCTTCGTACACCGGTGCTGAATGGGATTTGATATCATGTAGACAGAGCTGATGTTGTCATAGTATACGATAGTGGCTTTGGTAGGCGCACATCGAAGCTCTCTAAGTAAATTGCGAATCTATCATGCCCTGCAATGGCGTTAGCAACGCCGCAATATTCCGCCTCTGCACTGGACCGGTAGATGACCCCTTGTCGTTTAGACAACCAAGAGACGAGGTTATCACCTAGAAAAACACAATATCCAGATGTCGAACGTCGAGAGACTGGACACCCGCCCCAATTGGCAACAGAGTATGCATGAAGGTCCGATGTAGGGGATACGTGAAGCTGTAAGCCGTGGTCCAGAGTCCCTCTAATGTAGTGTAGATTGTGCTTAAGGGCGTGCAGATGCGGCTCCCGTGGGTCATGTATAAACAAGCAAATCTGCTGGACCGCAAAAGCAATATCTGGGCGAGTGAAGGTAAGGTATTGAAGTGCTCCATCTAGGTTGCAATAAAGAGAGGGATCGACAACGGGAGGACCAGTGGCACCCAGCTTATGGGTAGGCTCAGCAAGGGTGCAAGCTAGATTACACTGCAGCATGTAGGCTCGCTCAAGGATCTCAGAAGCATACTTTCTTTAGGAAAGAAACTGACCATGAGGAGTGCGTATGGAAGAAATCCCGAGAAAGTAGTTGAGAGCCTCGAGATCGGTCATGGACAACTCATGGCTGAGGTGAGCAATGATGGACTGCATAAGAGGCTTAGAGGATGCAGTCAAAATAATATCATCAACATAAAATAATAGGTAGGCAGTAGCGGCACCGTGATGATAAATAAACAGGGACGGGTCAGTGGCATTGTGGCGGAACCCCATATGTAGTGCATGCTGGGAAAAACGCTGATACCAGGCCCGAAGGACCTGCTTTGGCCATATAAGGAGCGCTGAAGATGGCAAACATAGTCCGGGTGCTGAGGGTCTCGAAAACCTGGAGGCTGGAGCATGTAGACAGTCTCCTGGAGATGACCATGAAGAAAGCCATTCTTCACATCGGGTCGATGAATAGGCCACTTTCTGGAGATGGCCAAGCTGAGCACAGTGCGGATGGTTGCCAGCTTAACGACCAGACTAAAAGTCTCATCACAGTCGATTCCCTGTTGCTGACTACGCCCGTTAGCCACCAACCGGGCTTTGTAGCGTGAAAGAGATCCGTCAGCGTTAAACTTATGTTTAAACAGCCACATATAGCACACACATTTGCTCCTAGGGGGCGTGGAACAAGTACCCAAGTGCCATTTGTAATAAGAGCACTATATTCCTCTTTTATGGCTTTATGCCAATTTGGGTCTTTCAAAGCATGTATGTGTGACCTCGGGACAGAGGAGAGAAATGTAATGTGAAGATTGAGGCAATCCACATGTTTCAAAATGCTACTCTTAGAACAAGTGTGCATGTGATGAGGGGGTGGTGGAGGATGTGCCACGTAAGGTGGAGAGGGAGGATGGTTTACATGAGGTGGAGAGGGAGGGGGGTCCACGTAAGGTGGAGAGGGAGGAGGGTCCACGTGAGGTGGGTCCTCGTGAGAGGGGGGTCCACGTGAAGAGGATCCTTCGGAGGATGTGTGGGAGCGGGTGTGGTGGGAGTGGGAGAGAGAAGATGTCTCAGTGTAGGAGAGACGTCGGTATCTGAAAGAAAGTTATATGAGGGGGGTCGGTGGGTGTGACAGAGCCATAGGGAAACACAAACTCGTCAAATGTGACATGGCGGGAGATGATGATCTTTCTGGTGGAAAGATCAAAGCAATGGAAACCACGGTGATAAGGCGGTATCCGATGAATATGTATGGGGTAGAGCATGGCTAAAGTTTATGGGTGGTGTGGAGATGAGGAAAACATAGGCAGTCGAACACACGTAAATGATCGTATGTGGGGTGACGATGGTAGAGGCGGTAGTGTGGGGTGTCATTATGGATAGAGGCTGAGGGTAAGAGATTAAGCAAATGAGCTGCCATGTTGAGGGCTTCTGGCCAAAAGGTACGTGGTAAATGGGAGTGAAAGAGAAGAGTTCGCATCATATTATTAATAGTGTGAATCATGCGTTCGGAGCAGCCGTTTGGTTGGGATGTGTGAGGACATGAGAATCGGAAAGTGATCCCGTGTTTGGCGAAATGGTTATGGAAGTGAGCGTTGTTGTACTCCCCCCATTATCACATTGTAATTGTTTGATATGACCCCCAAATTGAGTGGAGATGGTGTTTGAAAAATGTAGAAAATTTAGAAAAATCGTCAGATTTATGTTTAAGGGGGTACACCCACAAATAATGAGTAAAATGATCTAAAAATAAGATATAATAATGCAATCCACCATGACTAGAAATAGGAGATGTCCACAAGTGCGAATGTATAATCTCAAAAGGTGAGGAAACATAATAATCAGACAAATAAAGCGGTAATCTAGTGTGTTTGCCAAGATGACATGCATGGCAGGTTACATTATTTTTTGATAAATGACAAGAAATTGAACTACGAATAGACAAGTGATTCAAGACATATTTCATCTTTACATCTTTAGTCAAGTTTCCATGGATATGAGTGACCATAAATACTCCCATCCTAAAATACAATGCAATGCACATATAGGATGCAAGTTCAAATATCATATTTTCATCATCTTAGATTTGAAATTCATTTTGGGGTTAAAATCTTCTAAAATGCACCTTTTAAAAAATGTTGGTATGAATACAGAATTATACTTGTAATGCAACACATAGCACATATGATGCATGCAAAAAAATTTTATAAAACAACTCACACAAATATATTTTACGGACATGTACTCGTATAAGCTCACCTTAATGTCAATTGACATGTCAACAATAATACGTATAACCTTGTCGTGTCTGGAAATATGCAGCCCTAGACCTCATCTTCTCTCTCATCAAATTTTCCTATGATCCAACGTATAAAAATTAATATGTGATTTAAAGTTGATTTTTATCCAAAAAGCCATGTATAATTAAAATACACTTTTGTGATACAAACTTACCTTAAAATCCCTATTATTTTTAATAATAGGTTTAGATTGCAATTAATCAAATAATATTACATCCCGAATAATATTTGATTAATTAAATAAAAACATTTTAAATTAATCTCATTATCTAAATTTAAAATCCATATCACTTCTAATAATTGATTTAAATGCCATTTAAATAAATAAACTTATATTTTAAATAAATAATTGAGTAATAATAGTAATAATGGTTTAAATTCATTTATCAATTAATTAGAATTAAATTAATTTTGAAAAATACTATTTTTACTAAAAAAATTAAAGTCATATATTTAAATAAGTCCAATTAAATTTAACTAAAAAGAGTCAAACTAAAATTAAGTCAACCAAATCTCATGGTATAAGCCCCGATTCATTAATAACACAATAATTCTTGTCCATTAACTTAAGCCCACCAGATTGAGCGTAATAAAACTTTTAATCCAACTTAAACTACGGTAAAATGACTATTACCCTCAATGTAAACATCAGATTAGGGGTGTTATTCGGTACCGAACAGTATCGTACCGGTTGGCAGCATATTGTTTTGGAAAATCTTGGACAGTACTGATTATTAGACCGATTTAAGGAATATGAAACCAGAATGGTATTGCGATTGGTCTGGGAAATGCGGTACTGGTACCATTTGGACCGCTTTTACTCGGCGAGTGTATTTTGGTGATACCGGTACCCAAACCCAAATGAACCACTTGGTATCGAATATTTTTGTATATGGTTTGTTAAAGTGAGTGTGTCGTGTAACTGAGACGTGTATTATTTTAAAATATTTCCAAACAAAATCATTCATAAAGTCATAAACAAATCAAATTCAAAAATATTCGTAAACAAATAATATTATAATAAGTATCAAAGTTCAAAATATAACTATTCCTATTCATCCGTAGATATTATTACTTTTCCTTTTCCGTTTTGAGCGCATATTGCTTCGTCAATCTCAATAGATTACCTAACGAATAAACAAATTTAATATCAAGTAATAATGTCGTTACAAAAATTAAAAGATACACTTTATAGATTTTAGTTATTACATATTGCTATGTCATCGTCATTTTAAATATCATAAATGTCATTTACAATTAGTTTTCTTGAATTTCTTACCTAATATTGGGTGCAAACCAATGCTTCAACTAATTGTATTGACAAGTTCGTTCGATATGGATTTGATACATCATCGCCCGTACTAAACGCCGACTCGGATGCATCGGTTGAAATTTGTATTGCCAAAATATCTAACCATAAAAAGATACAAAAATAAACCTCCACATAATATAAAATAAAAGTAGAACATATATTTAAAAATGGAGATTATAAACGCAATGAAAATGAATAAACGTTTACCTTTGGCCACTCTTTCCACTCCTTGAGAATGTCGAAGTTGCTAGTATAATTAAATTTCTGCTCCTTAAAGTACCTTTTTAACTCTGTCTCATTTGCACCCGCATCATTCACTTGATCATGTAGAAAGTCATCGATGAAATCATTACTATCATCACGAAAGACAATATCTTCATTAGAAGCTTCTTGAGATCAAGAATGCAACTCCATACTGTCAAAACATTGTTTGTAAATTACGAACAAAGCTTCAATTTTAGTTTCAATTTCCCGCACCATAACTACAACCTTCTTGTCAATTTTTTTTCTTTTGACATGTGATTGTTTTTCATTACTTTGTATGTCATCATTTTTCGTAAAAGCATGTGAGAAATTTTCATTTCATGGTTGGATCCAACAAAACTACAAAATACATGAATTCATTAAGCTTTTCTAAATTCCCCCAATATTTGTCGTATTTAGGTTGCATCGAAGTTAGTATTTCATAAAAATTGCTATCCGTGTCTCACAACCGCATATGTTTTTCTACATCTAAAATTTCCATAAAAATAGATGTGCCAATAGCTTCAAAGTTGCCAATAAAAGCTATGTTTTTTGATTGAATTTGTCCAGAAAACATATATAGTTTACGAGTATCACAATCGGCCTTTTCAGTAACTTGGACCAGATCACGAGCATAAAAATGATCTTCAACTTCATACTCTCCAAAAACGACTCTCAACTCTTTAGCTATTCTAAGCATGTCATACATCGAGTTCCACCTTCTTGGACAATATAATCTCTACACAATTTTTTTTTCCCGAATTGACTCTACAATCTTTCATGCATTTTTTAAACCTCAAGATTCTTTGCAACGCATTTTTAATACACCTAACGGCCTTTTGAACACAGTCTTCATGGTAATTAGTTTCTTTTAACCCATCTTTCACAATGAGATTTAAACTGTGGGCCATATATCTAGCTAGAAAATGTTTGCCACCATCATACAAATTTGACAACTTTTTAACCAAAAACTCAATTGCCTTATCATTAGCGAAAGCATTGTCCAGTGTCATAGTCATAACATTGT
The DNA here is from genome assembly GCA_023525715.1 of Cichorium intybus. Classification (NCBI taxonomy): domain Eukaryota; kingdom Viridiplantae; phylum Streptophyta; class Magnoliopsida; order Asterales; family Asteraceae; genus Cichorium; species Cichorium intybus. Next base: position 17,234,234 of record CM042017.1, on the reverse strand, counting down.
TGATACCCCATCCATGTATGTTTGTGCATCGCCAAATCCTCAGCAATAGAAATTCCATTTACCTGGAGGATGACAATGAGAGTTGTAATAGCCTCGGAAAACTTCCCTATGTTGAGCAACCAAAACATAAGGTTGGATAGGTTGCAGATGTAAGCATAACTAGGTTCCAATGAGAATTTGGGTTCCTTGCATAGGATCGCTGCACACAAGTCTGCTAAAAACATATAAACACGCAATCAAGACATGCTGAAGGTCTTATGAATTATACAACATTGTTAATTTTAGATGTAAACGTCTGATCAATCACCACAAGGTCATTGTAAAAGGTAGGAATAGGTCGACCATTCAACATTGCTTCAAAACACTTTTCGTACGTTCAACTCGAAGATTATAGTTTTATTAGAGTTTTCATTGGAAGTACTCACTATTAGAGAAAGGGGTATTTAGCCACGAAAAATAACCCCGCAAATTTTGCGTGGTTAAATAACCACGCATCTGTTACACAACCTGAAACCCCAAATTTAAACACGCATTTGTGACGTAACAACAACGCACGAGAAATTCGTGGTTGTTGCGTGGTAAAATAAACAACGCGATAGCCACGCAGTGATTGAATGTGTGGTAAAAGCGTGGTTAATATATATAAATGGAAAACAATAAATAAAGCGTGGTTATGGCATGGTTAAATAACCATGCAACTGCCACGAACAATGGTTTAAAGTATCAGAAAAAGGGCTGGTGGTTATTGCGTGGTTAAATAGCCACGCATTAACCACGCACTGGCTGGTTGTGTGGTAAATGCGTGGTTAATTAGCCACGCAATAACCACAGGGAGTTTTGTATTTTTCGTTTTTTGAATGGTAAACATTATTTTTTTGGGTTCATTTTTTACACATCCTTATTATACTTTATTATCTTTATATTTCTTGGTTTATACGTAAATTCGACTTACACACAAGCGTGTACACCTTCCAAACCCGTTACTCATTTCAAGTTTTATCTTTTGAAGGTGTATAAACGTATGTAGTTTTAATATTATTAATATTATTATTATTTTTTCGTTTTAGTATTATCTTTTTCGTTTTCGTTTTTGTTCAATATATCCGTTTCGTATAATTAATTATTGCTATTATTATTATTATTATTATTATTATTATTATTATTATTATTATTATTATTATTATTATTATTATTATTATTATTAGTCTCATATTATTATTATTATTGTTAATATTATTATATTATTAATTTTTTCGTTTTATGTTTTAATGTTTAACATTCAAAAAACGAAAAATACAAAAAGGACCCGAGGGTGTTGTGATGTTAATGTGATGGCGTTTTAAAACTACAAGTAATTATACACTTTGATAGTATAAAGCTTGAAATGAGTAACAGGTTTGGAAGGTGTACACGCTTGTGTGGAAGTCGAATTTACATATAAACTGAGAAATATAAATATAATAAAGTATAATAAAGATGTGCAAAAAATGAACTCAAAAAAATAATATTTGCCCATAAAAAAACAGAAAATAAAAAAAATCCGTAGATATTGTGTGGTTAATTAACCACGCATACAAGCAGTGCGTGGTTATCGCGTGGTTAATTAACCATGCAATAACCACGTACTGCCTGTATGCGTGGTAAATGCTTGGTTAATTAACCACGCAATAACCACGAATTTTTTATTTTTCGTTTTTTTAATGGGCAAACATTATTTTTTTAGAGTCATTTTTTGCACATCGTTATTATACTTTATTATCTTTATATATCCTAGTTTATACGTAAATTCGACTTACACACACACACACACACACATGTACACCTTCAAAACCCGTTACTCATTTTAATATTTATCCTTTCAATGTGTATAAACAGTTGTAGTTTTAACACACCAACACATTGATGGACACACACACTCATACTCATATACACTCATTCTCATATACACTCATACTCATACTTATACTCATACATATGCACACTTATATATATATATATATATATATATATATATATATATATATATATATATATATATATATATACACACACACACACACACACTCTCTCTCTCTCTCTCTCTCTCTCTCTCTCTCTCTCTCTTTCTATCACTCTAATCAATACTCATGCTCATACAATGTGTGAGTGTATGTGTATAAGTATGTATGTGTGTGTAAAGTATATGTATACGTGTGTGTGCCTATGAGTATGAGTGTATATCCATCAATGTGTTGATGTGTTAAAACTGCAAGTGCTTATACACCTTGAAAGGATAAAGTTTGAAATTAGTAACGGGTTGGAAGTTGTACAGGCTTGTGTGTAAGTCAAATTTACGTATAAAATGGGAAATATAAACATACTAAAATATAATAAGGATGTGTAAAAAATGAACAAAAAAAAAATGTTTGCCCTTCAAAAAACGAAAAATAAAAAAAATCCGTGGGTATTACGTGTTTAATTAACCACGCATTTGCCACACACATAGGCAGTGTGTTGTTATTGCGTGGATAATTAACCATGGATTTACCACGCACACAGGTAGTGCGTGGTTAATTACCCACGCAATACCCATATATTTTTTTATTTTTCGTTTTTTGAAGGGCAAACAATGTTTTCTTGGGTTCATTTTTTGCACATCATTATTATACTTTATTATGGTTATATTTCTCATTTTATACGTAAATCCGACTTACACAAGCGTGTAAACTTTCCAAACCCGTTAAGGTCTAATGATGTATAACCAAATGTAGTTTAATAAAAACAACTCTTTTGAAAATTGTAAATATTAATTAGAACAAGTTTTATGGTCATGTATATTTTTTTGTTAAATTGACATATCATGTTTTGGTTTTACGTATATTATTATATTAAAGTTTATAATTAATATTAGAAATTTATATAACTTTTTTTCAAAAATATTGATTTATGTTTTTAGTTTAACACCAAATTCATGATCATTGTGAATTTAATATTTAATATTGAAGTTTTAAGTAATAAAAAAATAGATATTTCAAAATTAACAATATTTAAAGTATTAATAAATGAAATATAACCAAATAAAAAATATAAAATATAAAACTTAAAAAATACTATATTTTTAAAATATTTGTATGAAAAAATAAAAACTTGAAAAATAATAAAATATGTGCATAAAATATATATAAATGGTTTAGGAGATTTTTAAAAAACATTAAAGTATAATTTAGGAGATTTTTAAAAAGATTAAATACCATTTTCTGTGGAAGTTGCGTGGCTGTTTTAACCACGCATTTACGACACATCCTTTCTGGTCTTGTACATTTGGCATTAAGTTAAATACTACTGGGCGTGGTTATTGCGTGGATGTTTAACTACGCGTTTTCCACGAAAAACGCAGAGTGTCAATTAACTTTACGGATAACATCTCCCATAACCTAGTTTGCCTTTTGCTTACGCCTCCCCGCCTCCCTTCACAGTTCTCTCACAGCCGTCGATCGATTCATCCAAGCAAGTCGATTCTTTCCGTCGTCGTCGTCGATCCTCGCACCTGCTACTCGATTCATCCACCGAGCATCTGGATCCTCGCACCTGCTACTCGATTCCTTCCCTCGCCGTCGATTCATCACTCATGGCTTGCTCGGTACAGCTCCCTGCTCCAACTCCGGTGCTAATCGGAAGGCACCCAGTCCCCTGCTACAGCTCCGGCGGTAATCAGTAGCCATCCCACTCCCCTGCTCCAGGTCCGATGCTAATCGATGCTCCCTTCAATAACACTGTCGCTGCTTCACTTCACCGGCAGGTAAGGATTGAACAATTAAGAAAGTATTTGATTGTTTTCATGAATTGGTGGAGTGTTTTAAAGGTTTGAACACTGAACGAGATCTGATCAGCGCTTTCGTATTATATAGGAAAAACAGGCAAGCATATACACTGGCCTTTGAGATACAAAATTGCTCTTGGAATTGCTTGAGGTTTACATTATCTTCACACATGTTGCAAGCACAGGATTATACACCGTGATATAAAAGTCTCAAACGTTCTTCTAGGTCCAGACTTTGAACCATAGGTTAGGCGAACATTTTTACTATATGTAAGAAGAGTTTGAATGTTCCATTTCTCTGCTAAAACAATTTGCATGTCATATTTATAGATTTCAGACTTTGGTATTGCTAAATGGCTTCCTAGCAAATGGACACACCATGCTGTGATTCCCATTGAAGGGACTTTCGGATACTTAGCACCTGAGTATTTTATGCATGTCTCCACCTCAAGAACTGAAGAGACAACCCATCTAAAGGAGGATACCGTGAATTCTATCAATGTGATTTTGACATTGCTGGTGATGAAACAGTAGCAGCTGACTTTGAGGCGGTTAGAATCTTGGTTGAACTGCTCGATGAGCTAAATATTGGTGATTATGAGGTAAGTTTTCGTTTTCATTTTCATTTTCTTTTCTTCTACTTGACTGACATTCCGAGCATGTATAAAGTTGAACCATAGAAAGTTAGTGGATGGAATGCTACAGATATGTGGTGTACCGTCTCACAAAATGCGAACCATTTGTTCAAGTATTGACAAATTAGACAAACAATCATTTGACCAAATTAAAAAGGAAATGGTACCCAAACTACTACCCCTTGTATTGAGTCTTCCCTTTTTGCACATTGGTTGACCTTATCAGATTGAAGAGAGAGAAGGGGTTAGATGTCGAGACAGTGGGCAAAATTGGTAAATATGTGTGTCTAAAAGATCACCCTCTGAAGTTATTGTCAGAACTCAAAAAAGAAGGAAGTGTATTTCTAAAAAATGACTCGTCAAATCAAGCATTGAAAGACTTGGAGAGACTATTCAAAATGCCTGGACAAACGATGCGTTGACAAAGTGGTTCTTGATTTGAGTTTAGCAAGAGGCCTTGATTACTACACCGTTTCCAAAGGAGGCATGTTTGGTACAAAACATGTGGCTGCAGTTGGTGTTAGTCTGGGAATAGAACGCATATTCACGATAATGGAAGAACTGCAAAAAGCTGCAAGTCAGGTATAAATAAAAACGCGGGTCGTTTTCTATATTCATTTTTGTTTCATGTCATCTTTAAGACTTGCTTGTTTTGTATTGGGGGATGATGTGGCTTTGGCATCTAAACTGCTTCAGTTGTGTTGGGATGCGAATGTTAATGCAGAGTTTATGGCGCATAAAAAGGCTGAATAAACACTTTGATCATGCTAAAGAGTTTGGGATCCCGTGGATGGTCATCGTTGGTGAGCGTGAAATAAACGATTAATACTTTTTCCTATATTTTTTGCATTGTCTCCACCTCAAGAACTGAAATTTGATGTATAATTGATTATATGATTGTCAAAGTTTTTATTGTTTACGTTCCAAAAACATTGAATGGAATTGTTGACTTTTAGTTTTATGATGTCATTAGTGGTGTTAATAAATATATATATATATATATATATATATATATATATATATATATATATATATATATGACAAAAATCTGGAATTAAAAATAGAATTTTGTTTTTTTTTTTAATAAAAAACAATTTGCATGGTTATTGTGTGTCTAAAATTGGGTGTCTATTGCGTGTTTAAAATTGGGTGTTTATTGTGTGTTAAAATTTACGTTGTAATTGCGTGTTTAAAATTGGGTGTTTATTGCGTGGTTAAATCCTCGTGTTTATTGCGTGGCTAACAGTGTGTTGCTATGGCGTGGTTAACGCGCGTGGTTATTGAGTGATAAAAATGCGTGGTAAACTGTGCGTGGCTGTTGCGTGGTAAATTTGCGTGACTAAAGCGTGGTTACAATTTAGCCACAAAGGGTTTTTCCACAGCTCAGTTTTCGTGGTTATTGCGTGGTTATTCGGCGTTTTCCACATAACAACCACGCAAATTTGCGTGGTTAACCCCCTTATTTTCTAGTAGTGACTCTCCCTAGCTTCCCAGATATCTTTAGCGATAGGGAGACAAATATATCAAATTTATAGAAGTGGTCTCCATGGAATCAACAAGTCAACGTTTACCTTTTCATTCTCTATGCCCAAACTTCATTTTCTGGAGAACTTATAACGAGTCAACTTTTTCACTTGCCAAATAACAAATCTTGCTCATGCTCCAATTATGTTGGGTGTAATGATGGCTTGATTCATTGGTTGTGGTACGCAGTAAAATACTTTTTGAAGGAGGGATTCAGAATACGAATCAAAACAAATACATACAGGGAACTCCTTATGTACACAGAGACAAAATATCCACTACCTAAAATTGGAGATCTTTAATCATAAAATATCTATAACTAAAGGATATAACTTTTTTATATATGAAACATAGAAACGCGAAAAGTAAGTGGATCGAACGGGTTATTTGATTAACCCGAATTATAAACCCTTGGATCGACAATAAAAGTTGTCTTGATTCTTTATTGTTTATATTTTAAAGTGAAAAAACTTACACATCGGAATAAGTGGTTATTATTATTGGTTAATTGACCAAATCAAAGTTATGTCTAAAGATCTGTGGATATTGTATAAGATATACAGCAATAGATCCACATAGAAGAACACATTAACAATCGCCAATTAATCTAATAATTTGTTTTAGGATATTCCAAGGTAAGAAAAACTTGAATGTTTGTGTACTAGAATAAAAAATAAGACTAAATATCAGTCATTCAACATCGGTTCTATATCTATCATTGTTATTGTGTTGGTGTCATTGTCATCATGCCGAATGATATCTAAATTGAATTTAACCTGAAACACAATAAATGTATAGGATTTGGCCCTCCGACAAGCACACGTTAAGTGAAAAGGATCTGATTTAAGACGCCCTTCTACAGTAAGTTAGAGACGATAGGTGTTTGTCCTATATGGCGTCCTAAGCACTTGGCTTCAGGTTTCTGTCCTATTCTTGGGGCATCTAAATAGGTCGGTTGCAAATATGAAGAGATATTAAAACATTTATAAGAGAACCCAAGACTGATTCAAAATCGATTTAGAAGGCAAAACCAGGAGTAATGGCAACGGGAAAGCTCTTTAAACTTGTTCCGACTTTCACAATACTGATAGTAATACTATCAAGAACGAATGCAGCATCCGAACTAGCTCTATCCCTTCCTGGCTGCCCCGATAAATGTGGAGATATAACGATCCCATATCCTTTTGGGACCAAAGAAGGATGCTATTTGAGCGAAAAATATCATGTGAATTGTTCCACAGGAAGTTTTTCTATCACCAAATTCAAACCGTTAAACATATCACTAGAAGGCTATATGCGTGGCTTGTTGCCAATAAGCTATAGATGTTACGACAAATCTTATAAGGTAACCAGCAGCGCAAAACCCAAAATACAGTTGTCCAGGTTCTGTGTCTCAAGCACACAGAATCTCTTGACCGTAGTAGGGTGCGATGCTAGAGCCAGCATGATGAAATATAAGGGTGACGGCTACTATACTGGATCTCTATCGATGACTGACTGCGATAAGCTAAACACAGGTTCTGTTTAGGCAGGGGTTGCAGCCAGGTTCCGGTCCCTCCATACCTGACAAGATTTCGGATCCATACACAAAGCAATACACGTGGGGAGAACGTAGGAAACTGGAATTATAATAACTGCACGTACGCGTTTGTTGTTGAAAAGGGTAAATACACATTTCGTAAAACTGACTTTAATAAGTTTCCGAAGCGAGCTTTCCCTGTGGTTCTTGAATGGTCGATTGACTCTATAACCTGTGACAAAGCTCAAATGAACAGGTCTGCTTATGTTTGTCGTGAAAATAGTGTATGCCTTGATACTTTGACTGAGACCAATCGAACTTACTGGGGGTATCGATGTAAGTGTGCTCAAGGGTACGAGGGTAACCCATACCTCCCAAATGGTTGTCAAGGTAAACGACGTTCGCCTTTGTTTATATTTTAATAACTACACACTTTTCACGAAGGTCTGTGATCTTTTCAGATATCGATGAGTGTGAACTAGCTCAGCACGATTGTAAATATGACTGTATTAACACAAATGGGAGCTACAATTGTTCATGCCCCTCTGGGAAGCGGGGTGATGGTAGAAAGGATGGGAATGGTTGCTCTAATTATATACAAGGATTCAAGTTGCTTGGAGATTCAGTCTATTGGGGTGAGTATAAATTGCTCTTTGACACCATTGATATGGTTCGTATAGGTTCTAACGAGTTAATTTTCTTTTTCTGATGATGGGTTCTATCAATCGGCAGGCATCAGCATGGGCACTTTAGCTTCATTTTTTATGACATTTATCATATGGTGGGCACTCAAACAAAGGCAGATCATGAAGAGCAGGGAGAGATTCTTCAAGAAAAATGGTGGATTAATTTTGCAGAAAGTGCTATTTGAATCTAAAAAATCCGCCCATATGACGAAGGTATTTGCAGCAAGAGATCTTGAAAAGGCAACTAATAAGTTCCACAAAACCAATATCGTTGGTCAAGGAGGTTATGGAACAGTTTATAAAGGTACACTGGGAGATAAGACAACGGTTGCCATCAAGAAAGCCAAGTCAATTGACGAAAGCCAGATCGAGCAGTTTATAAATGAGGTGATTATTCTGTCAGAAGTTAGCCACCCAAATGTGGTCAAACTCTTGGGGTGTTGCCTAGAGACACAAACTCCTCTCCTGGTTTATGAGTTTGTATCCAACAAGACTATCTTCCACCACCTTCATGAACAAGACTACATATCTTCAATGACCTTTGAAAGACGCCTAAACATCGCCACACAGACTGCAGAAGCCCTTGCTCATATACATTCAACAACACAAATCGTTCATAGAGATATTAAATCCCTAAACATACTTTTGACTGACGACTACATTGCCAAAGTGTCTGATTTTGGAATTTCAAGGTTCATTCCGGTTGATGAGACTCACTTACAGACATTGGTGCATGGGACACTTGGCTACATTGATCCGGAGTACTTTCGATCTGGAATTTTGACAGAGAAGAGTGATGTTTATAGTTTTGGCATGGTTCTTGTGGAGCTGCTTACCGGAAGAAAGGTTTTTTCGCATGATAGGACTGAAAGTGACTTGGGTCTGGCAACGTATTTCACTTCGTCGTTAGAGAGGGGCCACCTGCTTCAAATTCTTGATGATAAAGTGAAGAAAGACGGGCTCAATGAGTATATTAGATACTTTGCCAGAATTGCCAAAGATTGTGTTGAACTAGAGGGGAAGAAAAGGCCTAACATGGTAGAAGTGCAAGAGGAGCTTGAGGAACTTCGACAATCTTTCTTGAAGAGTTCTATCGTGTATGAGAAAATCAAATATATTGACTTTGACGAGATTCTCTCGTTTCATTGACAAAGCTAGTGGCCCTCATGTATATTGAACTAATTAGTTTAGTGTAGCCTCCCAAATTTCAAATCTAATTTTTTTTTCTTTAAATGAAACATAAATTAGAAATCCATTCATTCAACCACAAGTCTTGTAAAACATTAAAACCAGTTTAATAATTCTGTCATAAGATAATGTTAATAACAACGATAGTCATGCAAAGGAGATGCTGGTGCCGTGTAGTCACGTCGTGCCCGATCCAACGCCACCATGAGTACCTGAAACATTTTAAAAATAAACCGTAAGCACATGCTTAGTGAGTTCTCCTGTTTACTATACGTTTCAAATTATTAAATCAGCCAAGTACAGTCTTCGAGTCTCGGGTTTCCCTGATTCATCGATAATCATCCGTTCATCGACCCTCGAGCTTACCACGACCCCTTGACAGTTATTCATTCATCGACTCTCTGGGGCTTATCTCGATCCGTCTGCAGTATCCGTTCATCAACTTTCGAGCTTATCCCGATCCGTCGACAATCATTCATCCGTTCAACAATCATATCATAACCCATTCAGTAAGGTGAGAAGACTCACCTGATCCGCAACTACAAAGTAAAAAAGTCCCAGTAAAATCTTTTTGTACTTCCTATATTCAAAACATTGTATCAAACAAGGTTTCTAATCACCCGTATCCTTTGTAGGACCAAATCCATCATTTTCTAAAGTTTGACTCAAAAATCAAACTGTCCCAAAGTCAAAGTCAACCCCTTGGTCAATTGCATTTAGCGTCGCTAACCTATGGAGGTAGCATCGCTAAGTGGGTAGTCAACATCACGACTGTTGACCAAGTTATCATCGATAACTACAGTATTAGCGCCGCTAACTTCGCTGTTCAGTCAAACTTCTTCCAAATATATATGACATTTTTAATTATTAAATATAAAAGACAAGTAATATTATAAAATAAAGACAATAATTATTCAAAGAATAAACTATAAATGAATAAGTTCAAAGTTTAGGGAGCAATAATTATGCAAATTCTGCTATGAGTTTTGGGTCTTGGTGTTGGATCTGGATCGTGGATCTGGTTGGTGTCGTCAGCGAATGCCCGACTCGGTTTCTAGCTGTCATCATAGAACAAAATCGTTACAACAGCCCTTGGACATGTGCCCCAGGAGCAGGCTCCGAAAATCAAGTCAATATAGTGAGAGCTGGGAGATGGCCTCTTGGTCAGAGAGATCCATCATTGTGTGTAGAGAGGGAGAAGTGGAGATTGATGAGTTGCCGAATTAAGATACCCTTCATGTTCTATTTATAGGAAACAATTAGGTCAGGCATTGAGCCAGTCCAATTTGGGCCCAACTAGTCAGCAGCACGGCCAAGCCGACTAGGAGGCAGTGCAGCCAAGCGGGCCGGAAGACCGTCTAGGCTGGCAAGCAGCATAGGTTAGCCGGTGGACCTATGTCATCAATATTTATTGTTTTACTACTCACCAACACTATATTTAGTGTTAGGTTATAGTGGTGAGCTAGATATTCTCTTACATCTGAAACCTATAAATCAATAATAAAGCTTGATTTTACATCTAAAACCCAAATAAGTGTGGGAAACTCAAATCGAACGGGCGCAACCTCTCCCTAAATATGAGCAAGCGTCGATTTTACATCTGAAATATAGAAATTATTGACAAAATAAACATTTAGCATCCGACTTAATTGGTTTGAAATGTTGAAATTATGAGTATAAAAAGAGTTGTGTTAAATGAACTACTGAATTAATGGACATATTAATGAAGGTTGACCTAGGTTGATGCAGAATTAATGTTGAAATTACGAGTATAAGAATGGCGGTGCCTAATGAACTCATGGAGTGAAAGTGTGTATTCATTTAAGATTACCCTATTATTTGAATGTTGTTATTCTTGTTGATTACATTACGATTTTATGAAAATAAAGTTAATACGTTCAAAACTTCAAATGATAAATATATTACCTTAAGTCCTTAATTGAAATTAAAAAAAAAAACAAGCGTTAAAATTTCACATATTCATGTTTGTAGAATACGTAATGAATAAAAATTTGTTTTCAATAATTATAGTCGGCTCAATTACCAAATTATTTTTACTCGGTTAGAAAAGAACATTTAGCAAAACTTGGAAAACATTGTCTGATTATAAATGTGAAGAATTATGAAAATACCATGGGAGATAGAAATAGGTAGTTTTTGCCAGAATTTGAAGTATGTACAAGTTTGGCACTTTCGGAGAACTGGCTCATATTCTTGGTTAAACGACCAATTCAAAGTTATACTCGATAAGACATGAGAATGCGTCCATACGCAAAGGCACATCCATAACGGACAAATCTATCGTTGTTTCAGGATATTCCAAGGTAAGTAAAAGTTAACAGTTAGCGAACTAGATATAAAACTACAAAACGGTCATTCGACATTGGTTATATCGTTATCACTATGTGGGTGTGATTTTACCGGCCGATAATATTAGATATTGCTGCTCTAAACTATTTTTAAATCAACGTAAAACACAATGAACGTATAGGGCCGGATTGATACAAAGCACGCGTTAATAAGATAGAAATCTGATTTAGAGAGAATGCACTATGCATGCATGGATGACTATTGAAGTGATCGATTATTAGTTAAGTTTACGTTTACCTCTGTTTATAAGTAGAATTTAGTGACTACTTCTCTTGGGTTACTGACTGAAGATGCCCTTTAGAGTAAGTTAGAGACCATACGTCCATACGAGTCCGCGTCTTGTACACGTTGGGCGTTTGTCCTATATAGCATACCTTGAGGACTGATCAGGTTTCTGTCCTATACTTGTACCATCTTAGGTTTGTTGCCAAAATTAATGAAGGAGTTCTAAATCATTAATACGAGAAACCAAGTCAGATTCGAAGTCGATTCAGATGACAAAATCAGAAGGAACGACTATGGGAATGCGGCTAAAACTGCTTCTGCCTTTCACAGTAATGATTGTAGTACTATCAAGCACAAAAGCAGCACCAGAACTAGCTCTATCCCTTCCTGGCTGCCCCGATAAATGTGGAGATATAACGATCCCATATCCTTTCGGGACCAAAGAAGGGTGCTACTTGAGCGAAAAATATTATGTGAATTGCTCGACGCGAAGTTTTCCTACCAGCATATTCAAACTGTTAAACATATCACTTGAAGGCTACATGCGTGGCTTGTTGCCGATAAGCTATAGATGTTACGACAAATCTTATAAGGTAACCAGCAGCGCAAAACCCAAAATACAGTTGACCAGGTTCCATGTCTCAAGCACTGAGAATCTCTTGACCGTAGTAGGGTGCGATGCTCAAGCCAGCATGATGAAACCTAAGGGTGATGGCTACTATACTGGATCTCTATCGATGACTGACTGCGATAAGCTAAGCAGAGGTTCCTGTTTAGGCATGGGTTGTAGCCAGGTTCCGGTCCCTCCTTACGTGACAAGTTTTCGGATCCATACACAAAGCAACACACGTGGGGAGAACGTAGGAAACTGGAGTTATAATAATTGCACGTACGCGTTTGTTGTTGAAAAGGGTAGATACACATTTCGTAAAACCGACTTTGATAAGTTTCCGAAGCGGGCTTTTCCTGTGGTTCTTGAATGGTCGATTGACTATATAACCTGTGACAAAGCTCAAATGAACAAGTCTGCTTTTGTTTGTCGAGAAAATACTGTATGCGTTGATGCTATGACTGAGACCAATCTAACTTACTGGGGGTATCGATGTCAGTGTGCTCACGGGTACGAGGGTAACCCATACCTCCCAAATGGTTGTCAAGGTAAACGACGTCAGTCTTTGTTTAATACCATGAACATATTTAAATAACTACACACTTTTCACGAACTCTGTCATCTTTTCAGATATCGATGAGTGTCAAGTAGCTCAGTACGATTGTATGTATGACTGTATTAACACAAATGGGAGCTACCATTGTTCATGCCCCTCTGGGATGCGGGGAGATGGTAGAAAGGATGGGAATGGTTGCTCTTATATACAAGGAATTAAGTCGCTTGGGAATTCAGTTTATTGGGGTGAGTATAGATTGCTCTTTGATACCATTCATATGTTTCGTATAGGTTCTAATGAGTTAATTTTCTTTTTCTGATGATGGGTTCTATCAATCGGCAGGCATCAGCATGGGCACTTTAGCTTCATTTTTTATGACATTTATCATATACTGGGCACTCAAACAAAGGCAGATCATGAAGAGCAGGGAGAGATTCTTCAAGAAAAATGGTGGATTGATTTTGCAGAAAGTGCTATTTGAATCTAAAAAATCCGCCCATATGACGAAGGTATTTGCAGCAAGAGATCTTGAAAAGGCAACTAATAAGTTCCACAAAACCAATATCGTCGGTCAAGGAGGTTATGGAACAGTTTATAAAGGTACACTGACGGATAAAACAACGGTTGCCATCAAGAAAGCCAAGTCAATCGACGAAAGCCAGATCGAGCAGTTTATAAATGAGGTGATTATTATGTCAGAAGTTAGCCACCCAAATGTGGTCAAACTCTTGGGGTGTTGCCTAGAGACACAAACTCCTCTCCTGGTTTATGAGTTTGTATCCAACAAGACTATCTTCCACCACCTTCATGAACAAGACTACATATCTTCAATGACGTTTGAAAGACGCCTAAACATAGCCACACAGACTGCAGAAGCCCTTGCTCATATACATTCAACTACACAAATCGTTCATAGAGATATTAAATCCCTAAACATACTTTTGACTGACGACTACATTGCCAAAGTGTCTGATTTTGGAATCTCAAGGTTCATTCCGGTTGATGAGACTCACTTACAAACATTGGTGCATGGGACACTTGGGTACATTGATCCGGAGTACTTTCGATCTGGAATTTTGACAGAGAAGAGTGATGTTTATAGTTTTGGCATGGTTCTTGTGGAGCTGCTTACCGGAAGAAAGGTTTTTTCGCATGATAGGACTGAAAGTGACTTGGGTCTGGCAACATATTTCACTTTGTCGTTAGAGAGGGGCCACTTGCTTCAAATTCTTGATGATAAAGTGAAGCAAGACGGGCTCAATGAGTATATTAGATACTTTGCCAGACTTGCCAAAGATTGTGTTGAACTAGAGGGGAAGAAAAGGCCTCACATGGTAGAAGTGAAAGAGGAGCTTGAGGAACTTCGACAATCTTTCTTGAAGAGTTCTATCGTGTCCGAGAAAATCAAATATATTGACTTTGACGAGATTCTCTCGTTTCGTTGACAAAGCTAATGGCCCATGTATTGAACTAATTGGTTTAGTGTAGCGTCCCAAATTTCATGTCTAAATTTTTTTCTTTAAATAAAATTAACATAAACTTAGAAATCCATTCATTCAACCACAAGTCTTGTAAAACATTAAAACCAGTTTAACAATTCAGTCAAAAGATAAACAGCGGAAGTCATGCAAAGGAGATGTTGGTGCCGTGTAATCACGTCGTGCCCAACGCCACCATGAGTACCTGAAACATTAAACCGTATGCAAATGCTTAGTGAGTTCCCCAGTTTACTATACGTTTCAAATTATTAAACTAGTCAAGTGCAGTCTTCGAATCTCGGGTTTCCCTAATTTGTCGGTAATCATCCGTTCATCGACCTTCGAGCTTACCACGATCCGTCGGCAGTTATTCATTCATCGACTCTCGGGCTTATCTCGATCCGTTGGCAGTATCCGTTCATCGACTTTTGAGCTTATCCCGAGCCGTCAGCAATCATTCATCCGTCAACAATCATATCATAAACCATTCAGTAAGGTGAGAAGACTCACCTGATCTGCAACCAGGGCTGGCCCTGAGCAAGTGCGGGATGTGCGACCGCACAGGGCCCGTGACGTCTAGGGGGCCCGAAAATTTTTTATATATACTGTATAATACTGGATATATATTTAGTTAGAGAAACAAAATCATAAATTATTTGTTAGCCAAGCGGTAAGTCAGCGTGAGTCTTTATCTCTTGGCCAGTGTTTGAAACCGGTGGTTAGCAAAAGGAATGTAATTTTTTTCTCGTAGCCATCACTTTCCAATCGTGTTTTGCTTTTTTTCTCGTAGCCATCAATTTTTTTATATATACTGCTAATACTTTCCATTTATCCTTTTTATATTATCGTATTTTTCCTTTTTTCAAATCAAAGACTCATAAATATATAATGGGATAACTATGCAAGGCAAAGCCTATTTAATTAGTTGTTTGTTAAAAAATTTTTTAGCCCATTAGAATTATTATTCTTAATTTCTCATTATCATTGTTGTCGCATCAATCAAGATATACCAACGTCAACGATAATAATAAAAATTATATTTTAGCCTTCTCAATCAATTCCAAGTTTCCAAAAATGCTATGAAAGTTTTTCGATTTATGTAGCTACATAATATTACCTATAGTAATACAATTCTTTTGTTTTTGATTATTTTTATAACAATTATGGTAGTATTAATGAATTTTAGTTATAAGTAAAAAATCTATATTTAGGGGGCCAATTTTTTAGCTTTGCACAGGGCCCTTAAAATCAACGGATCGTCCTGTCTGCAACTACAAAGTAAGAAAGTCCCAGTAAAATCTTTCTGTACTTCCTATATTCAAAACATTGTATCAAACAAGGTTTATAATCACTCGAATCCTTTATAGGACCAAATCCATCATTTCCTAAAGTTTGACTCAAAAGTCAAACTGTCCCAAAGTCAAAGACAACCCCTTGGTCAATTGCATTTAGCGCCGCTAATCTATGGAGGTAGCGTCGCTAAGTGGGCAGTCAACATCACGACTATTGACCAAGTTAGCGTCGCTAACTACAGAGTTAGCGCCGCTAACTTCGCTGTTCAGCCAAACTTCTTCCAAATATATATGACATTTTTAATTATTAAATATAAATGGACAAGTAATATTATAAAATAAATACAATAATTATTCAAAGAATAAACTATAAATGAATGAATAAGTTCAAAGTTTAGGGACCAATAATTATGCAGATTCTACTATGAGTTTCGGGTCTTGGTGTTGGATCTGGATCGTGGATCTGGTTTGGTGCCGTCAACGAATGCCCAACTCGGTTTCTAGCTGTCATCATAGAACAAAACCGTTACAACAGCCCCAGGACATGTGTCCTAGGAACAGGCTCCGAAAATCAAGTCAGTATAGTGGGAGATGGGAGATGGCCTCTCTTGGTCAGAGAGATCCATCATTGTGTGTAAAGGGGGAGAAGTGGAGACTAATGAGTTGCCAAATTAGGATTTCCTTCATGTTCTATTTATAGGGAACAGTTAGGTCAGACCTTGGGCCATCCCAATTTAGGCCCAACTAGTCAGCAGCACGACCAAGCCGGCTAAGAAGCAGTGCAGCCAAGCGGGCCGGAAGACCGTCCAGGCTGGCAAGCAGCATAGGTTAGCCGGTAGACCTATGTCATCAATATTTATTGTTATACTATTCACCAACACTATATTTAGTGTTAGGTTGTAGTGGAGAGTTAGATATTCTCTTACATTTGAAACCTAGAAATCAATAATAAAGCTTGATTTTACATCTAAAACCCAAATAAGTGTGAGAAACTCAAATCGAACGGGCGCAACCTCTCCCCAAATATGAGCAAGCATGGATTTTACATCTGAAATCTAGAAATTAGTGACAAAATAAAGATTTAGCATCCGACTTCTTTTTCATAAGCTAAATTCAAAATGAATATGGGTTTGAAACTTGAGAAAACTTGATGAAGGTTGGCCCATATTGATGAATTTTGATTTGAAATGTTGAAATTATGAGTATAAAAAGAGTAGTGTTAAATGAACCACTGAATTAATGGACATATTAATGAAGGATGACCTAGATTGATGCATATCTAATGTTGAAATTACGAGTATAAGAATGGCGGCTAATGAACTCATGGAGTGAACATATGTGTGTATTCATTTAAGATTACCCTATTATTTCAATGTTATTATTCTTGTTGATTATATTACGATTTTATGAAAATAAAGTCAATACGTTCAAAACTTCAAATGATAAATATATTACCTTAAGTCCTTAATTAAAATTAAAAAAACAAGCGATTAAAATTTCACATATTCATGTTTGTAGAATACGTAATGAATAAAAAATTGTTTTCAAAATTTTAGTCGGCTCAATTACCAAATTATTTTTACTCAGTTAAAAAAAGAACATTTAGCAAAACCTGGAAAATATTGTCGATTATAAATGTGAAGAATTATGAAAATACCATGGGAGATAGAAATAGGTAGTTTTTGCCAGAATTTGAAGTATGTACAAGTTTGGCACTTTCGGAGAACTGGCTCATATTCTTGGTTAAATGACCACTTCAAAGTTACGACTAAAGACTTGGCACTCGATAAGACATGCAAGAATACGTCCATACACAAAGGCACATCCATAACGGACAAATCTATCGTTGTTTCAGGATATTCCAAGGTAAGTAAAAGTTAACAGTTAGCGAACTAGATATAAAACTACAAAACGGTCATTCGACATTGGTTCTATCGTTATCACTATGTGGGTGTGATTATACCGGCCGATAATATTAGATTTGTTGCTCTAAACTATTTTTAAATCAACGTGAAATACAATGAACGTATAGGGATTGATACAAGCACACGTTAGTAAGATAGAAATCTGATTTATGGAGTATGCATTATGCATGATTATTCAAGTGATCAATTATTAGTTACGTTTACGTTTACCTCTTGTTTATAAGTAGATTTTAGTGACTACTTCTCTTGGGTTACTGACTGATCAAGATGCCCTTTAGAGTAAGCTAGAGACCATACGAGTCCGTGTCTTGTACACGTTGGGCGTTTGTCCTATATAGCATATCTTGAGGACTGATCAGGTTTCTGTCCTATCCTTGTACCATCTTAGGTTTGTTGCCAAAATTACTGAAGGGGTTCTAAAACATTAATACGAGAAACCAAGTCAGATTCCAAGTCGATTCAGATGGCAAAATCAGAAGGAACGACTATGGGAATGCGGCTAAAACTGCTTCTGCCTTTCACAATAATGATTGTAGTACTATCAAGCACAAAAGCAGCATCAGAAGTAGCTGTATCCCTTCCTGGCTGCCCTAATAAATGTGGGAATATTACAATCCCGTATCCTTTTGGGACTATAAAAGGTTGCTACTTGAGCAAAGAATATCGGGTAAACTGTACGACACTAAGAGTTGCCAATACCAGCTTCTTCAATCTGTTAGACATATCACTAATTGATGGCTATATGCGTGGCTTGTTGCCGATGGGATTTCATTGTTACAACAAAGCTCATAAAATAGCCAGCAAGTTAGAACCCAAAATACGGTTATCGAGGTTCCAAGTCTCAACCACACAGAACCTCGTGACTGCAGTTGGGTGCGACGCTAGAACCAGCATCAAGACCGTTACGGGTGAAGGCTACATAGCAGGATGTCTAGCAATGACTGGATGCGATAGGCTAACTAACGGTTCCTGTTTAGGCATGGGTTGTAGCCAGGTTCCAATCCCTTATAACCTGTCAAGTTTTCGGATACATTCACAAAGCAACACAGAAGCGCAGAACGTGGGGAACTGGAGTCATAATAATTGCACGTACGGGTTTGTCGTTGAGAAAGGTAATTACACATTTCTTACAACCGACCTTGATAATTTGCAGAATCGGACTTTCCCGGTGGTTCTTGAATGGTCGATTGGGCACACAAGCTGTGAAGAAGCTCAGAAGAACATGTCTAGTTATGCTTGCAAAAAGAATAGCGTATGCCTTGATACTATGACTGAACCCAATCGAAGTTACCAGGGTTATCGGTGTGAATGTGCTCAAGGGTACCAGGGTAATCCATATCTCCCAAATGGTTGTCAAGGTAACGATGTGCGTCTTTGTTTAACACCATCAATAGATTTTATTGAATACATAATTTTGACGAGTATGTGTGATTCTTTCAGATATCGATGAGTGTCAAGGAGGTCAACATGGTTGTATATATGTCTGTAGTAACACAAATGGAAGCTACAATTGTTCATGCCCCTTAGGGCAGCACGGCGATGGTCGAAAGGGAAAGGGTTGGAATGGTTGCTCTTATAATTTTCAAGCTGTCGGAAACTCAGTCTATTGGGGTGAGTTTAAACAACTTTTTGACATAACGTCATCATTCATGCAAGCATATATACCTGCTTTTTAACACATTTATATGATTAGTATAAGTGTGGATCGGTTTTTTTTTTTTTTTTTTTCTTTTCTGATGACGGATTCTATCAATCGACAGGCGTCAGCATGGGCACTGCAGCTTCATTGGTGCTAACATTTATCATATATTGGGGTCTCAAACAACGGCAGATCATGAAGAGCAGGGAGATATTCTTCAAGAAAAACGGAGGATTGATTTTGCAGAAAGTACTATTCGAATCTAAAAAATCGTCCCACATCGCAAAGATTTTTGCAGCAAGAGATCTTGAAAATGCAACTAATAAGTTCCACAAAACCAATATCGTCGGTCAAGGAGGTTATGGAACAGTTTATAAAGGTACATTGACAGATAAAACAACGGTTGCCATCAAGAAAGCCAAGTCAATTGACGAAAGCCAGATCGAGCAGTTTATAAATGAGGTGATTATTCTGTCAGAAGTTAGCCACCCAAATGTGGTCAAACTCTTGGGGTGTTGCCTAGAGACACAAACTCCTCTCCTGGTTTATGAGTTTGTACCCAACAAGACTATCTTCCACCATCTTCATGAACAAGACTACATATCTTCCATGACGTTTGAAAGACGCCTAAACATAGCCACACAGACTGCAGAAGCCCTTGCTCATATACATTCAACTACACAAATTGTTCATAGAGATATTAAAACTCTAAACATACTTTTGACCGACGACTACACCGCCAAAGTGTCTGATTTTGGAATCTCAAGGTTCATTCCGGTTGATGAGACTCACTTACAGACATTGGTGCATGGGACACTTGGGTACATTGATCCGGAGTACTTTCGATCCGGAATTTTGACCGAGAAGAGTGATGTTTATAGTTTTGGCATGGTTCTTGTGGAACTGCTTACAGGAAGAAAGGTTTTTTCGCATGATAGAACTGAAAGTGACTTGGGTCTGGCAATGTATTTTACTTCTTCATTAGAGAGGGGCCACTTACTTCAAATTCTTGATGATAAAGTGAAGAAAGACGGGGTCAATGAGCATATTAGATACTTTGCCAGACTTGCCAAAGATTGTGTCGAACTAGAGGGGAAGAAGAGGCCTAACATGGTAGAAGTGAAAGAGGAGCTTAGGGAACTTCAACAATCTTACTTGAAGAGTTCTATCATGTCCAAGAAAATCAAATTTGTTGAACTTGATGACCTTCTCTTATTTGATTGATAAAGTTGGCGACCCACATGCACAAGTTTCATAAAAGTTGTCGTACATAGTCGTTCATTCGCTCTTTCTTTCTCACATTTCCGTGTATAAGCATTAGTGCTCTTTTAAGCAAATCTTATGATCAGTTTGTTAAAGTATACATCTTGTACCCAATAAGGTCTTGTTTTTTGTAGGCGAGTTTCAACTTTATTACGCCTGTTTGTTACTTTTGTTATTGATGATACCAAGTTCCTCCTTCGATAATGACAATGGTTGTTTTTCGAGGGAAACCTATCAATCACAAGAAAACTAAGATCATCGGGAGTACTTCAAAGATCATCCAAGAAAGCAGTGTTTAGTCGACTAGAGGAAAGAATAAGGCTTTCCAGAGATTACAAGATTTATTTTGTTACCGCATGGTTCATGGACTGTTTTTCGTATTTATATTGTGTTGTTGGCCTCAGAATTGAGGTTGACTTCCAAATGTGTCTAAGATTCTAGTGGTGGTCGAGATTTGAAGATGGAAGCATTACGTCTTTCAGTATATATCTCTTGTATGCTTGTAATACCCGTAATTTGGGATTAGAATGTTTGATCGTTAAGTGTATATTTCATAGAGAAATCAATTTTCATTTTAAATTAACTATAAATGTTTATGTCACATGTTAGAATTGAAGCTTTAAGAGTTTGAAGCTAGGAATTGACTTTTAAAGAGTCGGGTTAAAGTATGTAACTCAGACTTAACCTTCCTAATTAGTGTTTGGCATTATTTGCAATAATATTTAATATCTGGGGTCAAACTAGAAGTTTATGGACTAGTTTGTTAGTAAAACTCCAGCTAGGGTTTAATTTGCAATAATGAGGACTAGTACTTGAGGGACTAGTTGTACCAAATGAGGAAAATTTTGAACTCTTACACCTTAAATCTTTCCAAATGAAGGAAGTTTTGACGTATTAAGCCCTAACTCCTATTTCCTCCCTCATTTGGGTCGTTTTTCATGAGAAGAAAAGAGGGTTGGCTTCAAGACTTTTGGATGTCTAGAAATGTCAAAGGGAATTGTGATCCAAATCGTTTTCTCACATCAAATTCAAGTGTCAAAGCCCTAAAGCCTAGAGGTAATAATTAGTTATATAGTTAGAGCTTCTATCAATGTTGAATCACTTCCTGGATTCACTAATCTCGAATTAATGATGAAACCTATAATTTAATATGTTTAGTAGTAGACTTTAGTGTTCTATCACTAATATATTAAAGTTAATTCATCTACTTGGTCATTTGTGGTTATGAAGCTTAAATGTGTGTTTTAAGCTCTAGCTTTGGTGAATCACTCATTGATTCATCTAAATCTGAATTTGATCATGGAATTAGTGTTTTGTTATAACTTTGAGTTAAATTTCAATGTTCTGAGCTCATATCCCTCATAAAAAATCAAAGTAGTTATCATTTTAAGTTTATTGAAGTCCTAGTTAATGATGATAAAGTTATATGATTAAGTGATGAATTAAATTTATTAGTGATTTGGAATGTTATCTCATGTTTAAACAAAGTTTTGGATAATTTATCATCGTATCAAGTCATTAGGATCTGGTTTGGAAGTCTTAAAGTCAAGCTAGACAAAGTGGAAAGTCATTTGTGAAGTTTTTTTCGTCAAGTATAAATTGCAAAAAATACACGAGCCACGTGATTTCATGTGCCTTAGCCACACGGGCCCATATATCATATTGACTCCCACACACTTTGCAACTTTGCTGATTTTGATATGTTAACTAGTATCTATAAGATAAAACAAGTTAAATAATTTAGTAACCATAATTAACAACGTTAGGGAAAATTTGTGTTGATCATATAACTTTATTATGTTAATATTGATTATTTAAAACCTTCATTACATATAAGTTGGAAATCAGATTGGCTACACTCTTGAGGTGGGTACTTTACCATAGAGCACGTGTCCACTATTTTGACATTGTACTTTGAGTTAAATTCTATGTGTTATAATACTATATGTATACTCCAGTTTGAAATATTATATGTAGTTTTTTGTTACGCCAAATGCAATATTTGAGAAATTATTATTCTAAATGGGAA
Organism: Cichorium intybus; assembly: GCA_023525715.1. Taxonomy (NCBI): domain Eukaryota; kingdom Viridiplantae; phylum Streptophyta; class Magnoliopsida; order Asterales; family Asteraceae; genus Cichorium; species Cichorium intybus. Next base: position 17,211,496 of record CM042017.1, on the reverse strand, counting down.
CATTTTATTGAAGTGTTAAAACATTTTTATTATTTTCTCAGTTTCAGACAATATGATATCCATTATGGTACAATGGTGCATGGTGCACCGTGCATGCATGGTGCATGGTGGATGGTGTTGTGAATGGTTTTGTGAATGCTATTATATAAAACCTCCACGTGTGGATTGGGTCTTGCAAATCCTTCTCATGGTACATGAGTGATCGTTCACACATACCTAGTATGGTGTTATATTGTTAGGGCATTTGTTTAAGTTGTGTTCTTTTTGCTAATTTCCTACAATATTCTTTGTCTAACCATCATCCCTTTGATGAACGTGAAACCCTTAGGACATATTAAGGAACGCTGAGGTGACCATGGTGACTTGGAATTTATGGGTTTAGTTTCCATATCATGGTTTGCATTTCATACACCATTGTCCTTTATGATATTCTGTTGAAGTTGATGATATTATAACGATGTATTTTTGCTTATGCAATGTTTTTTTTTTCTAAAAACGAAGTTATGTTGTTTTTAATAATTTTTTGATGTAGTAGTCGACTTAGTGGCATTGGAGATCTATGACCTTCTAACATTATAGAAAACTATTAGACAAATATGTTTGAAATTATGTTTACACTTTACCTTTGTTTGCACAAATTTTATTTTAAATGGTTTTCAAACTATTTTTAATGATTATTTCAAACTACCATATGAGGGGTTTTTCAATTTGTAAGGTAATAGCAATTTGGTCATACAAGGTACGCATATCTAAACATACTATCAATAGGGGTCTTGATGGTAAGTGATGGTTATAAGTGTAAGGTTGGATAAAATTCGCCACCCTTGTGGAGGCTATCTCATTGAGTATTTATAATACAAGAATATACAACATAATGAAAAGATCATTACAATCAATAATTTCCAAATTTATAGGTTGTATAATATATTTAAGGTTTTGTATGAGATATATCCTGAATAACCCCCTCCCCATGCAAATTGGTGGAGGTATAACTCGTAGTTTTGTACAAAGTGGTCAGAAAGTGGCCGAGGAAGACTCTTGGTGAAGACTTCCGCCAGTTGAAGCTTGGTCGGAACAAAATTAGTGTATACTTTCTTGGATAATACAAGTATGTGAATGAAGTGATAATCAATGTCAATATGCTTCGCTCTTCTATGAGATATAGGATTCTGACTATGAAATATAGCACTTCAGTTGTCACAAAGTATAGTAGGTCGATTTGGGGGCAAGACATGAAGCTCACAAAGTAGGCAAGTGACCCCAAAAATCTTAACAGAAGTGTTACCCATGTCACGATATTCAGATTCATAGCTAGAGCAAGACAGTCGGTTGTTTCTTTGCACTCTACGAAATAATATTTCCACTATGAAAGATGGAATAATCGTAAGTGCATCGGCTTGTCTCAAGAAAATAGGCCTAATTACGTCTGAGTAACCAAGTATCGCATAGGTTGGCGAATGATTAAACAAGAGCCCGAAGGAAAACTTCCATTTGACATAACGAAGTATTCGTTTGACAGCTTGAAAGTGGTCAAGTATGGGAGCATGTAAGAATTGGCTGACTTGGTTGACAACATAGGATAAGTCGAGAAGAGTAATGGCAAAATATTGGAGTGCACCAATAATGGATCGATGGATGGTAAGGTTAGTGAAAGGTGTACCGGTGCTCGAAAGATAATCAGTTGTGGAGATGGGACTTGCCATAGGTTTAGGATCCAGCTATGGAAACATCATGAGCATATTTGGCTTCTTAATAATAAGCTAACCTGAGACCAATGAAGTAACTAAGGGTCCCCAAACCTTTGATTGCAAACTCTTAATTGAGACGCGAGATGAAGTTTTATATCTTATTAGAATGATTATTGGTAAGAATTATATCATCAACGTAGACCACGAGAAATAGGCTGCATGATCCCTGTTGAATGTTGATACATAAAAAGAAAGGTATCAGCATGACTGAATACAAATCCTAATTCTATGAGAAAATAGTTGATCCATTAAAATCATTGCTTAAGACCATATAAGGCTTTCTTGAGTTGACAAACATGGTTTGGAAAGTATGAATCAATGAATCCTGGTGGTTTCTCCATAAACATTGTTTTAGTTACATGATCATTCAAGAATGCATTCTTGACATTAACTAATGAGAGGGCATTTGTAAAGGACAATCTGAATAGTAGAGGCCTTCACAACTGAACTTAACTTGAGAGAGTAATCCAAACTTGGTATTTGAGTGAATCCTTAAGCGATGAGGCGAGCTTTGAGAGACCATTAGAGTAGAATTTTATGCGAAACCCCCATTTGGAGCTAACAACATTGGATGATTTCGGGTATGGTACGGGAGATCAATTATTGTTGGTTCATAAAGCCTCTATTTCCTCATTCATAGATGCAAACCATTTAGGATCTTTGATGGGTTTGAAGCCACGTGGTTCTTTGCTAAACGACAAGGCTAAACGGAGAGAATTACTTTAGAGCTAATCAAAAATACGTTATATGTCACTCTTTAAATATATCGGCATAGACCCGAGTGGTCATAGGGTGCAAGGAGTTTGTTGGCATCGTGGGGTTGGGGGTGGTGGTAGTGCCGGTGTGAAGCGTTGCGGTGGCAACCGGAGGTAGGGATGGTGGCATAGGTGCAGCCATGGTTTTGGGTTGTTGTAGGGTGCGATGGACGGTGGTTTGGGCCACTTTTGATTCGACATAAAGCTGACAATAGGGTGGTACACCAGGCGAAGGCAATGATGTGGAGGGATGCAAGCTGACCATAGCAGTCGAATGGCTGTTATTGGTTGGATGTGGGATGCGAGATGACAACTCATAGTGGCTGGAAATTACCAAAGATGCTACATCAATAATGGGAAATTTTCCGACAAAGGGAAAATTAATATCATCAATTTGAGCATGATGAGATGTATAAACTCGCGAAGTGGCCAAGTCTAATCACCGGTGACCCTTGTATTAGTTGTTATAGCAAATAGATACATAGGATAAGCTCTGTAGAGCTAACTTTGGGGTTGGGAGGGGGGGGGGGGGTAATCCCCCAAGTATGGAAACACCCAACAACTAAAATGGTGATTTGGAGGTAATGATTTATTATGTATGTTGCAGAAGCAATGCAGTTATCAAGGTCAAAATTATAATAGCGATAATCGGTCGGGTATTTAATTTAGCGGTTCTTGCGATGGTATAACAGCTTTTTATAATATATAGAATTTATATATTAGACTATTACTACTAGAATTAACATCATACAAGTTATATAAAAAAACATCACATGAAGATTAAGACATAATATTCTACCATGATAGCAAACTTTTACAACAAATGTGTATCAATATCATAAGAACGCCACCGTGTATCTACATTTTATAAATAAAAATAGCAAGCTAATAAACAATAAAATATAAAACATGTGATTACATTAAAAAAATTTACTTACATGGTGCAACTTTCATTTTACTCCTTTTAGCATCTGCTGATCCGAATTAGCCACCTATCGCGGTTAATCGTGGTATTTTGTGGCCCAATTATCGCGGTTAATCGTGGTATTTCGCAGCACTATTTGTAGAACTGCTATAATTTTCTGCTAAAACGAACCGTTATTTTGTCAACTACTGCTAATCGTGATACTAGCGCAATACCAACACTATAGCGGCGCAATTAACTACATAGGGGGGAAGAAAATGCATATACCCAATGAGATGTCGGAGCATATGCATAGAAAAGCATGACAAGACCAGTTTTTTGTAATATGGTTATGTTTGTGCACTACAGGGCCATTATATTGAGGTGTGTAAGGGAATGTCATTTGGGGATGTGTGCCATTTGAAAGTAAGAGATTTCAAACTTAGTGATTAATACATGATGTAACACCATCGCTCTGAAAAGTTTTAATTTTGTTGCTAAATTGAGTTTCAACAAAACTCAAGAAACCTTATATAACACCAAACAAATCGGACTTGGACCGGAAGGGGAAGGACCCCAAAAATCACAATGAAAGAAATTTAAGATATCAAGCGAACGTTTGAAATAATTTCAAATGGTAAACGTTTCCTCTTAGATAGTTGATCAGAAGAGAAAAGTTATGGTTTATGGAATAATTAAGTAACAGAAAAACTACCGACTTTTACTAAAAAGAAAATAACATCAAAAAAGAATGTCACATACAATTGTACCAAATTCTGAATGAGGCTTTAAGACAATTGGAAGAAAGACTCGTTATGAACGCATTTTGGCCTTACTCAAGGATATAAAGTCCACAATCAACCCATCCCCAAGCTAGAATGTCCTGTGTGAGATGGTTCTGAATAGCTAAAAAAGAGTCAGAAAACAAAACATAATAGGTTGACCTTTTGTTAATTTACCAATGGAAAGAAAACTTATGTAAGATGATGAAGGACAAGAACATCAAAGAGATTAGTATTTTCAGAAGGCACAACTGATTGATGTGAGAAATAAGGAGAGTATTACCATTACAAAAAGCAGCAATATCCTTTCCAACATAAGGTTTGGAAGTGTCAAGAGTAGAGGGGGACAACATCATTGCTCCAGTGTCAACATACCAATCCAGAGAGTTCTTATTTACATGACACTTTGAATGGAAGGCGGTGGCAAGGTTTGTGTCAATGGAAGATGTCTATGTGACAAAAGAGGCAAAATCGGGGCACTAGTATGCATAGTGACCATCTGTCACACCCCCAAACCACGATGGCGGAATCGTCTGAGGGTGGATGACTTCATGAACAGTATCATAACAACGTTTGTACAATAGTGATCAAAGCAAACACATCCATCATATACATAATTGTAAATGTTACAAGATTCAAAATACAATACGTTCCAAATACAATTACAATATGATATCAAATATATAGTATGATGCCATAATGAACCATCGTCAAAACTTGTAGTTACCTGATTCATCAATTTCCTGAGAATACAAGTAGTTTGAAAAAGTGTCAACATTACGTTGGTGAGTTCATAAGATTTTTGTATGAGAAAATTTATAATCCTTTTTCCTTGTAAAGAGATAGTGTTTGAAACCAGAAAATCCAATATTTTCTTATAAATGAGTCGTAATCTTAAAAACCCAAAGACTGAAAATGTATAAGTATTCTATATTTGAAAATAGTATCATTCTTGTATGAAAATTATGTGAATACGTGTTTATTCGTAGATTAGTTGTAGATCTAATTTTGTAAAACCTTTACGTAGGTGAAATCGTATTTTATTTGTATCTTACTGGATTGTAGTTTTAATTCCATAAAACTCGTATGTATAAGTAAATCGTACTTGTATTTATATCTTGATAAAATGTAGTTTTAATTTCCATAAAATCAATGTGTATAAGTAAGACCATACTTATATTTGTAATTTGTTATAATGTAGTTTTAATTCTATAAAACTTGTATGAGAAATCCATTTTCTTGTAAAATATTGTATCGTAATTCAAAAAATCCAATATTTTCTTATAAATGTGTTGTAGTCTTAAAAGGTCCAAAGACTAAAAATGTATAACGTAAGTTGTATTATAGTATAAAACTATTTGAAGTGTTTATTTATCCACGTAAACATTTTGATTGTTTTCCCATGTGAGATGTCCTATAACCATACTGTGACCTTGTAGGCCTGCTGCGACGTTCTTCAGGCGTCGGAATGTTATGACATTTGTCACCCTAGACCCGTCGGTCTAACTGTAGCTAGCAGTTCAGATGCGGGATTGTCAATCCCGTATAGATCTATACACAATTATCACGTTCTCTTACCGAGACTCTGGTTATAAATACAGGACTTATATATCATGCTTAAATAAGCACTTGTGAAGACCCGTCTCACAAAAATGTATGTATATCAACTTGTTTACGTAATCTTTGTATATGAAAAACCCTTGTATTTGCACAATATAGTAATGTATAATAATTATATATTTTATATAATTATTTGTCTTGTTTAAAACGTCTTAGTAACCTTTGTATCCACAAACTATTCCTATAATAGTTTATTTTTAGTATTCTGTCATAAAAAGCATATATTTACGAATATATGTGAAATAACTTATTTGGATGATTATAAATAACATATTTTAAGATATTTTCTACAATAGTAGTGTAATAATTTGGTTTTACTCTTTATTAATTCCAATATAATATTTCATGACTATCAAATAAAGAACGGCCAGGTAGAAGATCAAATGGGGAGGCAGGACCCTTTCAGCGTATAAGCGTTTCGGAAATCCAACAACCTAGCCCAATTGATCGGCCTAGACACCGCTCTCGTAAGCAGATCAATCCATATTATATTTTTGGAATTATAATTGAATTGTTATAATAATAACGTTTTACCAAATTTGCATTTTGTTTACTATTGTTGCAAATGTTCCATAAATAGTCATTTTTATAATATAACTTGTATTCTTCCCCTAAAAACTTGAATAATTGTAAAAAGAAGGGGTATGAACTCACCTCAATGTCGACTAGCATCTAGTCGCCGATTGTTGTTAGATCGCCCGACTCTTTAACTCGAACTCACTATATTTATAACTGAAATATCTATTTCTACCGCTCATTCTTTGTATATATCTATATATATCGAAGAATATTCTAACAATATTATCTAGTGATATAGAGAGAAAAATATAAGGTGTGAAGAAATGATAGAAATGAAGCTTATATTTATAGTAGATTTATTTTCGTATAGCGGCCCTCAAGATACATATATTTGATAATTATAGCTTTTATAATTTGTTTATGACAAAACATACCCTTAAAATACTCTTTAAATAGATTTGATAGTTTTTATGTAAGATAAATAATTTTTGTTTATAAAAATGTAATCTACAAAAATCGTAGTTTAATAATATCAACTTTTTAACTAAAAATCTCTAACGAATTACCGAAAGGGTATTAATTGTAAGTTTAATAAGAGTATAAAGTTTAAATGTAAATTAGATTTCATTTTAATGAAAAAGAAAATATTAAATATGAAACTAATCTCAATAATATGAAATTTTGACGTCAGGTTGTTCGTATCAACGATACCGTTGTAACGGTATATTTTGTGTTTTATAAAACAATATATTATTATACTTAACAATACGTTTTGAATACGTATGATTTAAAATGAATATATGAATTTTTAAGGGTAAAATATGTAAAATTGGATAATAATGAAGTAGGACCCGCTATATATATATAATAATATTAAAGGTTCACGGATTCATTGAAATAACGACCCTCAATCAATCTATATATATATATATATATATATATATATATATATATATATATATATATATATATATATATATATATATATATATATATATATATATATTTATATTTATATAATCAAACGTCGCTTTCAAGTTAAATTATATGTTTTTCTATCATAACTTTTTATATATAACGTTTGGTAAAAATATAAATATATATTCGGAACCGTCGTAATTTTATCTACGTTTTGATATAAAATTTGTAATATTCCGAAGAGTTTTACATTTTTACCGTTCACTATTCACTATTCGGATACTATTCACTGTTCACTATTCACTATTTACTACGTGAAAAATAATAAAATAATCTTATTTTATTTTATTTTAAAAATATCTAACTTAATAGCGTTTGTTCGTATAATTGTTTTGAATTAGCATACATACTATTATATTATACAAAAATACATTATAGAGGTTATGAAATTTACATTTCATTGTATGTTTCGGTTGACTTGAGTTGACTTTTGTTGATTTAATTTGAGAGTTGTCACACCATCTTTAAGACTAAAAGCATAGTCACGGCTATTGGAAGAGTATGATTATTCATATTGGAATCGCAACTAAAAGCAGAGGCAGGTCGACGACTTAGGTTGACTGTAGAGGCAGCTTGAGGAATAGTTGGACCATGCATTGGTTTGACGAAAAGACCATGTCTTTCAACTTTAGAAAGTAAATTGCGGAAAAGATCTAATGTTGAAGTTAGGTATGGTGTGGTCGTCGATGTTGTTGTTGATACATGTTAGCTTAAAGATCTTATTGACAAGCTTCTCTATATAATTGTCAAAGTTAATATCATCTATTGTGAAAATGTTGGTGCGGTGCATCTTTTATCTATTCCAGTTAAGCACACACAGACCAAACATATTGAAATTGACGCTCGTTTTATCTATTACAAAGTGGCAAATGATGGTGTTCGTGTATTTCATGTTCCATCATCCTATCGATATATAAATATTTTCACCAAAAGTCTTCCGTCTTGCCTTCCTTGGTTTTCTATCCACTTTGAATGTTCAATCTTCCTTCCACCATCAAAATGCATAGTGCTATTAACGTATATTGTAACTAGGCGAATGCTCGCACGTTGCGCAAATGAAAGTTATGTAGTCAAATTGTTAATAAATACGTTGTTGGAAATGATTATGTCATTAACATTAACTATGCGATAATAATCCTAACACTGAGTTGATATATAGAATTGTAACTATTTTGATTAATATTACTCAATGAACTTTATCCGTGGCTTGTGTATTAATTAAGTTAAGTATAATTCTTGATTTATTGTTATTTTGAACTATTGTTATGCACTTATGCTTAATTAATTTAAAATTTACTTATTTGACAATATTTTAATTTCGGTCGTGATAATTACTTAAAATATCAACGTTTGTTATTGTTTGTTAACGACCACTTATTATAATTAGAAAAAATTAAAAAAGACATTTAAAAACTACTACTTAATAATAAAAAGTTATTGATACTAAAGCATTTGAAAAATTGTAGAATATTTAAATAAAATAACTACGTGATAATTATAATGATTTAGGGGTTATAGATATTTGAATACAATTTTAATTTTCTTAATTCATTTGTGTAGTTAACTATGTCAGCTATAATTTTTTTTATTTTACTCTTTTAACTTGTGATAAAAATAACATAATTTAACATATCTTTAAATAAATAAGTAAAATTTATAGCCTTTAAAATTGAGTTGTTTGATTAGCAAAAAAATATTTATCTCGATTCTAGATAACATCCAATTAACATGATAAATTCTCTATTTAATATGATATTTTTAAATTTTCCAACAATAAACATATATGTGAATTTATTTAATAAAAATAATGTACTTATAATTGACAATAAAGATCATTAATTAAAGTAAGTATTTTAAAATAATAAACATAAAGTGAGAGATTCAAATAAACAATATTATTGAAATTAGAATAATAAAAGATTTAATATATTAATTGAAAAGGAAATTGAAAAGTTTGAATTTCTAAGAGGTCTGAATTTTTAAGATCTGAATGTTTAACATGCTGTTTGGTTGGAACCTCTAAATTGTTGTTGTACGGTAGGGTGGGGGTGGGTGAATAGGGTGGGGGTTGGTGGGGTGGTATGGGGATGGGGTAGGATGTGGTGGGTGGGTTGTGGTGTGGTGGGTGTGGCTATGGGTGCCTCTTAATTTTATTAAGATATGGTTCCACCTCTTAATTTTTAATTAAGAGACTTTTATTCATATGATATCAAACACACTTAATCTGAAAATTAAGAGACTGTATCTTAAATTTTCAATTAAGAAGATATCAAACAGGGTCTTAGTAATGTATAATAGCTTGGCCCATGGCATGTTATCGTGTTGTATTTATCCAATGTTTGTATGAAATGGAAGTCGATTTTGGAAATTAAATCAAATCGCATTCTTCACAAAACTTTGTCTTATTAGTCCCAAAATTTGAAAACATACCAAGTTATTACATTAACATTCTTTAACACACTCCCTTAATTTTAACATGGAAGGCATCAAGCAAAAGTAGATTTTTACCGAAATAATTGTATCAGAACCACAAACCCTAAATCACAAAAAAACCCCCCAATCAACCCGTCGCAGTATTCTATACTACCACCGTCACCTCCAACCTCTGCTGATCACCACCGCATTGCCACAAATCGATTATTGTCCCCGCCTCCATGCTCTCTCTCTCTCTCTCTCTCCACCATGGCACCACACAGTCATCAGATAACTCTACGACCCTTCCTAGTCACACACGGCCTTATCTTCTACAGACGAAGTGGAAAGGGTCTAAATCCATATCATTAAAGAAAAATATGATGTGTATATCATATATCATATACTATTATACATGCATTTTGGTCGATGCATGAAGTTTTCAGTGGATTTGTTTACAAGCTATTCAATCGAGCATCAGAAAGTCGGCTATATGATCTTATTACAGCATACAAGTAACAAGTTCGTATAATAATAACTCACAAGTTATCCTCCTCTATTGATGATCACTTCACAATGAGCAACCATAGTCATCACTTATATCTATGTCTTCAATATCTGAATCATCCAAGTCGTCAAAGTCCATACTATCACCAAGAAACTGTGGTGATCCATTACTCAGCATTCCAGGATGAATTCTTGCTTCTTGTATTATGGAGAGTATTTCTTCAACACTTTGATACGTGTCATTTGAATTTGCATTGTTAGAGCTGCATCCAGCCATCAAATCTGTAGGTAAGTTCTTCAAAAACCATGGATGCATCTGAATTTCTTGGATGGTTATTCTCTGCACATGACCCAAAAAATAAGAACATGTATAGACAAGCAGGGAAAATTGCAAAGAATAGTAACATACTTTACTCTCGCTACTAATACAGGCAATGTACTCTACTTTTAACCCATAATAGCAACAAACTCATATCTTTTTATCCATAATAAAAATGTACTTATATTTTTACGCATAATAGCAATGTACTTGCATTTCATTACTAATAGTAGCAATATATAACCTGAATTTTTTGAATGCTTACGAGTTTCATGATACATATTGCTATTATCGGTAACAAATGCAAGTATGTTGCTATTATATGTAAAGAATCAATTATATTTACAAGTTTCAGGTCACATATTGTTATTATAACTATAAAATGTGAATACGTTTGTGTAAGAAATGTAAGTAGATGCTTACTGCTATTATGAATAAAAACTAAAGTACATTGCCTGGATTGGTGAAAAGAGTAAATTACATTGACAAGAAAATACTCCCTCTTATCACTTTGAAGTTTCAATATTTTCTTATTAGGATAGAATTTGACAAGAAATTTTTATTTGGATTATGAATATGAAATTCTACCTTTTCAGGGTTTGCAACAAATATCCGATAAAGAAGATGTTTGCATTCCAATGAAATTTCTACAGTATCCGGGATCGCGTATTGGACACTAAGTATCCGCTGTCATAAATCAAACCAACTTTAATCAAACTTTTTAGATTTTTCAAAATATAATGTCCTGATAAGAAGAAAACTAAAAGTACATTCCTATAAGAAAAAAAAATGAATGTACAATGTTGAAATAGAAAGAAGTGAAAGTAGATTGCGATTATACACAAATAAATGAAAGTATGTTGCTATTTCTTGCATTTAGCAGTGTAAGATATTTTACTCACGCAAACAGTTGTTCGGAAGTTTTTTGGATCATCGGGATCTCCAAAAGGATACGCCCCCACTAGCATCACATAAAGAGTAACTCCACATGACCAAACATCTGCAAGCTACAATTTCCAAGGATTAAAATAGGAACTCAAGTTTTTGAAAATGTTAGGGACTGTTTGATAGCATCTGAATGATCACATTCAGAGGTATGAATCATTAAGAGGATCTAAATAAAAAGAAGCTTTTAGGTTAAAGGGTATATACGAAAGCTTTTTGATAAACAAATGATTCAGATATATTTTTCCAGTTAATGATTCAGAGCCCCATTAGGAGGCCCTGACCGATTAAGAGGTAAAAATTTTATGAAACAAACACTTAAAGCATTCAGATTAAGAGACTATCAAACACCTTCTTACTAGTCATTTGCAATGGCATCTTTGTAAATAGCCCTAAAATAAAAGACTAAAAAGTCAAATCGGCACCTTTCCATCATATTCTTTTCTTGAAAGAACTTCAGGTGCAATGTAAGCTGGTGTTCCAACTGCTGACTTTGGTTGAGAATGTAGAACCGCTGACTGAATTACACAAAACCGCAAGAGTTTAATAATTGAAAAAATGTCATTAAATGAAATTATTACCTTTGAGTACCCAAAATCACATATTTTAACACGGGGAGCTGTGCTTCCATCTAGGAGTGTGTTTTCGAGTTTAAGATCTCTGTGACAAACTTCCTGTAATGCATCAATCGGTCAAGAAATAAAAGAGGTGATGTTATATTGAACTAAAAGAAAAAGGCTGAAAATGGAGTTTATGTATTTATACCATTGAATGACAGTAGCTAACTCCTGATATAAGTTGTTGAAAGAAAAATCTTGCCTGGTGAATAAGAGAAACAGAAACATAATCAAAAGCATAAATCTTCATGATATTTGAGTTTTGAGAGTGAAATGAGTTAGAGCATTTATGATGTTAACCCAACAAAGATCTTATTATTTTTGTCATATCAATTTTCCACTAACATTTATTAACAAAAACCTATTATCAATATATAACCTTCTCAAATGCATAAAACTTTTCAAAACTTGTTTCCTAAATTAACTAACTTATCGTCATATATATGAAATCTTTTATAAAATAATCTTATAATTTCTCATTTTTAAACACATGTTAAACTTCTCAATACAATATTACAATACAATAAAAATCAAAATGTATATAGTTGTAAAGATAAAAAAACAATGATAAAAATATTATGAGATCGCTATGTTTTTTAATATTTGGTATTGGGGAATAAGATGAATATTATGGAATAGTTAACTAAATAGATTAATTAGTCAAAAAATAATAAAAATAAAAAGTTAAATTTATCCAGTAGAGTAAAAGAAATTATTTAATGAAGAAGTTTAAATGTAAAAAACAGAAAAGTTAAATAAGCATTTATAATTCTACAAATGTTTGATGTAAAAAAAAAACCTTTTGTATTCCAACCTTAAAACGTTTTCAAAGACTAAATTAAAAAAAATAAAAAGCTATGCAAAAATTCGAACCGCGTAGATGTTATAAATCCGTTAAACTATAACAAAATGTTATAATAATCTTATTATGTAGAAAGGCTAAAAAGATTTGAAATAATTCAAGAATTTAGTATGTAGAGAACTTGCCTCATTTTCACTGAATTTTCCCGCATTGCATATCCTCTCAAAAAGCTCTCCTCCAGCAGCATATTCCATGACAATTGCTAGATGTGTTGGCGTTAACAAGACCTAAAATAATATAGCAATGTACTTTCATATATATTTTTTAATGAAATTTAACAAATATATTCTTCATGCTTTCATGGATTTTGACATCAACATGTGCATGTATTCAATTGCTATTTTTAGGGATAAATGTCAGAGATAGCATTGTAGTTTTTATTATAGTAGTGAAAAATCATTTCTGTTTGAATGACACGGCTATAAGTTTTCAAAATACAATGGTCTAAAAGAAAGAAATGACATAAATCGACACGTTTATTTACTTTTTTAAGAACATTCAAGAAACCTAAAACTTTTATCATTTGTCTATTTGTGTAGTAGATATGAACTCAAGACTTTTAAGTTATCTTAAACGAGTATCAACCACTTGAATAATTGAAATAATAAACAATATGAATCTTTTTTTATACTCCTCTCCAAATGGGACCCACAAATAAAAAAGAGAAATGGAAGCAAATAGTCTAAAGTCCTAAACAAATGAAAAATATTCTCATTATGTACTTAAACAAATTCCATCTACAACAGAAGAGTAATGTGGTCTAACATTTAAATGTCAAATGTGTAAATCTTTAACTCGAAAAATCACATGAATTTCTTTTAATTTATGTATAGAAATTTTGTATCCACGTTGTTTACACAAAAAGCAATAAACAGAGAGAAATTAACGTACAAGAACTATGTTTGAACTTTGAATCTTTTATCAGAAACATTCGTAACAAATCACAATATCCATGCACCTTTTTGAACCTTTAAAGTCAAAATTTGACTTTTTAGGATCAAAGGAAGTAATAGCAATGCAATTAAGCAATTTCCGAAGTAAATACAGAAGTATGCCATTAAATAATACCGGCACAAACATCCAAAAACCCACTCCGATACACAAAAAATAAAAATAAAATAAAAGAACCTCTTTGAATCTGATGATATTTGGATGCCTCAAAGATCTGTGATTCATAATTTCCCGCTGGACATGTTCATCAATCTGCAAAATTTCATAATTCTTGATCAAACCCAGAAAGCGATTCACATTAAATCAACACAAGAACTGCAACAAAACATCAAACGATTCAAAAAGATCGAAACTTTATTTAAATAAACAGACAACCTTTTGGCCCCTTTCGATAAACTTGACAGCAAACAGCTCTCTAGTCCCCTTGTCCCTAACAAGCTTGGCTACCCCAAAATTACCCGACCCGATTTCTTTAACCAGTTCATATCTCTCCATGTTTGCCCCAATTCGATCAAGAAACTGAAATCATTCAAACCCACAAGAACGTAAGTGAGGATATGAAGAAGCAAAATGGAAATTTTTACTGGTTTGGTAGGTGATGAAGTGTGTTATGGGTCAAGAAGAAGAGAGTAGACTTGACTGATCACATGCTAAATATAGAAATTATGATGGGTATAAAGAAGTGTCTCTTTCTTATTATACTACCCATACCTTGCTATTATTGGATGAAACTACCACCCTAGATGTCTTAACCAGGTGAACTTTGAGTTTTGAGTTGTTGTAAATTTGTAATCCACTATAATGAAATTGATATTTTCCATGATCATATTTAATATATAAAAAGGGATAGTTCTAGTTTTGTATCTACTAAAATGGTTAAATATTCAAAATGTTGATACGGGTGATCTTAGATAAACCTTATTTATGTGTTTAAGTGTGTGTTATGTGTGTTGACCTTTATACAAACATGTCACATCATGAGGTATTTTTTTTACCAATACCCTATTGATACTTGAATAAGAATTAGTTTTAACAAATATGATTTTTAATGGGGTGATCTGTATATAACAATTTTTATTCATACACAATAATTCATATTATAAAGATGTTGTACATTATGCAAAAAAAAAAGTATTGAATTGTTATGTATGATATTAAAATTGTTGTGCACTGGTCATTTCTTTTTTTGATAAAATTATTTATATGAATAATTGTTTGTTAATTCTAAACCCTAAACCCTAAACTCTTAATAATAATAATAATAATAATAATATTATTATTATTATTATTATTGTTGTTATTATTATTATTTTTAAGTGACAATATTACTTTAAGCACGTCCTAAAAACTCGGTCAGTTACATTTACATGTGACTTGCGGCTTGAAAGTTTATATTTTTTCTAAATTAATATGAACTTTGAATTGTTTTATATCTTTTAAAAAGATGTGTTCTCTAAAAGATTGTCGAGATATGACGAATTTAAAGGAACATGTGGCAGTTGTTATCTAGTAGGTGGCATCCTACGAGACAAATCAACTAGTTGGAAAGAACGAACGAGGACAAGACCCACCATTATGGAGGAATTTGTTTGTTTATTAATGTATCGTATTCTTTTAGTTGTGCAATCTTTATGTTACATGTGTACGAAGAATAACAAACGGTTTAAATATATGCTATCATTTAGTATAACTTTATTTATCTTTATTTACCTAACCTTTCTTTTGTGAATGGGTGAAAGTGGACATATGTGGACTTCTAACAACATAATTTGAATTAACGTGTGTGTCCAATGTGGATTTAAAGATTTAATACAAATTATGAGGTGTGGAGTGAGGCATCTATGTAAGACGAGTTTAATTCACGAAAACTATTAAATGTGGAGTTAAAAGGGTTGTGCCCCTTTAAGGGGTCTAGGGGCAGAGCCCCTGACTCATGCTCAAAGGCCGTGGAAAAACAAGACCAGAATGAAAGATCATTGAAAGAACGGGTTGATTAGGGGTCTCTTCAGAGAAGGGCATGTTGTCCAATAGCCATTTTTCAACTGCCTAATTCGTAAGTTTTGTGGATCTTATCTAAAATTTGGACAGATGAGTATATATACTCATATAATCATATTTCTCCATCTTTGGTACTATATGTTAAGTATGTGGAGTCTAATCTAAACGAAGAAAGATATTGCGGCCAAAGAATACCAGTGGATCGAATCAACCAGAAACTCAGGCAAGTCTGCCGGTGCGGGTGGGAGATTGTGCTTCGGTCGGATCAGTACTCCTCGTCCGAGGAATCTCCTTCGCCTTAGTTACGCAAACCGAAGTGAGATCGACAGATGTAAAATAGTATCACGAGTCGGGTGCATTTCACCCAGATTAACAGCAATACTACTTTAGTGGATCCGCAGTTCGGTCAGAACCGAAGTTTTGTGCCTAAAACACAAAGTGTCATCACACGTTAGCCCGTTCATAAGGAGAAATATCGATTCAGAAAGTAAATTTACACGATATGTGAGAAATCCATATTCATTGATTATCAAACCATTTTGTACCCCTTATTTACTAACATGATGTCATTGATATTGTGATATAAATAAGGATTTAGTTCCCTTCGTGGTAAAAGAAAATTATTCCATGTGCTTTAAGGTAGAATACTATTAAAAAGAAGTATAAAATGATATAAAATATGTATGTACCAAGATATTGACTCAATAATATTGAAAAACATTAGGTAGTATTTTAATTGTTATTTCACAAACTCGATAATAATATAGCTCAAGTTTATAAAATCTGCGATGGCAAATGTCTGAAGAAAAGTTCCAGTGTAAAAAGTATTGATCTCAATGTTAGTGTATCTAGTAATCTCAAGGTTAGCATATGTATATATGGATGTATATGATTGTATACACGGTCCATGTTCAGCCTGCTCAACATAGCCTATAATTTCCTTGTAATCTTGGTATATACGTTTTTGTGTGATGAAATATATCAATTCATGGGGAAATATTATTCCACATGATATCAGATCGAAAATCGCTACTTTCTTAAAACATCGCATCCCCCCTTCCTTGCCTCCACGTTGTAACCCTAATCCCAAGGCCTTCTAGCAAACGGCAAGCACGACTCCTCATCATTCTCCTCCTCTTTTGCCCTTTAATCGAGAAACCATCCGAGATTACCAACATAAAATCTTACATACCCATCATCATGAGATCATGGATCTTTAATGTCTCATCTATGATATCTAGTGTAAATTATTTGATTACAATTCATTGGTTTTACGGTTTTTGGCCACATTGACTGTTTGAACGACATAAAAGTTACAAAACTCGAAGACTTTAATTGGAACAATGTCGACTCCACCGTCAAGTTTTGGATGTATATTACAATCTCTCAATCTTTGCTTGAGATAATTCTCAAGAGGAACGCTACAGCCAGACAAGTATGGATAAGTTTGGAAACACTATCAACTCCATTGTCAACTTGTGGATGTGTGTGTATGTGTATATACATACATACGTACATACATACATATATACATATATACATACATACATACATACATACATTGTACTATAAAAATGTACCAATTATAGCAATGTTATCCAAAAACACAAAGCAATTCAATTGTTGTAACTTTTCATATTTTTCAAAATATAATGACCTAATAAGAAGAAAACTAAAAGTACAATGTTATATTTAGGTTAGCTTTTTATTACTATAATGCCTTAATAAGGAAAAAGAACTTTAATGTACAATGTTGTAATAGAAAGAAATAAAAGTAGAAAGTGATAATACACAAATAAATAAAAGTATGTTGCTATTTCTTGCATTTAGCCATCTAAGATATTGGTCACACAGATAGTTGTTCGAAAGTTCTTTGAATCGTCCTGATCTTCAAAAGTATATGCCCCCACTAGCAACTACAAGAGATACGAAAAGTTTAGATTTTAGTAATGTCAATATTAATTATCTTTAGTAAATGACCACCCTTTTCTTTGTTATAAACCTCAACTTTAAAAAGGCTAAGATCCAAATTGGGTAGCTACTACTTTGCTTTGTTGATCATACCCAAAATAACATGTCAAATTGGTAGGTAAATGTTATGAATCGTATTGGAGTTAGGTTATTCTAAAACTGATAATTATTGTGTAACTGTGACACTGTGTGGACCAATCAAAATTCAAGAAAAAACCAGTTTTCGTAATTATAGTAGTCGGTTACCAGATTTATAGGATTTTATTCATTTAAAATCAATTGATTTATATGTCAATTATTATTATGTCCATGTCCGGATTGAAAATGATTGGTCCACATTTAGTTACAAGGTTATACAATATTTATAAAATTACATTTGATCGTTTGTAAAACACCTTTAGATTTTAAAACATTTTTAACTCCTAAAACCATTTAATTGAAGTTTTAAAATAGAAATTTTTTAAGTTAAAATATTTTATTATTTAATTTCTCTCACAAAATTAATTAAAATATCGCAAGCAACACATCATACGCAATTCATATTAACAACTAAAAAAATTGTGTTGCTAAAGCCTGGTCCTTAAAGAAATAATTTCTTGAGTCGTCAAGAGAAAATTCATTTTAAGAAAAAATCTTACACTTAATGAATTTAAATTGGACTCAATAAATAAACTTGTCAAAAATAAGAAAAACAATTATTTCAACTATTGTCGATTGCACCATAACTCATTGGTGTAGTTGGACCGTAGGCGGTAGCTCTTCTGTCGTTGTCTGTCACCGCTATCAAGGAGGAGAATTTAAGCAAGTCTTGGGCCGATCCTTGTGGTAGGCCAACGCTACTTATGTTGAGACCACCTTAGGTCGACGTAGGATGAAGTCGAGACCCATATTAGGTAGGGATTGGCTTGGGTCGAGAATTTCTTGGTCAGAATCAGGTTGGAGGAAAACCACATTGGGTTGATAAGGTGAAAAAGTAAATTGGATGAAGTGAACAAGCAGCTTATTAGGATTAATATCTCTACAATCAACACACGATATAACGTATTTGAGGTATATGATGCTCGTTATGGCAATTACATAGAATATTCGATGACCAGGTTCTTCTCTATTTCAATATGAACATATATACAAACAAAATTACAACACTCATTCAGAATGTCAATAAATATATAAGGCACTTTTAGTGATTAGTTCATGATGATTAAGGCCCAACTATATTGGTTACTTTTCATCTTTAACATTTATATAGTAATAAATCAATGGTAGATTGGAGGTTTTGTAACACCCGACTTATTAACAAAAACACCCCAAAAATTTTTGTATTTTTCAAACCAAATATTTTACAATAAAAACCATAAGTATAGGGTATTAGCTAACAACATACGAGTACAAGTGTATCACGAAGTACAATACATAAATATTATACATTCTTCAAGCCGGGATGTCACTTCAAATTCTAAATCATCAGTCACGGACTTTGTCATTTCATTTAGCAGGGTCACGCTCACCTGCAGGGACATATCAAATAAACTGTGAGCTATAAAGCCCAATGAGTAATCAAATCAAATATAACATGTATAAGAATGAAATTCTCTATACAAAATCAATTAAGCAATATCATGCAATATAAAATCATATATGGCTCACGGGTTATCCCGCTGTTGCCTAGACTCACGGCTCCGTTCTTGCCATCAAAATGACTCACGGCTTATCCGGTCTTGTCTATATAGGTTTGACTCACAGCTCCGTTCTTGTCTATTATAGACTCACGGCTTATCTGGTATTGTCGCACCATTAAAATTGACTGACTCACAACTCCGTTCTTGTCTATAGCAGACTCACGGCTTATCTGGTATTGTCATGTCATTATTGTTGACTCACAGCTCCGTTCTTGTCTTTATCAGACTCACGGCTTATCTGGTATTGTCATATATCGAATCATGTAATTTGTCATTTTTGTCCCCCAAAATCATTTCCATTTGCAGCTGCCCATATAACACATATCACATCGGATAATAGTGAGATTACTCACCTGAAGGTTTGCTACAACTAGCGTTTGTTGTTCCTTGCCGTGAAATGAAATCCGTAGGATTTTGTCCCGTGCCTATAATTCCATTCATTATCAAAATTATTATAGGTTAATAGTCATTCAAATTAACCCTAATACAATAGAGTTCAATATAATATTGTTATAAACAATGCCTAGTTAATAAACTTTCCGTTTACTAACTTTATATGAATTTTACTATTCACCGAGGCATTCGGATCGGTCTACAGTGCCCCCGAGGGGTCGAAAACTCAATATGAAAATTTTCCCAAACTTTTTAGACCATAACGAGCCTATGGTTCAAATTTGAGCTAAATCGGACAAGCCAAGCAAAAGTTAGCGTTTTTGATCCCCTGCCTGGCCTCTGCTCGGAGGCGCACTGCGCCTAGGGGAGGGCGCACTGCGCCTGGGCGCACCCCGCCTGGCTCCTGGGCGCACTGCGCCTAGCGGCAGTGCAGGTCCCCTGGCCAGTCGCGATTTATGCACTGTAGCTTGCAGTTTTGGTCCATTAAGTCCTTATTTATGTTCTTAATCACTTGGGGTTTATTCCTAGGCTAAAACCTTACATTTTAACAAGGTTTTTAACTCCCAAAACACCCTCAATCAATCATATGAAGAATTAGGGTTCTTAGTTCTAACAACCCCAAATCTTCAAATCCATCCAAAATAACAATCTACTTCCATTTTCTTTGGTTAAGTCTTTATTAGAATGACTTAATGGAAGTATTACATCAATCTTAACACCCAATCATAACTGTAATTACAGTTTTTGAGTTCTACAAAACTCATCAAGAACAACTAGTCAAGAGTTTGGAAACTTACCTCTAAACTTCCAATTATACCCTTGTAAATGCTATAATCCAACTTGCAAGTTCCAAGCCTTCAAGAACCTTCAATCCTCTGCAGAAATCAGCTCCTAGAACACTCCCGTAACTCCCAAAATTCTGCACAAGTGTTTTCTTTTATACCTCCAAAATTTGCATTTTTGGTCCTTGAAGTTCTAAGTCTTAAACTCTTGCCACCATTTACACAATTTATGACACAAATTCAGTTTATTATAACATTTTAAGTCCAAGACTTAAAATATTATTACAAAACAAGTCCTTTTCTGTCAAAAAGACCAAATTACCCTTTTGAGGTAAAATGACCATTTTGCCCTTTTTATTATAATTATATAATAAACATGTTTTGGCGTTACAAATTCTCCCCTCCTTTAAGAGATTTCGTCCCCGAAATCATACAAAAAGTTGAGGATATTTTTCCCTCATTTCACTTTCGGTCTCCCACGTCATGTCGGAACCCTTGTGATGACGCCAAAGGACTTTCACCATGCTGATCTTCTTATTTCGCAGCTGTCTTGTCTTGCGGTCTAGCACCCGCTCGGGTTGTTCTGGATATCTCAGCTTTTCATTCACTTCAATTTCAGCAAGAGGTATATGTTGAGACTTATCAAACAACGTTTTCCTCAAATGGGATACATGGAATACATCATGTATACCATGAAGTTCATCAGGTAACTCCAATCGATACGCCACGGCTCCAACTCTTTGGGATACACGGAAAGGTCCAATGAAGCGAGGACTCAACTTCCATTTCTTCCCAAAACGAATTAAGCCTTTCCAAGGAGATACTTTGAGCATTACCATGTCCCCTACTTGGAATTCTATTGGTTTCACCCGTTTATCCGCATACTGTTTCTGTCTATTCTGAGCTACCTTCAAATTTTCGCGTATCAGTTTGATCTTTTCTTCAGTCTGTGCTACAATTTCGGGTCCAGCCAACGGCTTTTCCCCAACTTCAGTCCAGCAGGTCGGAGTACGGCATGGTGCTCCATACAAGGCTTCATACGGGGCCATCTGAATGCTGGAATGATAGCTGTTATTGTACGCGAATTCTACCAGAGGCAAATGATCTTCCCAGCTTCCACTGAAGTCAATGACACAAGTTCTCAACATATCTTCCAAAGTTTGAATAGTTCTTTCACTTTGGCCATCGGTCTGCGGGTGGTATGCAGTACTCATAAGTACTTTTGTACCCAATTGCTTTTGAAGACTCTGCCAAAAATGAGAAGTAAACCTACTATCTCGGACCGATACAATCGATGCTGGTAATCCATGTCGACAAATCACCTCATCAATGTAGATTTTCGCCAGTTGATCTACTCTGTACTTTTCTTTATATGGTATGAACTGTGCCGATTTAGTCAATCGATCAACAATCACCCATATAGAATCATAACCTCGAGGTGTCCGCGGCAACTTTGTTACAAAATCCATGGTAACATGGTCCCACTTCTTCTCTGGAACCGGCAATGGTTGTATTTCCCCGTACGGTTTCTGATGGTTTGACTTAACTTGCAGACAAGTCAAACATCTTTCCACAAATCTTCCGATGTCCCTCTTCATTCCAGGCCACCAATACATCGGTTTTAACGTCCGATACATCTTGGTACTGCCCGGATGAACTGCATAACGGCTATAGTGTGCATCTTCTAGAAGCGAATTCCGCGCTTCTCCTTGTTTTGGGACCCATATTCGACCTCTGAAGGTCTTCAATTTCTGAGCATTTTCTTCCAGATGCTTCAAGTATCCAACCATTCTTTCACTTTTTATATTCTCCGGCTTACACGCTTCTTCTTGTGTTGAACGAATCAATTCTGGTAACCGGCTTACTACACCCATGCATGCGGATGTAACTTTCAGAGGAGCTTCTTTTATGCTTAGTGCATCTGCCACCACATTCGCCTTGCCAGGGTGGTACTGAATTTCACAATCAAAATCTTTCAGCAGATCCATCCACCTTTGCTGTCTCATGCTAAGCTCTTTCTGATCAAAGAGGTACTTCAGGCTCTTGTGATCCGTATAAATGACAAACTTCACACCGTATAAATAGTGCCTCCATAACTTCAATGCTAAAACCACAGCAGCTAATTCCAGATCATGAACTGGATACTTCTTCTCGGCATCTTTCAATTGGCGGGACGCATAGGCTATGACCCGACCTTTCTGCATTAGCACACAACCAAGACCAATTCTAGAAGCATCGCTGTAGATCACATACTCTTCTCCGCTTTGTGGTAAAGCCAACACCGGTGCTTCAGATAAAGCTTGTTTCAACTTCTGGAATGCTTCTTGTTGTTTTTCGGCCCACGTGAACTTTTCACCTTTCTTGGTCAACTTGGTCAACGGAGCAGCTATCGAGGAGAAATTCTCAACAAATCTTCTATAATAACCTGCCAAACCAAGAAAACTTCGTATCTCAGTGGGACTTCTAGGCGGTTCCCATTTCATAACAGCTTCGACCTTCGCTGGATCTACTTTCACCCCGTCGGCATTGATTACATGGCCAATAAATTGAACTTCCCTTAGCCAGAAATCACACTTAGAAAATTTCGCATACAGCTTTTCTTGACGAAGCAGCTCTAACATCTGTCGCAGGTGTACCTCATGTTCAGCTTGGCTCCGAGAATACACTAAGATGTCATCAATAAACACTATCATCGAGGTATCAAGGAACGGTCGACACACCCGGTTCATAAGATGCATGAATACGGCTGGAGCATTGGTTAACCCGAAAGGCATCACCAAAAACTCATAATGACCGTATCTCGTTCGAAAAGCTGTCTTCGGGATGTCTGACTCCCTTATCTTCAACTGGTGATAACCCGACCTCAGGTCAATCTTGGAAAAATAGGACGCGCCTTGCAGCTGATCAAACAAGTCGTCTATTCTGGGTAGCGGGTACTTGTTCTTCACCGTGATCTTGTTTAACTCCCGATAGTCAATACACATGCGCATTGACCCATCTTTCTTCTTAACAAACAAGATAGGGGCTCCCCAAGGCGATGTACTTGGTCTGATAAAACCTCTGTCTAGTAGTTCCTCCAGTTGCTTCCGCAGTTCCACCATCTCTAAAGGTGCTAAACGGTATGGAGCTCGGGCAACAGGTGCAGCTCCCGGAACTAGTTCAATCGTGAACTCAACCTGTCGATCTGGTGGCAACCCTGGAAGTTCGTCTGGAAACACATCTGGGAACTCGTTCACCACGTTCACATTCGCTAGCCCTACTTTAATCGGTTGAGCCACCGATACATAAGCTAGATAGGACATCCCTCCTTTACTGATACAGCTTCGGGCTTGAGCAAAGGAGATGACCGGCATTCGCAATCGAGGTCTTTCACCCTGAATCTTTATCCATTCTCCATCCGGTGTTAACACTGTGATGTTTTTATTTCTGCAATCCATGTTAGCATAATTCGTTGCTAACCAGTCCATTCCCACAATCACACCAAATTCATTGGTAGTCATCGGCTTCAAATCTATAGGGAAAACGGTCCCGTAGATTTTAAGCTGACAACCTTCCAGGTGTTCGGAAACCCAAACATATCTGCCGTCTGCTATAGCTACTTCCAAGCTTTCATCCATTGGAGTTAACGGTACGTTCAGGCGACACAACAAAGACTCCGATACGAAACAGTGAGTAGCCCCCGGATCAAAAATAACATATATAGGTATGGAATTAAGAGTGAAGATACCTGTCACCACATCTGTTTTCTCACGGGCTTCCTCCACAGTCATCTGGAAAGCTCGCGAGGCCACTGGTCGTCCCCTGTTCTTCGGCTCTTCTTTCTTTCCCACTTGATCATCCCTGGGCCTTTCACTGTAGACACCAGATTTCAGTTGAGGACAGTTCGGACGGATGTGATCTGTAGCTCCACATTGGTAGCATCTTCGTTCCGCCCGATACTCCCGTATAGAATGACCCGTTCTTCCACAATTTCGGCAGCTAACTGACCCAGTATCACTGCGACAACTACCAAAATGCCTTTTTCTACACTTCTCACACCACTTTCCTTCGTCCCTCTGGCTTTTTCCCTTAGACCCGGATTGTTGCGACTTTTTCTGAGGCGTCCAACCTTGGTCTTCCGCCTTTCTTTTTGTTTCAACGGCCTTCTTTTCATCTTCTTGTTGCTTTAATTCGGTCTCCCTTTCTGTGGCTCGATCCACCACTTGCCGGAAAGTAGTTAGTTTCAACGGTTGCACTATTTCTCTAATTCGGGTTGTCAACCCCCGGACATACTTGTCGATCTTTCTCTTTTCAGTGTAGATATGGTGTTCCGCAAACCTAGCTTTCTCCAGAAAGCTAAGAGTATATTCCTGAACAGATCGGGAACCCTGTTCCAGATGCAGGAATTCATCCTCCAACTTCTGAATAGCTACTTCTGAGCAGTATTCTTCATTGAACTTTGTCTTGAATTGCTCCCAAGGTATCGATTGGGATGAATCAAGATCCAGTGATTTGTAGTTGGTTTGCCACCAATATAGTGCACCGCTTGTAAGTTGGTTCGTGGCAAATTCCACTTTATCATCATCCGCACACTTGCTTACTCGGAACACCTTCTCAATATGCATGATCCATTCCATAGCTTTGACTGGATCATCTGTCCCCGAGAATTCTTTTGGTTTACAACCAAGGAAGGATTTATACGTACACCCAACTTTCTTTATCGAGGCTTCCCCACCTTGAGTTTCCTTTACTGCCCGGGCCCGACTTTCTCCCTGGCTTTCATCTTCCAGCTACCTGTCATGAACACTTTTTGCAGCCTCTTCAGTAGGATTTGGATTGGCGCTCGGATTAGGATTGCCACTCGGGTTAGGGTTGTTCGATAATACTGGCATCATTTGCCAAACCACTTCTTCCACTATCGCCCGAATATCAGGTGGATTTTGTCCCACCGGTTCCCGTGCTGGTGCTCTTCGCCCAATAGAGCCGCGTGACCTAGCTGGTCCACTTCTTGCAGTTCCACGCGAATTCGCACCAATGGGATTGCTTCGTGTATTTCTCATACTTAAAAATTTCAGCAAACCGTTAGATTACATATATAATAACAAACTTATATATCTAACAGTCCATTTATCGGTTTTTCTCTCAAGATTTAAGTCCAGGAATCTAATCTAAGACACCTAGTTCACTTAAACCACGGCTCTGATACCAACTTGTAACACCCGACTTATTAACAAAAACACCCCAAAAATTTTTGTATTTTTCAAACCAAATATTTTACAATAAAAACCATAAGTATGGGGTATTAGTTAACAACATACGAGTACAAGTGTATCACGAAGTACAATACATAAATATTATACATTCTTCAAGCCGGGATGTCACTTCAAATTCTAAATCATCAGTCACGGACTTTGTCATTTCCTTTAGCAGGGTCACGCTCACCTGCAGGGACATATCAAATAAACTGTGAGCTATAAATCCCAATGAGTAATCAAATCAAATATAACATGTATAAGAATGAAATTCTCTATACAAAATCAATTAAGCAATATCATGCAATATAAAATCATATATGGCTCACGGGTTATCCCGCTGTTGCCTAGACTCACGGCTCCGTTCTTGCCATCAAAATGACTCACGGCTTATCCGGTCTTGTCTATATAGGTTTGACTCACAGCTCCGTTCTTGTCTATTATAGACTCACGGCTTATCTGGTATTGTCGCACCATTAAAATTGACTGACTCACAACTCCGTTCTTGTCTATAGCAGACTCACGGCTTATCTGGTATTGTCATGTCATTATTGTTGACTCACAGCTCCGTTCTTGTCTTTATCAGACTCACGGCTTATCTGGTATTGTCATATATCGAATCATGTAATTTGTCATTTTTGTCCCCCAAAATCATTTCCATTTGCAGCTGCCCATATAACACATATCACATCGGATAATAGTGAGATTACTCACCTGAAGGTTTGCTACAACTAGCATTTGTTGTTCCTTGCCGTGAAATGAAATCCGTAGGATTTTGTCCCGTGCCTATAATTCCATTCATTATCAAAATTATTATAGGTTAATAGCCATTCAAATTAACTCTAATACAATAGAGTTCAATATAATATTGTTATAAACAATGCCTAGTTAATAAACTTTCCGTTTACTAACTTTATATGAATTTTACTATTCACCGAGGCATTCGGATCGGTCTACAGTGCCCCGAGGGGTCGAAAACTCAATATGAAAATTTTCCCAAACTTTTTAGACCATAACGAGCCTATGGTTCAAATTTGAGCTAAATCGGACAAGCCAAGCAAAAGTTAGCGTTTTTGATCCCCTGCCTGGCCTCTGCTCGGAGGCGCACTGCGCCTGGGCGCACCCCGCCTGGCTCCTGGGCGCACTGCGCCTAGCGGCAGTGCAGGTCCCCTGGCCAGTCGCGATTTATGCACTGTAGCTTGCAGTTTTGGTCCATTAAGTCCTTATTTATGTTCTTAATCACTTGGGGTTTATTCCTAGGCTAAAACCTTACATTTTAACAAGGTTTTTAACTCCCAAAACACCCTCAATCAATCATATGAAGAATTAGGGTTCTTAGTTCTAACAACCCCAAATCTTCAAATCCATCCAAAATAACAATCTACTTCCATTTTCTTTGGTTAAGTCTTTATTAGAATGACTTAATGAAAGTATTACATCAATCTTAACACCCAATCATAACTGTAATTACAGTTTTTGAGTTCTACAAAACTCATCAAGAACAACTAGTCAAGAGTTTGGAAACTTACCTCTAAACTTCCAATTATACCCTTGTAAATGCTATAATCCAACTTGCAAGTTCTAAGCCTTCAAGAACCTTCAATCCTCTGCAGAAATCAGCTCCTAGAACACTCCCGTAACTCCCAAAATTCTGCACAAGTGTTTTCTTTTATACCTCCAAAATTTGCATTTTTGGTCCTTGAAGTTCTAAGTCTTAAACTCTTGCCACCATTTACACAATTTATGACACAAATTCAGTTTATTATAACATTTTAAGTCCAAGACTTAAAATATTATTACAAAACAAGTCCTTTTCTGTCAAAAAGACCAAATTACCCTTTTGAGGTAAAATGACCATTTTGCCCTTTTTATTATAATTATATAATAAACATGTTTTGGCGTTACAAATTCTCCCCTCCTTTAAGAGATTTCGTCCCCGAAATCATACAAAAAGTTGAGGATATTATAAACTCTTGATTGCTATGTGACTATACTTTGTAACTTGTTTTATACATGAAACATGATTTTGGAAATGTTTTCATTGGGAAAATACAAAATTGTTGTGAACTTGTTTTTTCATCATATATCTACATATCATTTAGGATAGGTGACTTGTGTGTATCTCGAGGACTTTTGAGAACAAATTCTCCTATTGTTGTTATTGTTGTCAAGCTATAAATGCTTTTGGTAATAGACTTTGCAAACAAATTCCAAGGACTCATGTTAGTGTTCATTTATGTTTCTAAATTAGGATCTTTGTGCCTCATACTGATTGTAATTAGTGGGTTTTAAGTATGATGATTTCACTTTCCTAAAGTCAACATCGACGGGATATGGGTATGGTGCTACAACTCGGTTTTAGCCATTGACCATTTGGACCCTAAAAGAAAGGGACTCGTTTGAGTGTCGAGAACTTGGGATGGGATCTAGAATAATGCATATTGCGTACTTGATGTGTCTTTTAAATGATTGTTTCCAAAGGTTCTTATCCCTATATATATGATATTGGTAAATGTTTTTAAATTATTTTGGAAGTTTGAATTTGGAGTTCGATTATTTTCATTATCCAGTTCCATTGAAAAGTCAAATTTCAGGTTTACTCATTAGACTCCCCGAGTCCAACGTTATTTATTTGACATGTACTCGTAGATGGAGTTTGGATGGTTAGGAGCTTAATGTTGGAAATTTAGAAGGGCAAAATATATGTATTGATTCTTTTGAAATCTTGTTTTGATATTCTATTACACACCCTTGTATTTTGAACTTTTAAACTTGGTCTGAAAAACTTGGCTTTTGGGACTTTAATTCGACAACAATTTTTCAACTTTGAAATATCAGTTTAATTTTATTTTAACTAAAATTGAATTATACAATGAGTGTTATAATATTCCTATACTAATATTCACCTCAAACATATGGAGTAATAGTAGATGGAGCATCAATAATCGATATCGACTTGGGAAAGACATACTCATATGTTTTTTGCAAGGTTGTAAAAATCGTTTGACGTTAGCTTGGCAGTCGAGTGGGGTTAAGGATTAGTCGTGGATTAATCGGAGACCCTAAATTATAAAGGAATTTATCTAAAAATAGATGAATATAACAAAATAGCAAAGTATATTTCATACTATTATTAGACACACATCAAATAGTATACATTTGTGTATCTTCATTATTTAATTTTTATTTTTTTCAGTTTTTTTGACATATTAGACCAATATTTGACAAAAATATAAAAATTCAAAAAATAATAATAATGGCTAATAATATAAAAACCACTATAGTTTGGCCAAAATCCGGTTTAAGCACTATATTTTTTTCGTTCTAAAAAAACCACTCATACTTTCAAAAAAATTCGTAAAAACCACTCATATTTTAAAAAAGATACATGACGACCACTATAACAAATTAAATTCATGATTGTATGTTGTCAAATCGGAACACTTCTTACCTCCGTCACATTCAAAATTTAGTGGATTCATTTGGACACTCTATGCATTCACATCGTGGCCGAAGAGTTGTAGTTACGAAAACCAAAATTACATGTAGACAACGTTATGTATCATTTTCACTACAATGAAGTTCCAATATTTGCTTAAAATGTCGATATGAAACTTTTCACATAACATTTCGATGAAAAAAATCGTCAAAAGTTATAAAATAAAATGAATAGTGGTCAATATGAATTTTTTTGAAAGTATGAATGGTTTTTCTGGAACAAAAAGAAATATAGTGGTTAAACCATAATTTTGATCAAACTACGGTGGTTTTTATGTTATTAACCCTAATAATAAATGACCACCAAGGCCGATTATCGGCCGCCAAGGACCGCCAAGGCTGATTAATCGGCCGCCAAGGCCGATATTTGACCAAAACGTCAAACCTGACCAATTAGGCTTAATCGTAATCGGTTGCAGACTGTCAAACGATTAATCGGCCGCCAAGACCGATTTCTGCTACACTATTTTTTTGAATGGAAACACAATTGAATCGGGATCATAATGAATGTCCAACAAGTTTAAGTACCTCAATAATCACATCGCAAAAATCAGACAAGTACATAAAGATATAATCTTCAAACCCTTTTAAATAGACGGAAAATAATTTACATCGTAAGTATTTGGCAAATAAATATTAAGACCGGTGTATTCATGGTTGAAACTTACACCGGAAACGAGCAAGACATTAATACTCGCAAGAAAAATATGGCTCGTGAACAATAATCGTCTTGTATTATGTAGGAACAATGAAACTATTATAAATATTCTTTTGTGAAAGACAAATTAACCCGCAAAAATATATTTTATAAATTAACCCGGAAAAATTTGTTGAAATTGCTTTGAGAAATTGTATTTATTCGTACTTTTTGTTCCTACGTATCCTCCTAATCATGTGAATTTGTGACAAGTGTCACATTTAATAAAATTAATAATATTTTAAGTAAACATGTCACAATTTAACATGGGTAGGAATATAAGTAGGAACATAAGGTAGCAATAAATACAATTTCTCAATTGCTTTTTGTCAAATAAGCTTTCGGGAGAGTTCTTGTGGACTTTTGCAAGTGTGGTGGCTATTTAATTGAAGTACGAAAAATGATTGTTATGTGATAATAGACTTCCACAATATATTGTCATTTTAATGAACACCCTTTATTTTTCTATTTTAATCTTAAAATATATTTAAGCTAAGGGTTATTTTATTTTATTTTTTAATAATCCAGTATAAATAATACTATATGAATAGTTAAATGACACATTCTATGTTTTTTTGAACGACAAATCCATCATACTTCTACTCCTACACTAATCATGGTTCTCCTATGGCATATTATATGTGCAAATAGTTATATGACTTAGACCATTTCCAATGAGAATTTAATAAGGGGCTTAATGTAATTAAATTGAGTTTAATATATAAGATAGATGATGACATGGATGGTAAAGTTCAATCAATATTGAACTCTATAAATAACGTTTAATGAAATGATAAAGTGAACTTTAATTTTTATTAAATCAACTCAATTTGTTTCTCTCTTCTATTTAACATTTTATTGAACTCTTTAAGAGTTCAATGTTCAATGCATTCAAAATGACCTTAGAACATGTTAAGGCTTATGTTTAAATTTTTTGTTTATCACGTTATTTTATTGAACTCTTTAAGAGTTCAATGTTCAATGCAATCATGATTATTTTTAAAAGTTTTTTATATTGAAATTAATTAATTCCACACTAGTCTTTATGAAATATATTTTTAAGTGTTATCATCTAATTTTTTGTTTCTTAAACGGTTATGCATATGTAAAATTTATAAATTCAAAAGCACTTAACAATATTATTAAGTCATATATATATATATATATATATATATATAATACAATACATAGAATTATAATAAATACTATTAAATTTAGAGTTCATGAATTTGCCCGATTGGGCGATTTAACCATTCAGCCATGGATGCAAATTTTTTCATTGCTTACATAGTGTTACATATATAATTTTAAGAAACTGAAAAATATATGATATGACAATTATAAAATTAATATTTGATATTAGAGGTTACAATAGAAACTAATTAATCAAGATAAATATATTTTTAAAAATTAAATATAATAGTAATAATATACCATTGTTAAATAAACAAGTTAATTAAACTTAAATTATATTAGTGACAAAAAATAACTCACTTTAATAGTAAAAATACATTTGAAAATTAACTATTAATATTTAATCTATAAAAATCACATATTAATGTCTTGTTTGACGTGCTAGCTGAAAACTAGCTTTTAATTTAAGTTAACTTATTAATAAATTATCTCAAACTAGCTTATCAATAAATTAGTTGATAAACTATTTTAATAATTTTATCAAAACGTTAAATTAAAATAAGCTAACTTATAAATCAATTTATAAACTAACTTATTTTAACAATCAAAACCTGAATATACTCTCATATTATGAATAATACCGTTAGTTGAATGACATCTTCGGTGTGCAAATAGTTTGGTGACCTTTTTATATATTTTCAAGTTTTTATTTCTTTTAACAGATAATTAATGATACTTTAAGGATTAGATAGAAATTAGCTTCTTGAATGTGATTTCGTGACCGTGCACGTGTACGTTACAGAAGCAAAAAAAAACGATTGGCCGTTGGTTTGCTCAATGGACGGGGCCACCTTGGGGTTTGTATACTTTTGCAGGTTGCCAAATTGCTAGACATGTCCCATATGTCTCGCAGTCAAACCCACTAATGCATCCAAAGTATTTCCACTCCGTCCCTGCCAAGTGCCAAGCAATTCTGGTAGCACGCTGACATGAATATTTAGAATATCATGAAGCAGAACAAATTATTGTCTTTTTATTCTTAGATTAATCGGTTTTTAATTGTGTTAGCGGATGTAGGTTACGCTATGGGGGTATGCCCTGAATTTTGCTGAGGTGGCAGGTGGGACGCAGGTGAAACGCGTCATGGACTACCACCCCTCTTCCGGCGTTCCGGCTTCTTCGTTCTCACTTGTCCCCGGAGCACGAACAGGAATCCCCGTTCTTGGCCATTTTCTCTTCTCTCTCTTCATTCTCTGCGTGCGGATACCCCATAGCCTTATAGAACATCTTATGCTCGGGGTTATATATAATTGATGAGATGCCATTGCCGCGTTATTATGTAGCGAATTGAACCCATTCACATATCTATATCGAGACATTATATCCCAACAAAAATTTCTTACCTTAGCAGGGTAGATCAGCCTCACTCTACCCGATAAAACAAGCAAGTTCAGCTCCGCTAAGTACAATGGATCACATTTGTCCTACTCGGTTAAACCACTTGTATTCTGCGCCGCAAGACAGTTTTGTTCTCCTTCGGCCATGCACGCCCTTTTTTCCCTAACATTAATATATTATAGGGACGGAATAATACCACTTGATCAAGAAAATATTTTCTGACACCTAACAAGTTAGGGGCGGAAGTTGTTTGGGTTGGAACCAAAAAACCAGAAAACCAAATCGAACCAAAACCGGTTTCAGACCAAACCATATTCAAATTCGGTTTTTGGTTTGGTCCGAAACCAAACCGAATTTCGAATTTTGTTTTTTGTTTGGTTTTTGGAATGGGGAAGTTCACATCAAACCAAACTGAATTACAGAATATTATTAAATAAATAATTAAGAAATATATTTATATTTTATTTTTTATATGTTAAATAATAAACATTAAAGGAAAATAAGAAATTACAATTTATATTTTTAATGTTCATCCATTTAGTTTAGGGCGTCTTCAGCGCAGAGCGTTTTGGAGCGTTTCAGAAGTTTTAGAGCTTCTAGCGTTTAAGAAATATCTCTAATAAAACTCAAAAGCTTCATTCGGCACTACAAACTTGAAACTTTTATTTTAAACAAAACGCTACTATTTTAAATCTAGTTGAAGTAGTGTTTAACAAAAAACTCCTATCAATTATATTATTAATTACTATAATGTCCTTAAAACTATGACCAATATTTACGCAAATGACCTTTTATGTAATTTTACATATTTTAAAAGCTTCCAGCTACTTTTGTCCAACAGTCATATACAAACTAAAAGCTACAGCTTCCAGCTACCCGCTACTTGCTACCCGCTTCCCGCTTCCAGCTAGTTTTGCCAAACACGTCCTTAGCCTTTTAGGAATGATGAATTAGGTTAACCATTAAACTTCATCAGTTTTCTTCCCGACTTCAGACTTGGCGACTTTTGTTCTCACTTCCGCAATTGCCAATCGATGAGACGACTAGACGAGCCGACGACAGCCACACCAGGGACCGCCATCCGTCAACTCTCCTACATCGCAGACAGAGACGACCAACGTTGAAGTTGTTGGATTAGGTGTCTAAGTCATGACTAATAATTTGTATTTACCTGATTTATTATGTGATTAATAAATCAATATAAATAAAATAAATAGTTTATTAATATATTATGTGGATAATATATTAATTAGAAATAGTATTATTTAGTTAATAATTAATCAGGAATTAATTGGAATTAATTTGGTGATTAATTGAATTAATTAAAGGTGCAGTGGCTAAATTGTAATTATTCAATAGTTGAGTAGTGACTGTCCAGGACCACATATAGTTGGCGATTTTAAGGATATTATTATCCTTAATTTCGATGGTGATAAAGAGATAAATAGGAGTTTGAATTAAATGATAAAAAGTTTATCTTATTTGAATTCAAAAAAGTTTATCTCTAAGGTTTATTTGATAACCACCTGGAGGCTATAAATAGAGGCTCCTAGCCACCATAATCTGCACTATTTTCTGATCTCTCTGCCATCTCTCCGGTTTTCGATTTTGCAAGCTTTGGGTATGATTCCATTTGAGGCACGACATTTGTAGTGCTAAGCTTTCAAGAATTAAACTAATGGTTAGTATTTTTCTCTTAATTCTTTTTAGTAAATTTTGATTGGCCTTAGGTATTTAGTTATATGTTCAAATAGTGAAAAGATAGATCCAATTAGGTTGCATGTGAACTTAGGGTTTAAGTTTTATTGTTTTGCATAAAACCTATCAATGGTATCAGAGCTATTTGGTTGTCTTCTGTTTGAATTGCTATAATAGTTATACCTTGATTTCAGGGTTTATTGAATCTAAACCCTAATTTGGCCATAATCGATTTCTTGGGATGGGGTTTTCGAAACCTTATCCCCTCCCCACCTTATTTGCGATTTTCTTGATAGGGTTTTAAAAGGTTTTCTATTTTTGGTAAATGTGATTAATTAATAAATGGATAACCTTAAACCCTTATGTGATTTTCGAAATTTAGTGGGTTAAAGGATAGGATTAAATTAATTTGATTAATTTGTGATCCCTATCTGATTTAATTATTTAATTAATTGTTTAATTAAAAGATAAATATTAAATCAATTAAGGTTTAAATTTAAATTTAAAATTAAAAGTTAATTTCGAAAATTTAAATGGATAAACCAGGAAAATTTTAAAAGTTTAAAATACATCTTATATATTATTATTATTATTATTAAAAGTTAATACATATATGTATAAGAAATGGTCAGTCAAATCGCTAGTATGCCTCATTCACGAAGCTAGTCTATAATGGGGTATAAGGAAACTGCCTATAAAATGGCGGTTAAATGGGTGTCCACTCTCACCCACCGCTCCTTTGATCGGTGGAGGGTCGTTAGCAGAACGGGTTTGATAGGACCGCTTAATCTAATTAAAAGTATAATGTTATTAATCAAAGTACTAGAACCTGTTTTATAAAATTCTCAAATCTAGTTACTTTAGGAAAAATGTGAAAGATATGCTAATCCATGAAATTGCACATTACACTTTATGAGACATTAGTGGAGCGTGTGTGGTTTACCGGCACACTAATAGGGGCTCATAAAGAGTGGTAATGGGTATCTCATAAATTATCATTGTTGATGGAGCGTGTGTGGTTAACCGGCACATCAATTTGAGATGATAAACGATATTGAGGTTACCACGCACATTTGCATGGTTATTCAAATCTTGTTTGTGATCCTCGGCATCCCAGTCACAAATAGAAGAGCATAATCCGAGATTAAACATGCCATTGAACAGTTCAATGAATCTCAGAGATCTAGGAATTTCATAAGACTGAAATTGATAAATGTGTATCTACCTTAATGACCATTATGTTGTGATTACGGCATCCCTCTTCACACCATAGTTTGGGTATATTGGATCCTAGCCTTATTAAATAATAAATTGGGTAATTATTTTAAAAGGATTCAATTTAAACTAATAAATTATGATTTTACTGATGTCTGGACTCAGCATCAACTCTCCTACTCCTCCTCCAACACCCAAATCTGAAAGTTTCAGAAAGTATCTATTGAATATGGAAAGGCTGACTGGCCTGAACCTTGTAAAATGGCTTTGCAAATGGAGAATGGTTCTTAGTTTTGCTGGCAAGCCATTTCTAATCAAGTATCCACTCCCCATCCCACTGAAGCATGGCATCACACTGCAACTATGTGATGAGCATGACTTCTTAATTGATGAATCCGAAGAAGTTTGTAGGCTCATGCTAATTGACCATTGACCCCGAGTTCCGCAGGGATTTCGAATTCCTAGGGTTTTATGAGTTAGCACAACAGGTTGAGGAAAGGTTCCGAGAATCGGTTGAAAAGGAACGAACTAGGATCTTCAAGGAGCTTGAAGTGTACAAGCTAGTAAAAGAAGCAGCGTCAGTCCGTATGTTCTCATGATTGAGGGACACATAGGCGAACTATATAAACTTGGTCACCCTATTAATCGGGAGTTGAACATTAACTCGACTCACTGACTAGCCAGTACGATCTGTTTATCCAGACGTATAGAAAAGGAGACCAGGACAAGACTATCATGGAAATGCGTTCAATGTTGACTTTGTATGAGTCATTCATGGAAAGGCATGGTTCCACTGATTCAGCTGCTTCAGGATTGAGTCCAGAGATGAGACGTATCGAGAAACGATCCAGATCGTCTGAATCATTTTGAGATGTCTCAAACTGGGAATCCACATTGTGGAATACAGTCACAGAAAGATTGGAAGATGCTCCAAAAGCCGAATCGTTTGGCAACTCAGACATATCTAAAGTTCAAAACTCTCGATCCTTGATTCCTTGATACAGGATGTGAGTGTCACATTTGATTTGTATGCAGAGACTCAGTAGGATGTGGGACATTGCAGCATAGGAGCATATTCGGATTAGATCACGAGCTCGTGCAATTTTGAAGCTTAGTTAGATATTTCATCTGGTTATTATCTTGTAAATGCGTATGACATTGTCATCATATAGTACATGATTTAAGGATACTTTTTGATTTAATAAAATGTCGATTTTTCTTTTAACACTTGGTTAAATTATCCTTGAAATGTTGTATGAATGTGTTAATGGCATTAATAGTAATAACTTGAAAGTTGATGAATCCAAAGTGTGTTGGATTTATAAATTGTGTTTCCTATGATTGTTAAAGTAAACTTTTATAAGAATCACTTCAACCAAAGGTCCAGATGGAAATGACTTTGGAATCATTTGACCTAGAGTCACATGATGAAGTGAGTTCTTAATGAAATTGTTGTTGCAATAAATGTATCACCCAAAGATCCAATAGATAGGATTTTGGAATCGGTTGACTTAGAGTCAAACGAAGAATGCATATCTTGAACAAGATTAACAAAGTCATAAATTTACATGGAGATGTAAAAGACATAAGATTATGAGCAATGGTCACATTAGTGAATTGCTCGAATCTACGAATAAAACACAATAAGTTATACTTGGTGATATTTTCCAATCAGTATGACAAATGTAGCCTCGCTTATCAGAATAAGCGGTTTGATTGAAACCATGAAATGTTCAAGGACTTCAAAGGAAGTATAAAGACCAACATAGTAACATAGTCTGAGTGAAAAACCATAAACTGAGAAAGAGTTTCACAGTTTATCCTCTTCCAAGAACATTAATGGTTATAATGTGTCTTAGGGAAGAAGATCGAGCATTGATCGAAATAGTTCGATCCTCGATGTATTAGATACACTTCCAATTAGTTTTTGATAAATTAGATATTCAACCAGTCAGACCGTAAAAGCCTATTCCGACCACATCTTAGAATTAGTAGGTTGACACCGTCTAAAATGTAAAGCAGGGTTCGCGCCACTTGTACATGGAGCGTCCATGGTCATGTAGTGTTCGTCTGAACCTCATGACTGGCCTGAACCTGATCGGCAGTGTTACTTGATTGGTTTTCTCACAAGTACTTATGAAAGAGGAGTTCTTTTAGAAAGGACTCACATTCTAAGGAAATAGTGGGAGCAAGAGTAATCCTGAAGGAGTTCGAGGATTAGCCAAGTGAAAGAACCTCTAGTCACCACTAGGACTTGACCAAGGATCAGATTCCTGTTAAAACTAACATACCCTTCTCTTGGCATACCAGTAGTATTGGTCACCATCATAAAGTGTTATGATCTGGGTGACATACCGATTAGTGATAAAACACTAAGATTGGTACGGATAAGCAATCACACTACTTGGAAGCATTGGTGAGCCCGGTTGCTGCCAAATGAGAGAACCAAAGGGCGAGACTCGGTCTATGTGAAAAAAAATTGATTGATGTTACACCTGGCTGATAACCAGTGAGAGTAATTGAGTCGTTAAAAGAAGGCAACATAGATAGAATTATACCTACACATTGAGCAAGAATGAGTTGAGTGAAGCGAAACTCAGAGTCATATGATTGATTTTGAGAGAGACGCTCTCAACAGAACAAAAACAAATCTGAAAATATATTGTTTGCTATTACTGCACTTCGCGAGTCATATCATGATTGAATGATCTAAACCGCTTTCCTTAAATGGAAAACACAAGGGTTGTGTGTAAGACACAACCAAAAGGGTTTAGAACATGCCGATACAAAATGTACACAATCCCTATGAATTATCTAAAGGACACCTCGTAAGGAAGAATCTTTGGATTCTCAAAATATGCAAAAAGTTTGGATTTTGTGAATAGCCTAAAGAGTCCTGAAATTATGTCAGAAAGTTTTAGATTTGGATTCTCAAAATGTGCCAAAAAGGTTTTGATTTTGTGATGATCTAAGAGAGTCTTATAACCGTGTCAGAGCTAGTGGGAGTATCATTGCGATCTGCCTATCAATGTATGTCAGTTACATACTATTTCTAGGAAACGCCTCTTATCATTACAAAGTGTAATGACTTAGCATTAAGAGATGATTCTCTGTGAAAGATCTTAAGGAGATACAATGTACTCAGGCGGTCACAAGCATCTATCAGATAGATGAAGTCATTAGTAAAATTCAGCCATTATAGGTATGATCTTGATGAAATCAATATGCATGACTTCGGGAAAGGAATTTTCCTACCATTGCAAAGTGGGATGACATGGCATGAAAGATATGAAGAAAGTATATTACACTCACGTTGTCACAATCATCTATCAGTAGATGAAATCACCAGTATAGACACAGCCAATATTAGTATGATCTTGATAAGATTCAAGATGCATGTCTCCTAAAAGGAAAGAGTTTCTAAAAGTCATGACACAACTATTTTCATGCATGCTTTTATATGCTAATTGTTATATGAGTACTATGTGTGCATTGCATGAAATAAGTCCTTTTAAAGATGTTTTCAAATAAAGACTATGATGTTGTTTTTGAAAGACGTTTTGAGCATCCTATTGTGCATTGCATTTCATATAGGATGAGATTGACTGTGTGAGCCCTTGAGAACGAGTTTTGCACTTTTCTTAATTAAAGAGGGTGAGGAGATGTTATGGGTTTTGTCCTTTTCTAAAATAAAAAGGATGAGGAGACGTTCCCGACAATAGGGAACCGCATGAGGGAGTTGCTAACCCTCATGGCGCAAGTGTGATGGCCACTAGTCCTAGTTTTGCCTATACGGGGATCAAGTGACATGCTTTGTGCGTGTCCTTTGTGAACTTAGGTAGGTGCCATTGTGGTGAGTTGGACTTTTATGAGATGGACATGGGTTGGGATAGTTGCATCATGCATTGCATTGTATTTCATAACTATCCATTTTGAGTAAATCTTTATGATGTTCTAAACAACTTTTAAAGTGTGTATCAAAACTATTTTTGGAGGTTTGTCTCGAGTGTGGTAGTTTACTACCCACTCTGAATGGGTCAACCTCGGGTAAGCTCACTATGCATTTCAATTGCCTAACTTACTTTGATGTGTACTCAGGTTGAGGAGTTTAGATGACTTTAGAAGAGCTGGATGTTTAGAAGGCCACGAATTGTATGGTTTCATTTAAGTTGTGTGATGGTAGTTGAATTGTAACAACCTCGCTACTTTATAAACTAAAATGTTTTATCTAAAGTGGGACCAAATGATGTTTCCGTAACTTAAACCCTGAATTATTTCTCAGTTAA
Organism: Cichorium intybus; assembly: GCA_023525715.1. Classification (NCBI taxonomy): domain Eukaryota; kingdom Viridiplantae; phylum Streptophyta; class Magnoliopsida; order Asterales; family Asteraceae; genus Cichorium; species Cichorium intybus. The sequence continues at coordinate 17,171,597 of CM042017.1, read as the reverse complement.
TCCAATGTATTTTAAAACGATTTGAACGAAAATGACTTGTTTGAAGATGTTGAAATTAAAGTTTTCACTTAATGATGATCTTTGAATAATGATGATAAACCATGGGTTAAAATGATGTTTTTATGAAAAGCCTTAAACGAGTGTGTTTCATTTATGTTGTTAGAACTTGCGACTCCAAAAAATGCATGCCAAAATCAAATATCGGTCGACACCACCGTTTCTCGAATTATTGTCCGATGTTTTTGGTCACATTGCATGCACCGACCACGTCATGCATTTGGGCACATAGCCCACGACCAATGCATACAATCAATGCTACTGATCAACCATGGTAACGCATGCCTGTTTTTGTGTGTCGTATACAATTGATGCATGTCATTAATAGTTGGCTTAGGTAAATATTGTTTACCCTAAACCAATATGATAGCTTTAGCAAACTTGTAAAGTTTTTTACGCGATGTTCTTTTAGACATATGTAGGTACTCATCCCATGCGTCACCTCTTATACGAAAAACTAATTGACGTACTGCCGATATGCATTTATTTATTGTTGAAAACCCCTTAACACCTCTAGCATCTCACAGTTGTTGGAAAAAAGTATACATTGACTCCAAATCGGTAACTATGTGTAAGAACAATCGTGTACTCGTTCGGAACCTTCGTCAGAACTTCACTGCGTAGACAGCATTATCGGCAAAGTAGTCTTGAACTAGAAGATTGTGTCATTATTCACATTGTCTCCGCAAAGGACTACCTAGTTGTCTCGGTACCCTGAACTTTCGACTTCGTTTTCTAAGTACACTATCGTTTATTGCATCATTTGACCGATAATTCATTTTTGGTATCCGATTTGTGTCCTCGGATGAACTCAAAGAGGATGACAATGACGATTGCGAAGACATTCTAAATTTAATATTTGAGAGTATTTGTATATAATAGAATGATATGTTGGGTGTGAGTTATTGTTTAAAATGAAATGTATATAAATTTAAAAATAAATATTAATTTTTTTATAACCGTTGCATTAATCGTTTGGAAAGATGTAAAATTTTTTTTTTCTTTTACCCGTACGTGGAAGGGACACCGATCAATGGAATAGGGTTTTAGTGGAATGTGGGGGAAAGGAATGGGTAAAAGGAAGATGCAGATACGTGGGTGGGTGGGCCCATACAGAAAGTAATGGGACAATACTGATTTCACGTGGTTTGAACTTTGAATGACAATAAACCATGGGGACGAAAATCGTAATTTTGTCTTGGTAAAAACTTAATTTGATTCGATGATGTATGTTTTTGGGGTAAATTGTTGTATCTTTAGATTTTTTTTTTTTAGAACAGCAAATAACCTATACCAATACCATATTGAGTTGTCGCATTCCTTAGATATTATACCTATAAAAAATATTATATATTAATATAATATATGGAACTTATAAAATATTTAGATATTTATAAAATAATGTACATATGAAAACATCTGTTATATGATATAAACAGAACTCTGGTGTGACTATCTATCAAATTTTAAAGAGTTTGATGGCTTGTAAAGATGATATAATGATATTAGATGTGGTAATTCATTAAATGTAACATTCAAATTTATTTTTTTAAATAACTATATAATAAATCTTTTAAATAAATTCATAAAAGTTTTTTATAGAAATTAAATAAGAATTTTATTGAGACAAACATTTCATCAATTTAAATAAAACATTTATCAGAGTGCGCAGGTGTTACCATTTTTCACAAAAACATTTAAACATAATTAATCTTAAACAATTAAGCGGAAGTCTTTAACATTTAAATACCTTTTAGGAGTTTGAATAGTCAGTCTTCCTCTTTCCAATAACTACCCCTTTAAACCTAATAATGTTAAATATCAACGGGTAAACGAAACGCTTAGTGAGCTTACACATTATTCACATTATATCAGTCATATACATTCACATAATACATAAATACATACACACAATACAAGAAACTAAATCACAATATTCCTAAGCACATATTGTTAGTACCAACTCCTAACACAGGTCGATTCCTAGGACATTATCGTTGGCCCTTCTCCCTACGGGACACTATCGCTGGCCCTTCTCCCTACGGGTCCTTCACCACCATACTAAACCACTTCTCCCTCGGGTCTTTCATGGTCAGTCTCACTACATACAACATACATACTACATAATACATATTACATTATCCACTTTCTCTCACAGGTAGTTCATGAACAACAGCTTACATATGCATGCATCGTTAACATAATAAGCAAGTTCGTGTAACTCGTATGATAATAAGTATCCGAGTAACACCACTAATGTGAACTAGGAGAAACTCACACCGAACAACCTACAAAACATTAGCAATAGACACCGTTTAGATCTCGCTTAACTCGCTACTTATTAATACTCTATTCAGTATACTTTTCAATTTTCTTTTTCACATATACTTGTTAAGCATTTATCCGAAGGCTTTAAGTCCCAAAGTTACTTAGGTATCAAGGTCTAATTAAGACCTTTAGGGTGTACATTAAGGGCTTGGTATATAAAGGCCTATAATGTAAATTTTATAAAGCTTTCCATATTAAGTCGTTTTAGACCACTACTTAATGTTAAGGCCACAACTTCTAAACAGTTAGTTCAAATGCGATGATCCATACATTTCTAAAAACTAGACTCGATTTCCTACGCTTACCGTCTCACGTGATTTTCCTAATTTTGACCTGATTTTCTATAAAACAGTCTGCAAGTTCAGTGAAGTTTGTTGTTACGAACTTTAGTGTGTTTTTTTAATTTTAACATGCTTTTCTTAACCATTCACTTGACACAACACCTTTATTAATGATATAAGGTCTAATTAATATTTTTAAGATGGATATCAAGATCTTCACAAATGATTAAGATATGTACTTGAACATATGATTACAATATTTGATCTTTTCACTTAAAATTACAATTATATTAGGCATTATACTATCATCAAGCTCATTAAGCACAAGGACCACTAGAAGGTTGCAACAAACACCTCATCACAGCCAGCCTCACATGGTGGTGATGTGGTGATGGCATGGTGGTGCAATTGTGGCTACACTGTGGTAAAAAAACCCCACAAACACCAAAGGTCAAAATAGAAAGAATAAGGACCACAATTTAAAAGCTTAGATGACAACGCCTAGTGATATTATATATTTTAGTCGTTGTTGAGCCCTATTCTTAGTGAAATTATATCATATATATCGTGGTATTCTCAATTTTTGTGACAGTACTTGTTTGGAAGAAAATAATGAAAACAGGGACCAAAGGCGTACAAATTGGAGGAAGTTTGGAGAAGAAGGAGAAATCAGGAAAATACGTATGCGCGCCGCGGGAATCAAGAAGGTGCGACGCGGATACAAGGCGGTGGAACAAAATTCAAAGTCCGAAGAAACGAGGATAAAACCCTACGCGCACCGTGGAAACCATAAATGCACGGCGCTGTTGCGTAAATTTTGCAACTATAAATAGAGGTGTTTTCAGCCGAAAACCCGAGCAAAAACCCTGGTGAAAAATCGACCGTAGAGGCTATTTGACTCCAAGAACTCGTTTCCAGCAACTACATTTTGGTATTTCAGGTTTTTATGTTTAATTTCTTTTTAGTTTAATAGTTAGCATTAGTGGCTAGGGTTTGTGGGAGTGACAACCACTGACCTTGAGCATTTTAGTTACTGTTTTTCGGTTCTTTTTACTGTATTGGATGATTGGAACCTGTTTTGGGTTTATAATAATCATTTGGTTACAAGTAATATTGGTTTTTCGGTGTTTGATGCTTGATATTGGCTTGTGTTTGTTTGTTTGATGTTTGGATGTGGTTATGACCTTGTTGTGACTGTTTTCCCTTGCTGATTTCAGTAACCAACTAGGTTAGCTTTTAGGTTTGGACTCTAGCCAGTGACTGTCATTTGGACTTTTAGTTATTGGTCTAGTTCATGCCTTGTGATTGTTGGGTTTCTTTGTTTGCCTTTGTTACTTCTGAAGCAGAGATGTACTTCTGATTTCAGAAAGTAACTAGGTTTGAGTTGAAGCTTAGCTTAGTCTATGCTTGTTTTGAGATTGTTTGGTGTATGTTTTCTGGGATCAGTAGTCAATAGTGTAGGAACTAAGTCCTCTGACTATAGCGTGATACTATAGTTGGTAATCTATCACCTGACTTGACCACATAACTCCTGCGGATCGACCCTGACTTCCACTATGCTAAGTGTGTGTGTTAGGTTTTCTTATTTTTGACCGCATGACGACCGCTGCGATGTCATTAGACCAAGGACCAAACGGGTTGTAAAGTTCAACCCACCACAACCATCATTGCGCGGTGGCCCTATGGCGGTGGTAAGGTGGCTAACATACATAATAGAGCTGCGTACGATGGTGGTTTTGATAGCAAACAACTCCAACAAAATGAAAATGCTTACTACTAAACATACAACACCAACTAGACCCTTGATTGATCTTCATCTTCCTTTTCTTTACCCTGATTGCCATCCAAAACTTGTTGCTATAACTACCTAGGATTCCTGCCACTCTCTTTTTGGCAATCTCTTTCTCGGTAGTCAGATTCTCGGCTTCAACAAAATGTGTAGGGAAGGGATAAGGTTCATAGGTTATCAAGCTACGAGAGGGAAAATGGACAAAATATAGCATGAGTTTAAGAGAGAAAACGAGGGTCGTAAGCAGCAATAGGGTAATATCAATCGGTAAGAGTTCATGGCCCTTGAGCTCATACAAAACTTACAAGTTTTGACAATTTTTGCCCCTCTACTTTGCTATAATGACATAATAAACCTCATGCATAATATAACTAACATTTTAAGTGTGGTTTATTGACAAATTCCACCCTCCAACTATAATTATAATTCTAGGATATTGTTTCTATCATTATTATTATTATTTTATAATTATAACTAATTATTAACTTTTTTCCTAAAATATATTTTAAATAAACAATTAAATAAATAATATGGGACGTTATATTAAATGGATTAGACATTATATTTTTTACGTACTAAATGCATTTGGAGATGACCTAAGGGTAAGGGTGATAAAAAACCGAAACCGATTAACCGCAACCGAAGCAATAACCGACGATAAGGTTTTCAATTTTGAACTAACCGAAAAATTGTGATGCGGTGCGGTTATATGAACTATACCGTACCGAAGTAACCGCAACCGCACCGCATTCAATAACCGCAAATATAACCACACCTCTAACCGCATAATTAAAATTTTATATAGTTTTTGTATTAATTTATGTATTGTTTTTCTTGTTAACAGAGTGTTTAAAATGAATTAGTGGTTGTAACTTGTAAGTTTGAGACAAGTCTTTAATATGTGGTTGCTTTATTTTAATATTTAATTGGTTTAATCGCAAAAGAAGTACCAAATCTATATGGTTAAATAAACTGCACATAATAACTGCACCAAATATATGTGGTTAATAACTGCAACTGCAACCGCATAAAATAACTACATAACCACAGCGCACTATTAACCGCACCATTTGGTTATTGAAAATTTGATAACCGCATTTGCGGATAGCAGTAACGCGCCTAACCACACCACACTCATCATTACCTAAGGGCATCCCAATATTACTTTTACATTAAATTTCGTGTTATGAATAATATTACATCAAAATTTAGTATTAAGGTTTTTTTTTTCATTATCCATTCTTCAAGTTTGATTTTATACATATATACTTTATTTAAGTTACTTCAAGTTGAGTTTATACATTTTGTGTTAATTTATTTTCATCGTTATTTTTGAATGTAATAATTGTTTCATATGTAATTTAAAATTAAAATATTTTTATTAATATAAATTTTTATCTAATAAAATATTTTTTTAATAATATATTGTATGTCATGAAATCCTAATCTTTCACCATATAAATTTGAAACAAATAAAAAAATTCAATATCACCAACATACTCGAACTCGAAATCTTTCAACACTAAAACGATAGGTAAATTGGTGATTGTTATAAAAAGGTTTTATTGATTTTCAAATCAAAGTTTCTCTTTCATCAAACTAATAAACATTACATAATATTTTTGTGTTTCTTTGCATTTCTTTCCTTTGCCATAGACCACCACCGAAAATTAGGAATTAAGTTGATTTGGTTTCTTGTCTTTGAACACCATCATCTAAAATTGAAAATGTGGGGATGTGTTTTGTTGGTGACTTTAGTGATTCATTTAGTATAATCAAGCTTATTGCAAATTGTGTTGGTTAGATTACTGCATACAGTTTCCTTTGCCATAGACCACCATCGAAAATTAGGAATTAATTTGATTTGGTTTCTTGTCTTTGAACACCGTCATCTAAAATTTAAAAGGTAGGGATGTGTTTTGTTGGTGATTTAGTGATTCATTTAGTATAATCAAGCTTATTGCAAATTGTGTTGGTTAGATTACTGCATATAAAATGCCAGTTTGTATTGCACAAAAAAATGAAATAATAATAGAATCAGATAAAATATATTAAGGCTATCTCATTTGGGATGACCTTTAGTATTGAAAACGCCAATCTACATGGAAATAATAACAATAACAATAACAATATTAATAACAACAACAATAGCACTAAACAGTGAAAAGAAATACAAACTATTAATTTGAAAGTCAATGGAAGCATAAGAAAACCGTAAATATCATCACTCACATAACTAAAGGGAAAATGGCTTATAAGGGTAATTATGTTTTAAAACTGTTCAAAAAACATCATCCAAGTTTTGTCTGTTCAAAAAACACCATCCAAGTAAGGCCTTTGTACAAAAAACACCATCCAAGTAAGGCCTTTGTACAAAAAACACCATCGAACTACATGTTTTGTTCAAATTTTACCCGATGGTAACCGGCTCCTGCAGGTTAAAAGATGACTTGGCCGGTCACCAAGTATTAGGCCAAGTCATCCTTTAACCTGCAATAGCCGGTTACCATCGGGTAAAATTTGAACAAAACATGTAGTTCGATGGTGTTTTTTATACAAAGGCCTTACTTGGATGATGTTTTTTGTACAAAGGCCTTACTTGGATGGTGTTTTTTGAACAGACCAAACTTGGATGGTGTTTTTTGAACAGTTTTAAAACATAATTACCCTTATAAGTCATTTTCCCCATAACTAAATGGAAAAGGATTTCAATAGTAAAAATGGAGTCATAACAGAATATAAACAACTTAAAGTAAATAAGAAACTAAATGTAAGACAAAAGTTACCAAGTGATAATCACAAACACTAGAAGGGAATCGAGTACCTAGATTACTTTTATACTACTCCACTACATTTTGTATTTGATAAAACTAATAATATTTTAATACATATGTCACAATTTGACTTGGATAGGAAGATTAGTAGGAATAAAAGATAGGAACAAAAACAATTTCTCTTTGCTAATGAGTAATTGTATTGATTCCTACTTTTTGTTCCTACCCTTATTCCTATCCATATTAAATTATGACAAGTGTTATATTTGATAAAACTAAATAATATTTTAATACATATGTCACAACTTGACTTGGATAGAAAGATTAGTAGGAATAAAAGGTAGAAACAAAAACAATTTCTCTTTCCTAATAGATATCATGATATTGGTAAAAGACAACTCATTCATGTATAACCTGATGATATCTTCTCACTTCTTTTCATACGCCTTCTCCTTCTCACACATTGTTTAACATTTTTCATTTTAGAACGGTTAACTCTCACACACACAAACTCTAATCATGCTTCTAAATCGACAGTTTTTGTAAACAAAAAGAGTTGAACCCTCGATCACTTGAGGATGAATAGCTTTTCCAACCATGTTTTATCCGTTGCATTGAAATTCGTAATCCATGTTTAATTAGTTTAGACCTCTTAAAACTTAAATTTTTTTTTTTATCAATATGCTATTATATATAGAGTAATATATAAGGAATAATCTCTACTTTTCAAACTCCATCATATCTAAAATATGATGAAAGTTTACTAAATTATATATAGCCAATTGTTTACGAGGCTAGCTTTTTGTGATTGGAAAACAACCTATTTTTAGCATATAAAATGTCCCTTTGTTTCTCTCCACCTCTCTCACTCCATACTTCTCTCCTCAAATTTCTACCCTCTCTGTCTCCTCTCTCTAAAAACTCATTTCAAAACCTACCCAGATCCCTCTCCTTTATTCCGATCCTACTGAAACCATGGCATCATCGGCGCGTGACGAAAATGTCTACATGGCCAAGCTCGCCGAGCAGGCCGAACGCTACGAAGAAATGGTTGATTTCATGGAGAAAGTCTCCGGCGGACTCTCTGGCTCCGAGGAACTCTCCGTAGAGGAGCGCAACCTCCTCTCTGTCGCTTACAAGAATGTCATCGGTGCTCGCCGAGCTTCCTGGCGTATCATCTCCTCGATCGAGCAGAAGGAGGAGTCACGCGGTAACGAGGATCATGTGTCTGTGATCAAGGGTTACAGATCGAAGATCGAGAAGGAGCTTTCTGACATTTGCGACGGGATTTTGAAGATGCTTGATACGAAACTCGTTCCTTCTGCATCCTCCGGTGATTCTAAGGTGTTTTATCTCAAGATGAAGGGAGATTATCATCGTTACCTTGCCGAGTTCAAGAGCGGCGGTGAACGTAAAGAGGCCGCCGAGAGCACTCTCAATGCTTACAAGGCCGCTCAGGTTCGGTTTTCCCCCTTCAATTTACGCATCGAAAAACCTCTTATACTATCAAATCATGTCACATTATTGACAGTTACTGAAATACGTAGATGACCTAAAAAATTTTCAGAAACCCCAAAGTGATTTGCGTCATAAAATTCATTTAGGTTAAATTAGCCTTTCAGATCCTGAATGGAAGGAACACAAAAGCAATTGCCTTAGTTTTTTATGTAACAATATGTAACGTTGCTTGTAAAACATTGGCCTGCGGAATGCTCATAACTCATAAGGCCATGATTGGTAATATTCATATGTGAACTGCAGTTGTGTGAACTTGTGCAAAATTGTTCAGACATACTACCTTCTTCCTGAATCTAGATTTACTTTTTCTTTCTTCTTTTAACATCTAATCAAAGCAACTTCAAATTTTCAATTTTGGTACAATCAACTACTTCTCATTTTGCAGGATATTGCAAACACTGAACTTGCCCCAACACACCCAATTCGTCTTGGACTTGCTCTTAACTTCTCAGTTTTTTACTATGAGATTTTAAACTCTCCAGATCGTGCATGCAATCTTGCTAAACAGGTATAAAACTTTGAGTTTCTAAGTAATAAATTCTATGATCATAATCAAATAATCTGTGATTTTTCAGGCATTTGATGAAGCAATTGCTGAGTTGGATACATTAGGGGAAGACTCCTACAAAGATAGCACTTTGATCATGCAACTTCTTCGTGACAATCTTACTTTGTGGACATCTGATATGCAGGTATATTTAATAACAATGTACTTTCATTGATTTGTTATTTATTTATTTATTTTGATATATTAATTGTGACAGGATGAGGGAGCTGATGAGATCAAAGAAGCAGGAGGGGCTGCCAAGCAAAGTGAGGAGCAAAAGGAATGAACTGATTTTAATTATTGTTTTTATTAGGAAAAGAAAAGGCTATATTATTATTATTATTGCCTTTTATTAGCTTTTATTTTGCCATATTGTTATTGAAGTGTGTTGAAATAGTTGGTGATCCAATTTATTTGCTTTTTTTTTTTGTACCCCCTAAAAAACTATGTCTTGTTTAAGTTACTTTTATAATTGTTGGTAGCTTTTCATTTAACAGAAGAAATTTCAAAAACAATTCTTTGGGATCAAAGGATTTAGAGGGGTTTAAAAAGATAATTTCAGTTGCTGTTATGAGTATATGATAAATGAATTGAAATATAAGTTGTGTACATGAGCCAATATATCTTTTGTAATTTCTTTCTTATTTTATAACATCTACAAAATCGTCGGTAAGTGCCCATTTAAACAAAAATGCCGGTAAAGAATCCTAAATAAAGAATTCAAATGGTGTGAAAAGGAGAACATAGAAACTTGGGATGGACCAATTATCGGGAAATGGCGGTGCTTTGTATTTTTATGCTTTAAGTTTGTGGTACCATTGTTTCTTCACATGGATACTTGTGAATTTTCATTTTTTTTATTTTTTTTATGGCTATTCAGTGTAGCAATGGGTATGGGTGAGTATGAGTCGGTCTTAAGGTATTGGTGGATATTTTTCGTTATGAGATTTGGTAACTTGTAATGATTAGAACGATGTAACTAATAGGAATGAGTATGGGTGAGTATGAGTTGGTCTTGCGGTAAAACCAGATCCAAACTGTGACATTGGTATTTTCAAAACCATTGAGTTTAAGTTTGAGGTTTTTTGGGTTGGTTTTCGGTTATTCGGTTTCAACCCATCAATCATAGGTTTTGAGTTTTTGGTTTCAAGCAAGTCACAATATATGTTAAGGCACTGTTCAAGGTGAAGACGAGACTCGAGAATGAGAAGGCGGAAGCAAAAGAGCTTTTTTGAAAGTGGATTTCTATTTTATTTTTTCTTATAAAAGATATATAAAAAACATTAATAATATTTAATATTATGTTAGTAGTTCGGTTTTTAGGTAGTTTTTTTTAGTTTTGGGTTAGTTCGGTTTTAGTTGGTCAGTAGGGTATAGCAAAAACCAACCGAACTGATTGTTAGGTTTTAAAAAACCAAACCCATACCTTCTGTTACTGTCGGTTTTCGGTTTCAGGTTCGACTTTTGTTCGCCTCTAGCAATTAGTTTCGAAATCGGATCATATATATGTTGGATATATGTCCATGGACACAACAAGTTGGTGACATTGCTAATAAGTACATATACATATGGAGTTACACACAAAGTACAATCCAAAATAATTTAAAAACAAGAAATATTACATATGAGGGCATGTTTGTTATTCATTAATACGTGATGGTTTAATTAGAATCTAAATAGGAGGACTTAATTTATAATTAAGGTTTTTGAGTTATGACAGGATAATTATATATTTAATTAATAATTAGTTATATCATTATTCAAAGTTAAAAATTCAAAATTGGTTGGTTGATAAGGAAGTAGATAAGGGTTTACAAGCCTATAAAAAGCACCATCGATCCTTCCCATGCATACAAATTTGCCCACCCCTTTTCCCTCCTTTATTCCTTGTTCAATAAACTATGGAAGTATCACGGTAAAAAATTAAAGAGCGGTCACTGTCGCAATATAAAATCGCAGTTTTCGCGGCCTTATAACAGTGATATAGCGTTTTTTATATTTTGTAGAATTTTTATATTAGAGTATTAGTATTATATAAAATTAATATCATAAAAAGTCAAATAAAAACATCACATAAAGCATTTATAATATTCTAATATAATAATATCACTAATATGGAAATTAGAAAGTCTCAAATAGAGTTTAATTGCAATCCACATGTTCGACTTTTGAGTCAACATCAACCAGGACATTCACTTCTTCATCAAGATCTTCTGCCACATCTCTAATCTCATCATCATCGTCTCTATAACGCTTTCTTTTTGCTCCTAGTACTTGGGCCGACGTTTACATTCCCTCGCATTGCTTCTCGTTCATCTGACAAAAGAAGACCATCACTACCATCCCCAAAGTCATGAAGCTCATACTCTATTGGAATTGTCCATTATCATTCTCTTCAACATCTCTCAACAAAATAGGATCTAAAGATTTGTTTTTAAATGAACAGAAACGCCTTTGCAGCCTTGTGTTGTATTGGATGAATATAATGTCATTTAGTTTTTGCTGCAAAAGACAAAAAAAAAAAATCTTGGAATGTAACTCAAGACAAATATTGTATAAACACAAATATATCAAGATAACTCTTTGATTATAACCGGGAAATATAACTCAAAAACCCGATCTCTTGCATATGCAATATATCACTCTTATGTTATTCTTACTAAACAACATATATATATATATATATATATAGACATAAACACACGCTCCTATCTAATTATGAACTCCACTCACAGATGTTTCCATTATGAAATCCACTCACAATGTTTCCCACTTATTCTTTGAATGGTCCCTGTGACTTAGGATTCCAACAATCACCCCCGAATCTCTAAGTCCTTCTAGAGACGTCTTCGATCAAAAACGGATTCAAATTGGGCTTGTTTTGGGCTGGTTTCTAATCGAATTGGACCAAGATCCATCCGAGCCGGATCCACCCGACCCGGATCCGCTTCCCTTCCCTTTTTCTTTTCGCGATCGGCTTCCTCCTCCAGATGAGGATCTTCCATCTCCATTCGATTTTTCTGCAAATAAAGCCCTCGATTGCCCATCTCCACCATCGGCTTCCTCGATTACCCATCTCCACTTTGAAGCTATCTCCTTTTTGTTTCTTCCCCAATTAGAAGAGCCTCCTTCGCTACTGCTTCTCTCCCGATCGGTAATCCTTCCGCCGCCATCACCCTTCGAACCACCACTGCCATTCGATCGGGTGAACAACACCTGCTGCTGGCCTCCGATCGAACCACCACCGCCATCTCCTCTCGAGTAGCCGGCGTTCCCGACCGAACCACCACCGTCAGCCACCGATCCTCCTCCGGCGCCACTCGATCGGACAAGCATGGCCCTCGCCTGCCCTGCATCTCCGCCGTCTTCCTCCCTCACCTTCGACGAATACGCATCGCTCCACCCCCTTCGGGTTTCGATCCGCCACCGTCACCGGTCGACCCGCCGCCTCCGTTAGATCGAGTGAACAACACTCGTTGCTACTCATCTCCTCCATCTTCTCCACGTATGCGCTCTTCATACGCTTTCAGTCAGCCGACCACGTCTTCGAAGCCGACAGTCTTCACATTGATTCTCACCGGAGCACCACCTGTAATTCCGTCTCTTCCACCTTCTCCATCCGACATGATGAAAGGTATGGATTTGATTTCACAGCCTTCTGATCTGTAGCTCTGATACCAATTCAAGACAAATATTGTATAAACACAAATATATCAAAATAACTCTTTGATTATAACCGGGAAATATAACTCAAAAACCCGATCTCTTGCATATACAATATATCACTCTTATGTTATTATTACTAAACAACATATATATATATATATATATATATATATATATATATATATATATATATATATATATATATATATATATATATATATATATATATAGATCTCTAGACATAAATACACGCTCCTATCTAATTATGAACTCCACTCACAGATGTTTCCATTATGAAATCCACTCACAATGTTTCCCACTTATTCTTTGAATGGTCCCTGTGACTTAGGATTCCAACAGTAACTACGAAAAAAATTAAAAAGAAATTACTTAACGCTGATGATCCAATCAAATTAATATAATCTATAATTTATAGAAGTACAAAACTTACATTGTTAAATGCACTCCAATTGCGTTCACAAGGTGAAGCACTACAAGTTTGACTAAGGATTGTGATAGCAAACTTTTGGAGCAAAAATGTATTTATCCCATAAGAATGCTATCATATATATCTATATATTACAAATAAAAGTCACTATAGCGTGTTATTGACTGCCCAGCCAACAAACCCTAACTAGAGTTTTTGCGACTTGGAGAAAAATCGACACATTGTGTTGATCTTTTGCTTGCTTACTTGCTTGACTAGATTGCATATTTTGGGGTGCAACTGTGACAAATTGATTCTGTTTTGTATCTTCTTTGGTTTTCTTTTCGATCATCGCAAAAGATAAACACACGAAAACCTTCTTGTATATCTAGGTTGGTGCATAAATGTGATGAGCACATATCTTTGTTGATCTTAATGGTTTTGTTTGAATTTGCTTCTGTTACATGCTATGAATTATATTAAATAACCATCAAAATCCAACAATTTAGGGAATCATGTTCAATAAAAAATGACATACAATTTGTTAAATTTATAGGATAAAAACACCGTAAAACTTCATATTTCAGCCAATATGATGTAAGAAAAATGCAGTTTATAACAGTATAAATGAAAAAAAACAATTTTATAATGTATTATAAAGAAAACCGGATTTTAAGACCAAAAATATCTTATTGAGACAAAATTTTATCATTGTATAGATAAAATAGGACAATCGCAATATATTTGGATTTATACCGAACATTACATAGTAAGAATTTACTATAGAAAATCAAACTAAACAACTTAACTTAATTATAGAAGACAAATATTACAAAACTAATAATCTTGTTTATGTTTGCATAATTGTTAATAATAGTAACAAGAACGCAATTTGACTCTGATAAATTCCTTTAAGCACATGTTGAATGGATTGGTGAAATCCTCTTCCATCGATCGCCAACCAACATCACTTGCTGAAGGAATCTTCCACTCTAATCTTCTGATTTTGTAGGATCGTGCCATATTTATAAACCAAACAAAAATTTGCAAAAGAACATATTTCAATTCCATTTCACATCCTACAAAAGAAACATGACAATTTCCAAAAATTTTATTATTCAAAATCCAACCAACCAAACACCGTCCTTTCTCCATCATCAGTCAACGCATGAAGTGGTCACCCAAGGGATTGAGAGAATTTAATGCTAGATTTACCTACCATTAAAATAGATTTTTTCCTTACACAATATATATCAGGTGTCAAAATACCCACCTCATAGAAATACTAACGGGGCCCATAAAAATGCTTTCTCATTACCAAAAGTAATGAAAAAGACATAGCTTTATTGGCTAGGAAGATGGCTTGTTTATATTTGTAAAACAATTGATTAACCAAATATGTCCAACTAGAAAATAATGTTTTCCAAAACTTGTCGAGGATTTTGTGGGCAACAATAATCTTGGAGAGAACTTTATGGTTATCAACAATGGTTGTTGTAGTAGACATGCCAATATATAAACAACATTGTATAAATAGTGCAATTGTAATGTTGATTATGATGGCGAGACGATCTTGATTGGATGATTGTTCACAAACAAGATGAACACAAACAATAGAAAATAGAATTTCAATAGAAAATTAGGATAATATAATCAACTCCCTCAATGACATAGATAAGTTAATTTTATAGTCCAAGATTTCGAAATCGATTTAGGATAAGATTCTTAATTAGTTATCTAAATCAAACAAAACTAAAAAAATATTTTAAAAACCATCAAACTGAAAAACATCATTTTGAATCTCTAAACAATCACAAATTATCAAAAACACCCTAAGTCATGATGAAACGATCAGTTTTGTTATTTGGTTTCTTCGTTATAAAATGTGCGGATTTTGTGAAATTCCAAGACTAAGGGGCTGTTTGGATGTGCTTATAAAAACTGTTTATTGACTTATTGGGTTTTGGAAAAGCTATAAGTCATATTTAAGTGTCTCCTTATCTTATTAAAAACTGCTTATTTACCTTTGGTATTGGCAAATAAGCAGTTTTTAATAAGTAAAGAGACCCTTATGACTTATAGCTTTTCCAAAAACTCAATAAGCTAATAAGCAGTTTTATAAGCACATCCAAACAGACCCTAAGAGAGTGTTTGATAACCTCTTAATCTGAATAGTTAAGAGATTCCAAATTATCCGACGCATTTGTTTCGTAAAAAAATTACCTCTTAGTCAGAGCCTTTTGGCACCTCTTGACAAGCCTCTAAACTATTAAATGGAAAAATATATCTGAATCATTATTTTATCAAAAAAAACTTTCATATGTACCCTTTAACATATAAACTTTTTTTTTTTATTCAAAGTATCTTAACGATTCACATCTGCTTTATTATGATGTTTTTAAACAACCCCTAAGAAATTAGTTCCTCGGCTTCAGCAATGATGTCACCAGCTTTCTAATGACATCATTGTACCATTGCATCATATTATCAAGATTTTGTGTCTACCAACATTTTGCTCTTTGTTGCTAGAACTAGTGACTCCATTTGTGATTATGAGTCTATAGACATGATTTCCTATGACAAACAAAGGAAAAAGCATTGGTCTTTCTTCAAAACAATTTTCATGACAATTTCCATTTTCTTCAAGGGGCAAAAACAGGGAAAGATCACAGATAACATGTTGGATTCCACAATCTAAGCCAAAAAAATTCAAGAAATTTGGATCTATAATTGTGAAAAAAGTGAAAAACACCCATTACAAACATAAAACTGTCTACAATTTCACCCATTCTATCCCCAGCGAAATCAAATAAACAAACTCAAAACCTAGGGTCTCTTTTTACATAATCAATAATCCATTCATGTACATGGGATTCTTTAGACAAGTTTCTGACCTATTCTTGCATACTACTGATCTTTCCCCCAGACTGAACCATGGTTTAAACATATACATATATATACATATACAAAAACATATAATTTCATTGTAATGTATATGTATTTAGATCAGTATTTCAAAACCCTAATCTTCAAACTTACGAATTTTGCCCCAATTGATTGATTGATCATCAGAGCGATTTCCATCTAGGGCTTGGTGCCGGAGGCGTTGGAGACAGTGGTGTTAGCTGTTGGAATCCGAATTGGTTTGTTGGGGAGAATGGAAATCCAGGAGATAACATCGGCAACTGTGACCTTGGAGAATGTAGGCACCCGAATGGAAGCGGGGACGACGGTGCCTGGAACTCCGACGGCGGAAGTGAACCCGGTGCTGGCGAGCGCGGTTGTAGTTGTGGAGGTGGAGGCTGAGTGAAGCCTGTGATGTTGGTTTGAAAGCAACGCAGGTAAGCGGAGATCGGCGATTCGGCCGTCGCGTGTACCGCTGGTAACGGCGGAAGCGGGGAGAGCGGCTGGTGATGTTGCCGTTGACTGGCGAAGAAGTTTCCTGGACGGAAGCTAGGGTTTGAAGGAAGCACACCTCCGACGGCGTTCGGCGGACGGTTACCGACGTGTTCCAACGGCGGAGGACGAATCCTCTGTAAACGAGAGCTTTGTGGTTTCACCGGTTGAGCAGGAGTCGTCAGGCGCTCGTGTGCCGGAGAACCGGTAAGCTTCTGAACAACGTCCCGGAAATCGCTCTTGCTGACATTATAAACCGGCGGTTGATGCTGTTGCTGGTTGTGGTGGATACTGGACGGCTGAGATTCATTGGCGTGATCCAAACCCACCGGCGGCGGCGGCGGCGGATGAAGCGGATGAATTTGATGATCAAACTCAAAGGGTTTTCTAATGGGTGGTTTAGAAATCTTATGAGACAGTTTATGAATCTGTTTCAAGTACTGATCTTTGGCACCAGTACTAGAATCAAGATTAGGGTTTATAGCAGAAGATTCTTCACCAGATGAATGACAGCTTTTATCCATCATAGACGCAGTGAAACCACACACTGAAACACACAGTGAAATTTCTCTCTCTAGATCTAGACACACCTCTCCTTTCTTTCTCTCTCTATCTATATATATGAATCTTTCTGTATAATATTGGGATATTTTTCGCAGATTTTT